>MUAA02000118.1:0-600000 GCA_014180765.2 Marchantia paleacea
GGCCTGGGCCTGGGCCTGGGCCTGGGCCTGGGCCTGGGCCTGGGCCTGGGCCTGGGCCTGGGCCTGGGCCTGGGCCTGGGCCTGGGCCTGGGCCCTGGGCCTGGGCCTGGGCCTGGGCCTGGGCCTGGGCCTGGGCCTGGGCCTGGGCCTGGGCCTGGGCCTGGGCCTGGGCCTGGGCCTGGGCCTGGGCCTGGGCCTGGGCCTGGGCCTGGGCCTGGGCCTGGGCCTGGGCCTGGGCCTGGGCCTGGGCCTGGGCCTGGGCCTGGGCCTGGGCCTGGGCCTGGGCCTGGGCCTGGGCCTGGGCCTGGGCCTGGGCCTGGGCCTGGGCCTGGGCCTGGGCCTGGGCCTGGGCCTGGGCCTGGGCCTGGGCCTGGGCCTGGGCCTGGGCCTGGGCCTGGGCCTGGGCCTGGGCCTGGGCCTGGGCCTGGGCCTGGGCCTGGGCCTGGGCCTGGGCCTGGGCCTGGGCCTGGGCCTGGGCCTGGGCCTGGGCCTGGGCCTGGGCCTGGGCCTGGGCCTGGGCCTGGGCCTGGGCCTGGGCCTGGGCCCTGGGCCTGGGCCTGGGCCTGGGCCTGGGCCTGGGCCTGGGCCTGGGCCTGGGCCTGGGCCTGGGCCTGGGCCTGGGCCTGGGCCTGGGCCTGGGCCTGGGCCTGGGCCTGGGCCTGGGCCTGGGCCTGGGCCTGGGCCTGGGCCTGGGCCTGGGCCTGGGCCTGGGCCTGGGCCTGGGCCTGGGCCTGGGCCTGGGCCTGGGCCTGGGCCTGGGCCTGGGCCTGGGCCTGGGCCTGGGCCTGGGCCTGGGCCTGGGCCTGGGCCTGGGCCTGGGCCTGGGCCTGGGCCTGGGCCTGGGCCTGGGCCTGGGCCTGGGCCTGGGCCTGGGCCTGGGCCTGGGCCTGGGCCTGGGCCTGGGCCTGGGCCCTGGGCCTGGGCCTGGGCCTGGGCCTGGGCCTGGGCCTGGGCCTGGGCCTGGGGGCCTGGGCCTGGGCCTGGGCCTGGGCCTGGGCCTGGGCCTGGGCCTGGGCCTGGGCCTGGGCCTGGGCCTGGGCCTGGGCCTGGGCCTGGGCCTGGGCCTGGGCCTGGGCCTGGGCCTGGGCCTGGGCCTGGGCCTGGGCCTGGGCCTGGGCCCTGGGCCTGGGCCTGGGCCTGGGCCTGGGCCTGGGCCTGGGCCTGGGCCTGGGCCTGGGCCTGGGCCTGGGCCTGGGCCTGGGCCTGGGCCTGGGCCTGGGCCTGGGCCTGGGCCTGGGCCTGGGCCTGGGCCTGGGCCTGGGCCTGGGCCTGGGCCTGGGCCTGGGCCTGGGCCCTGGGCCTGGGCCTGGGCCTGGGCCTGGGCCTGGGCCTGGGCCTGGGCCTGGGCCTGGGCCTGGGCCTGGGCCTGGGCCTGGGCCTGGGCCTGGGCCTGGGCCTGGGCCTGGGCCTGGGCCTGGGCCTGGGCCTGGGCCTGGGCCTGGGCCTGGGCCTGGGCCTGGGCCTGGGCCTGGGCCCTGGGCCTGGGCCTGGGCCTGGGCCTGGGCCTGGGCCTGGGCCCTGGGCCTGGGCCTGGGCCTGGGCCTGGGCCTGGGCCTGGGCCTGGGCCTGGGCCTGGGCCTGGGCCTGGGCCTGGGCCTGGGCCTGGGCCTGGGCCTGGGCCTGGGCCTGGGCCTGGGCCTGGGCCTGGGCCTGGGCCTGGGCCTGGGCCTGGGCCTGGGCCTGGGCCTGGGCCTGGGCCTGGGCCTGGGCCTGGGCCTGGGCCTGGGCCTGGGCCTGGGCCTGGGCCTAAACCCTAAACCCTGGGCCTAAACCCTAAACCCTAAACCCTAAACCCTAAACCCTAAACCCTAAACCCTAAACCCTAAACCCTAAACCCTAAACCCTAAACCCTAAATAACCCTTAACCCTAAACCCTAAACCCTAAACCCAACTTAAACTATAGACCCTAAACCCTTAAACCTTAACCCTTAACACTAAACTTTTTGGAACAAAGGCTTGAAATGATCATTTTATATCTCAAATTATTTATTTATTATATTTTTAACTAAATGAGCCCCCAAAAAAATAACCGTCTCGAAATTTGTAGTCTCTTGGAATTTCTAGATATCATTATTTGAAATCGTATCCTTGGCTTTTATCCTAGTTTTGAATGGGGGATCACAACTTTCATGATATTTTAATCTCATTGGTTTTAAAAATATTGCACGTAATTTCTTAACTAAGTGGAGGTTATGTTACTAGGATGTTTAATGAGTTGACTTACTCATCAAATTTTTTGTCTTGGCATATAAATATACCAACCTACAAGCTCCGCATTTTGCAATTCCCATAATCATTATTTGGTATTGAAGATTCTTAACCCACAAATAAAATTCTATGCTTTAGTGGTGGATTAATTTTCAAAATTTAGAAATTTTTTGAGATTCTTAGTCATATATTGAGATTAAATAATCATACAAGCTTTTGAATTATGTTAAATCAATATCAACACCTAATCATCAATGTTTGTAATAATTACACATATGGATCAACATTCCATTGCATCCATGTACAAAATGAGACTACATTAGACAACTCTATATTCACGTTAATATTCATTTTCTTCTTCTAATTAGTGTTCAAAAATTCAAAAAAATCAAAGATATAATAAATCTTTAATTTTATAAGGTATTATTCAATCCATCTAACTTTTTTTACTAAAAGTTGGTGGTTGAATATTACTCCCTTGAATTGAACTAATTATAGCAACACTAGTTGTAGATGTTGCACTTGATTCAACCCACATGCATATAATTAAACACCTACAAAGTTTCACAATCTCTTCCTCAACAATCACAATAGTGAAATTATTTATAAATCATAAATCATATGAAACTTCTCTCATAAGTTAGGGGTCTAATTGTGATGGTTAACCATGCGCTCTGGTTTTAGAGTTAAGATGGTGATTCACACATAGATTTTGGGAGGTGTATTAAACTATAATCATAGATAGTCTAGGTGCCTTGAGCATCAATTGCAAAGCCTTGAAATTGCCACATTTGTTCTACATATATTAACTAACCAAGGCAACTCTTATCCTTATCAAGGATGTACCGCTTCAAATATGTTGACTATATATCACATCATCTACACAATATCTTTACCATCACCATGTTGATCCCTTTAATCTTGCTATAAACTACATAGCGTGGATGTTATATCATATATCATTAGGTGATCAAATTTTTCAAATATTTCTATTCACTTTGTATCTTATAATCTTTGTTTAAATTACAAATTTAAAAATCTTGACTTATTAGATATATGCTTATTATATTATATTATATTATATTATATTATATTATATTATATTATTTATTTTTATTTATTTATTTATATATTTGTTTACTTTTACAAAGAAATTGTAACTGTCAATCTTCATCAATTTTATCAATGTAATAAAAAATGTTGCATTTAATGTGTGTGCCCAAAAAATTTAATATCCAATGTTCCCTTTTCTACAAAAATGCAACATTGTTCCCTTTTTGTATTGGACTTTTTATTAGTTGTACCGTGGTCATTGTTTATCATTTCCACTTCCAGCACCATCTTTGTCCACACTAGTTTGGTGTTGCCATACAAAAAGATTGTGAGTCAATATCATTGTGCATTAGAGCATTACTATATATCCATTCGGATTGGATTGTCTTGCAAATGGATGTTGAGAATGCATTTAATATTGTCTCACGTGCATCCATTTTTATAGAGTTTAGAGAGTCTAGTGGATATTTATCGAGCCTCATTCCTTTCGTATTGTCTTTCTACGATTCACATTTTTCTTTCTTCTATCAGCATGACTTTTCACAGTTCTACAATCCTTCAATAGCACTCGACAAGAACATCCTTTGGGAGGTCATGGCTCATTAAAGAGCTCTTTTGTATATTGTTTTGGTCGTGTCAAGTTGTGTGTTCCCCTCCTGAGTGGATGATACATACATTGTGAGCCATGTAGACCTCATTATACAAACCTTTGATTACTTGACTACAAAGGTTCATATTGTAGGCTTGAGAGTCAAGTCATCAAAGTGTAGAGCATGGTCTCCTTTGGGCATTCCTTCTCATCTCTAGCTTATAGACGTATGTATGACATCGACATGCTATGAGTGACAATAGAATCCAAGTACTTTGTCTCATGTTATCTAGACACATCACTTTCCGAGTATGGACTGCATGTAGATGACCTTTCTCTACTAGGGTCCACATGTGGCATTTGGTATACTCTTTTTATACAAAAAGTCCACTTTTTTGGCATACAAAGCTAACTGTGCCCAAAAAATTTAATGTCCACCAAGAAATTGAACTTGCATAAACTCAATGTATGAACAACCTCCACATGAGCAACAAATCTAGCAATGGGAATTACGGAGGTTTATACCATGAGCGTGTTAATTGATTCAGTTTTTACCACTGAAAGTGTTGCATTTATAGAAAATTTGCCATTAGGATGTCTCCTGCTTTGATTTCGGGATAACATGTAAGTTACATTTTTCAAATCTGCAATATTGTATGAAAGCATCTCCAACGGTTGATAAGTTAACGACCGCAAAACCCATAATTAGGCCCCTCCATTTGCAAAATTTCAACATAACCCAACTCACAATCTCTAGCGCTTCCTCTAAATTACTCGTTATTTTTCAAAACACAATGCAGTCTGATCGCTTATCGTGTTACTACTATGATAGGTGATCCATCCATCCACTTGCAACATGGACGGGGCAAATCTGTCTGTTATTATTGCGGTAAGTATAAAGAGGAAGGGACTCGACTACTGCGTATTTCTGTACAGGGGTAACCGAATATGTATTTTAAAATTTTAAATGTTTATAGAATTCTTATATTTGACGTTTTCTGTAATTTCTTTCGGATTTTTGTCCAGTTTTACCGCAAGTTTAGGGAAATCTACAACCACGAGATATGCCAGTTGGTGTGCACTTCGTGTATTTGAATACAGAAATGGAGGTCGCTACTCATGAAGCGGGCACCTCGATGGTAACATCAGATGCAGGGGCTTCATCTCTAAATTTCTTGTCGGCCCAGATTTGAGGTGTCAGGATGAAAACGATGAAACCAGATAAACTACCTTCACCCAACAGTATAAACACGAAGTACTAATTTAGCATTCTACTACAATCTACTATTCAAGAGTGGAGATTTTATTACATTTTGTACAATCATATTAACAACCTATGAGTCTTCGACAGGTCAACACTACCCACGTCCCGTCCATCACCTAGCGATTTCCCACACGGTTTATAGCACTGCACTTGCATCGTATTCCGAAGAACAAGTAGATTTCGTCAATAAGGGTTCGAGGGTTCAGGTGCGAGCTCGAGTTTGCACTTTTTGGTATCAAAAACCCTCCCTAGGAAATGGTTGGTTCTCCATTCTCCATTCGGCAAGGTCCCCTTCCAGAAACTCTTTTGCCAAGTTCAATGCCACTTCACTTTGAAGGAGATCAGAAGAAAGACAATGATGACGAGCTGGGAATGTCAATCGTGAAGATGAATGTACATTCTGCGAAGATACAAAGCCGTTACGATGCTTGACAGTTATGCTAGTTCTGTGACTCCATGTTGTCCAATAACGCATTACAAGTCCCGATTTCTGTTGGACAGTGATCGCAAGCGAGATATTCTCTCAAAGCTTTGACATGGCGTGGTCCATGACGTCAACTAGGAAATCTGTAAGCAGCCCACAAAACCCAAATTCAGAACCAGTGGCTTTTGTAGATGTTGTGTTTATGCTTTATAGCTATCTTGTGAAAATTACGATATCTTTTCCTATATGCATGTGCTAAAAATACGCTGAAGATAAGGTTATCACCACTACAAAGGATTCGATCTCTTACCAGCATCTTCAAGTGTAAAGCACATCGGTGGCTTGATTCTGAAAACATTGCCATGTAGACCTCCTTTTCCCACAAGGACTCCGAGGTCTGAAATTAAAAAATAGTCATACAAGCAATATAAAACACGGGGAAAAGTGAGAACGAAGACCTTGTCACAATTACATGTCCAAGGCGAGACAATAAAGGATAAATCCGTGTATATTTTGACAGAAAAAATGCGTACCTTTAATGGTCTCAAAAACCTGCAAAGTCTCTGCCTTCGCTGGGGTCTTTGTTGTTCGATCGCTAACCAGCTCTACACCAAGCATTAGGCCTCTGCCTCTGACATGGCCTATGACTGCACCACCGCAAAAAATAGAGCACTGATTTCCAAGAGTTGGCCCTACAAACTATGACTAAAAGGAGTGGAACATATTATGCGGAGACTTCAACTTGATTCCAAAGTTCAACCGTGCCTAAAACTCAAGGCCTGACGAAAGGCCTCATTGAACAGTCATAAGTCCCAACAAATGACAAGAATGTTAAAACGCGTTTTGAAAAGATATCGAAGGTCCCATTAGATTTGCAACAAGACATCAACTTTCTCATATTCGTTCACACAAATAAAACCTCGTAGAGAAACTAGCAGGACATCCACATGAATGCTCATCCAAATCTGAAATCAGTTCCCTCCATTCCGCTAACTGATTCCGGGAGAAAGTGAGACAAGGATAAAAGAATGAAAAGAGACATACTGTCATGTTTTTCCTGAAGAGCATGAAGACGTTTCAAGAGATGATCACCAACTAAAGCACAATGATGTTGGCGTTGTTCATTCTCCAAAACCTCAAGGACCGCATGACCGGCTGCCGAGCAGACAGGGTTGCCTCCATAGGTATTAAAATGCAAGCGTTGGTTCATCACTGATGCAATTTCCGGCGTCGTCACAACAGCTGCCATGGGTAGCCCATTACCAATTCCCTGTCATAAAAGTTTCCTTTCAGACAGTATTGCAGCAAGCAATATTAACTTGTCTAGGATTTTCTCAAGTCTCAAACACATCCATAAGATGACTTCAGGTCTTCTTCGCAGTCAGTGACTTGACTCTACCGACTACTTCGACGTGTCAGACAGCTTCCACAAAAAAATAATCTCAAAAAGGACGTGTATCAAGAGGTAAAACCTTCGCTAATGTTACAATATCAGGTATAACGCCCTGAGTCTCAAAACCCCAAAAATGACTTCCCGTTCGACCAAATCCTGTTTGAACCTCATCGGCAACACAAACACCTCCAGCCTTTCTCACGATATCATATGCGGCGGAGAGATATCCTGGGGCTAGCTCCACTGCTCCTCCAACACCCTGCCAAGCTAAAACCCAACTGTTAACGGAGACGGTAGGCAGATGAAACCACTGTTCCACTTGAGGACCTACAAAACATCACCGGCACCACAGCGAGTGCCTTTGACATCAATCTGAGGTCTCGACAGAGAACGAGCTTTACTGCAGAAAGTGTTGTCACAAATGGTAGCAGTGCTAACGTTCGTACACGGGAGCATACCGTTGGACTGTGAACATGCCAGATGATGGCACATGCTCAACAGTTATCAAAACAAGTGGGACAGCGAGATTTTAAAATACACCCAAAAAATCTCATCATATTTCGAACAAACTGATAACTACCGAAAGCAAATACAGCGAGAAAGAAGCTATCTTCTCCATGATAACCACTGCGAATGTATTATATTACAGGAGGCGTTGTGGGTCACCTGTATTGTTTCTGCAAAGAAACCAGCGATTCGTCCAGGTGTAGAGGATTCGATCAGGTTAGACAAGTCAGCTGCATATTTCTTCCCATCGGCACCAAAGGGACCTCTGTACGGGTCAGGGTTCAAAACATGATGCACCCCAAAGCCCTGTTCCATATCACCAGACAAACCTAGGTCAATGACATACTCTACAAACAATGCGAACGTCCTGGCGCTTCAGTTATCTTATAACCGCAAGATATACCCTTGCCGTTATCACCTTTCTTGGTTCTTCTTGAGCTAATGTCTTATCGGTCATCAATCTACAAGAAGATAGGCACGAGCCCACAATGAAATTTCAGAAATCATCATTACAATGGGACAGACATATACTGTGCACATGGACAAGATATATGATTTTAGGAAGATAACCCACCTGTGGAACGTTATATTTCCACGTGTTGTGGGCAGTAAGGCCCATGGTAGCAGGACTCATCCCATGATATGCATTTCGCAGTGCCACTATATCGAAACTGCCTGAGTAAAGACGTGCCATCATCATCGCCATGTCATTTGCTTCTGAACCGGAGTTCACGAAGTAAACGACCTAGTTTCACAAGGACAAGAGCGCAAATACGTTAAGAAAGAAGACGAAAGAGATGAAACTTGTATGAAACTACACTACTTTCACCAGCGTAGTTTCATACAACGCCCTGAAGAATGTATTGCCTTGCCTATCGTAAATGGCACGATATATGGCTGCATTAGGTATGGCTGAATATACATCAATCTCCAAAACTCTTCGAATATGAGAGATATGCCACCTTCCCATATCGACATGACATAATATCTTCCACTGATCCTTCTATGTGTTTCAGAGCCAGGTCAGGAGCAGAACCTTTAAGTCGCCCGGCATTTTTTCCACGAGTGCTTCGGCATAATCGGCGATCGCATGGTGAAGGTAGATGGTGGTACTGTGTTGAAGCAACTTGCTTTGGCGTATCACGGCATCCACAACATGAGGATGACAGTGTCCAACTGAAACTGTGACAATGCCAGCAAAGGCATCCAAATAACGTCTGCCTGTTTCATCGAACAAATACTGCATCTTACCCTCCACGATGTTGACCTGCACAAACCCATTGATCTTATCAGCACAAAGTCTTACTGCAGTCCAGAGACATGCGTGAGGGAGAAAAACATCGCAACAAATGCTCGACCCATAACATGGTCGTTTTACAGACCCGGAACAAATTCATCCCCCACATATTGGCCGACGACCGATCAACTTCGATCCAGTACATTATACGAGGCGACGTACACTTGTGATTAGAAGCTATATACGACTTGAAAGCATTGGGACGACAAGAAAAAAATCTGACCTACTCATCTAAAGCAACGACTCCCACAATTTAGAGGAGTCGGGTAATACCAGTATGACGTAAAGCCGGCTAAACGTAAAACACACTTTCATTCGATTTTCAATCTTCACTATATTTTGAGATGGTGATAAGCTATATTAGAATTCAACATGAGGTTTTCAACTGAAAGCAGTAAACATGCGATGACCACCTGATGGGCTGAACAAACGCACTTAGTCTCTCCTCGTAATGTTGATTCTCTTGCTGCATTTGAAGAGAATAGATACTCTAAAACGAACATGGGGTAATTGACCCGGAGGAAAATCACACGGAAGCTTGCAATATTTGGAGCTCAATTCAGCATACGCGCGTCAATGGGTACAATGAGGCTGATACTGTCAGTAAGGACCCTCTCGAAACTGCATAGGAACTGCAATGCTATCGCTAATATCGACGGGCTAATTTATCGACTCTTCAAGCTTTGAAGTATCAAAGCTTGAAGAGCCAAGAAATGTTGATGATAATTACATGCTACGGATACATACTGCATGAGAAATTTAAGTGCAAGAGATCGATCAAAAAAGGCAGCATGGAAGTTGCCGAAGATGAGAATTGGAAAACTTAATCAATACGACAAGAGTGCGGTGTTTCCGTCAGAAGCTGGCAACGGACCTCGAAACACTTGGATAAGTACGAACTAACAAAGTGCACAATCAACTCGTCAGTAGGAAACAGAAAAACGGTCAAAACAAAGCCGCCAGACAAGACAAAATCGACCTTTAAACCTCTGAACTGGTTGGTCAGATCGCTCACATGCTTCTTGTAGTAGAGAAACAAAGCTGGATTGAGAAACTTTTTGCGTTTGGCCAAAATTTCGTCAGCAAGAGGACCATCGTAGGGCTGAGGAGTGTAACTGAACGGAGGAATCTGAGGCAGAACAGCAGCAGCACTCGCATCAGAAGATGGTTTGGCAGCAGTCTGCGTGACTGCGGTAGACAGAGAGCGGAGAAGAGGAGAACAAGCTGCGGACGTCCATTGCTTGCGAGTTCTCGACAAAAATGCCGCTGCGGCCATTTCCTTGAATCTCGATGGGCCAAATTCACAATTCTACGCTACTGAACAAAAGTCCAAGTACGCCGTTTCCAGTTGTCGAAGTTGAACTTGTTTGACGTTGTCTACATTCCCGTAGACAGACACGAAGATTTGTATCTTCGACGACAAAGACCAAACAAAGCGTCGTCCTGCACTCCGAAAATCCCAAACATCAAGACAATGAGCAAAGCGCTCCATCTGATGCTTCCACCGGGTGGGACCCACCACTTGCCCGCCAAACACTACGCGATGGCTACTGAACCTTGCTGTCCCCACCCAGTAACGTTTCCTTACAGCAAAAGCTTACAATATCTAATATTGGCGACACAATATAATAACAAAAGGATGGGAAGACCCCATCAAATCCTACAAGAACATGGGGCTAGGCGCAATAGCATCACAATGGGATATATGCGCTACAGTACCAATATATTCGAATTATCTAGTACAAACGGTCTACGAACAACATAGGATCGGAAGAATCATCACCTAACATGATGGTTCTCTTATGTTTTATAATATCTTATATTAATTTTACTCTAACGGTACACTATGCTACATTTAGACTCAACATAAGGTTATCATAAGCTACGACACCAATTACATGAAGTAGGCTGGAACAGAATAAGACACCAGGTGATATAGCAAAAAGGATGGTAAGAACACATCAAGTACATGGATGAATCCAATGGGGTTAAGATGAAGCTAGCACCCAATAGCATCACAATGCGAAATATGTTCGAATGCAACTAAGATATACTAACTATCTCGGTCAAACCGTTCACATACTACAAGAGTTTAAGAAGTAACATCCGTTATGTGATTGAGCAATCACATAATGGATTGCACAAGCTAGCTAGTGATATATAATATGCTAAAGATAGTGATATCTCATATCGCTTAGTATGTTAGGCTCTAGCACACTCTCTCAATAAATTGAAGTCGACGTCCATAGCTCCATATAACTCCAAAGCTAGAGTAACAAATAGATGACCTCTCTACATACCTCTATACTTTGACACCTTGGTTGTTGCCACTCCACTTATTGCCCATCAAGGATGATGGGTAATCACCCCTCCGAAATAGTATCATGTGTAGGATATGTAGTCACAAAGTCTGTCACAATAATTAGTCCTCGCAAACTAAGTATAGGTTGGTCCTAACCCGAGTCGAATGCAATGCATACCAACACTACTTCTTATTGTTTCCTACGGCGCGACTTGGGACTTAACAGTATATATTTTGATTTGATAAAGACATTATGGATCATATGGCCAGTAGTGGTGGCTTTCAATACATGGGTTCCAATCCATCACTATTGTCTACCAAAGGCAAGACATAGGGAGTTGATTGTTAAGAATTTTGGCGAGGAGTATTATTCTCAAGTTATAAACTCCCCGGTCCCTTTTGTTATCTCGTTTATACTAAGCCGATTTTGAGTTGTTATTTTGACTATTTATTCGTTACAATTCATATTATCTATATGATGGCTAAGTAGTGTATTTAGGATTGTTATAAAGCTCTAAATTAGTATGTGGCTAATTTGGTCCCACAAGATGACAAAATGACACTATTCATTCTCATTGGTCTTGAAATTTGGACCAATGAGAACATTTGGTCGAATTCTTTGGGGTTTTGAGGAGTTTCGGGAGTCTTTGAATGGGGGATTTGGAGATTGGAAAGCATGCTTGGGGATCTGACGAGAAGAGCTACGATTTGGGCTCAAGAATGAAGACGATTGAGCAAATTGTCACTCCGTTGTGGTGATTTGAAGCTGGAGAGTAAAATTTGGACTATTTAGAAAGTTTGGGTCGATTCTGAGTGTTTTGTGAAGGTTTTGACAGATCAGGTTCAATAAACATATGGCTTACAACTTGGATCTATGATGTGATTGAAATTTCAACTCGATTCGATGAGTTTTGAGTATAGAGCGATAGTTGAAGTTTATGTATACAATCTGAGTTGCAATATTGCACAAACTGTCACAAAGTTAGTACGACAATCATAACTCATGCTATCAGCAAGATTGATTAATAAAACTTTAGAGAGTGTAAGCTTGGATGATAAATGACTTTTTAATGAAATTTAAGAGGGATTGGATTGAATTATTAGGATTTGTGATAGTTTAAGTACACAAGGGTCTGCATATTGCCTTGTGATATAGGATATAGTCTGACATTTGAGGAGAGAGATCTAGGTAACAAAAGCATGTAAAAATTTTCTCGAAGTATCAAAAGAAAAAATGATCATTTTTTCTTTTGATGATTTAGTGAAAAAATCTTAGATTTTGTCACTAAATCATCAAATTCTTTTTATCTAAATTGTTATCTTGAGATAAAACATGATTACTGAATAACTTATTTTTTTAATCACAAACCTTTAACTTTATCTATTGATTTGATTTTTTGTAATGTTTATGAATCTTTGGGTTTTATCTTGAAATATACAGCCAAAAAAAGTTTTAAAATATAAATAAAAAGGAAATATGAGTATAAATATCTAAAATTATTATCAAAGTCTTATTAATTAGTCATATAACACATGCAACAAATTTTGTTGGATATGATAAGAAAGATAACATTCTCATTCAACAATAATCTAGTGTTCTTTACAATGTATAAATTCTTTGTCCTCCTCCCTTATGACAAAAATACAAAAAAAATGATCATTTGCATTATTATACCATGTTTAATAAAAAATAAATCCAATTCATTTTGTGATTTTTTTCATATCTCAATAGCTCAATAAATTGTTTGGTTTGCTTTTCCACAAGAATTTTAAATTTTTTATGATTTATATAATTTTTTGTTAATTTTTTTAAAAATACTTATTTATTTTAAAACATTCATCAATAAAAAATTCAAAATAAATATTTTTATTCAAGCAATTTTTAGATGTTGTTGATGTATCCAAGAGAATGAGATATACGATATGTTTTGATTTCACATCTATGGGAGTATAACACTACATTTTTTTCAAAAAAAGTTATCATGAATGACATACAATATAATACATGTATGTATGTCATTAGCTATGCATGAGAACTCCATACATATAATGTAGACTATTTTCATGTGTCATATATCAATATATTAAATTTGTACGTCATTCTTAAGATGTAATATATCATATTTAACATCTATAATAAAAATCAATTTTAAAATATGTCATGTCATTAAACTAATTGCTATTACTTTTATGATGTATTCTATATTAAAAAAATGTATAATATATATGACTCAACTTTCAATATTTTTAAAATAAATCTAATACATTTATTCAACCATATTCTCAATTGATATTAAATTATTTATGATCATGAGAATAAACATCACATCATTAATATGTCGAATCGATGTATTAGTTGACAATGATATAATGATTGATTAACAATGTTGACTTCACGTATTATCATCATAATGAATATATTTTTTTTATCCGTAATCATCTTTGAGCCATGTAGTTTTAAAACAAATAGTATCAAACGATGATTTCCAAATTATTTTTTTCCAAATTGAAACAATTTTTTTCAAAAAAACATTAATTATCACTCCAAGTTTACATCATGTAGATTTGAGATTTGAATAAAAATAGATTTTTATTTGAATTCCTCATACTCTATAGGTTTTGACTCAATTGTCCTTTATTAATAGATGCTACATCTGTAATCAATTCTTGCTTTATTACTATTACAAATTAAATCACCATCATACAAAATAGAGAGTAAAAGGCATGTAGGATTTCGTGTTCAATGAAAGAAATTCATGATGAACCAAATCAAATTCATGATAATCCATCATATAGAGGATGATATTTCAAAATTAATGATTTATATGTTGCATAGAGTATAATATCATCATATACCTCTTGTGTGGAATTGAAATGTGTGAACTCTAAAATAGTTTCGTGTTTTATGCATACTATATTTACTATATATGATAGAGTAAAGCTGAAAAAGTTACAACGAGGATCAAACAAATCAGAATAATTTGCAAGATTTGAGTAATTTAAAAGTCACAAGGAGATCAACACATTTAAATATTTTGGTGACGAATTAATATATAAGAACCTTTTACCTCTAAGTCATAGATAGTAGAGAAGAAGCCATCATATTTTTAAAACATTATTAACAAATACTAAGTGACAACAAGATATACACAAAGATATTGGAAAACTATATCAAAAATAATCATGGAAGTTGATCGAACTTACATATATTTACAAATTTGTGATGAGAAGAGGAAAAAATTAGAAAACAAGGCACTAAATTGTGTTTTTGTAATATGTGCAATGGAATCAAAAACATATGGATGTCAAAACACAATTTTTTGAAAAACTCTTATTAGTAAAAATACTATGTTTGAAAAATAAAATTTTCTTTAAAAAAAATATATGATTTTTTGACATATTTATGGATGAAAATAGCTATTTATGATGGAATCTAAGATAGATTTTAAATTCTCTAAGAGACCATTATAATTATGGATCAACCTTAGTCAAAAAATTTGATTAAAATTCTTAGAAATTAAGCAATATATTAGTTTCAGTTGAGTGTTTAATATAAAGATGAACTCATATCATGTAGAATATTATAAATATAATTGATAAATATGTATACAAAAAAATATTTTAAAATAAGAGGTCAATAATAAAATATAATTTTAAATGAAAATGAAATATAATAAAATATAATTTGAAATTTAACTCTGATTATTAGTTTCAAATAGATAAAAATCCAAATATAAGATTTTTTTTATTTTTATAAGATGTTTTCCTTATATTCTGAATAAATTTATAATTTTTCAATCAGAATAAATACTTTAAAATATATTTAATGTCATGTAAAAAACGTAATAATATGATTATTAATTTGATCTTTAATAATTTAAAATTTTATTTTTTGTACATCAAACAAAATATTGAAGTCCTATATTTAATTTTATTTTTTAAATTTCATATATGTGTTTCAGCTTATAAATTATTATTTTTATTATTCATTGCAGTTAATTTGATTTGAATTTGAAATTCTAAATTCTGGCTCTTATTCTTAAATAAGTATAATAATATCAAATTGATTACATATAAGATTTATTTTATCATTTTAAAAATATAAATTATTCCATAATATTAAAAATTCAATTTTAAATTTTATTTGATGCATATTTGATATGGAATAATAAATTATGTTTTGAAAATAAATATCAATAAAAAATAATGTTTTTAAGCAATAATTTTAAGATTTAATAATAATTTTGAATCAAACATTGATACTTTTTAATTATTGAGATGAATAAATTTGTGAAGAAAATATAATAAATGATAAAGCAATCAAAGCTTGTAAGAATTCATGAAATATATGATAAAAAAAACTAAAAAAACTCCCAAAAATATAATTTGTATAAATCTGTTATGAATTTTATCATTTTGATTTGCTTTGATTTAATTTTTTATATATATTATAAATTAAAAATAAAATTGGGTTTGATCAACTTACAAATAGATACCAATTTTATAACACAACACATAATACACTTATATTTTTAATATAAATTGAAAAATTAAATATTCTTTTTTTTTTCAGATAATTAAAAAAAAAAAAAAAATATTTTTACTTTTTTATATCAATTTGAAATTTTATTGAAATAAATCTTTTTATTTATAAAAATATTTTAAATTATAAAATTATTATTTTTACTATATATTTATTTTTTTAATAACAAGAGTGATTGAAACAAATATATGACTAGTGTATATTAACATGTAATGATCTTGTTTTACAGCTTATTTTTATCTTTGTTTATATAAATATTCAAATTTTTCATAAATTTTTTTCAGATATATAATATTTGTTGTCATAATTTTAAATTCATTTTATCACAATATATTCTAATATATTTTAAATCATGCATTTTAATGATGTTTACATGTCATTTAAGTTATTGCTAAGTAAACCTTAAATGTAACAAATATTAATATATGCATGCACTTTGCACATAATTATATATTATAGATTGCAAGTTTGACGAATTATAACTTGAGCATTCTTTACAATGAATGTGAATAATAAGAACACATGATACATAACACTTAATAACATAGTATTTGCTAGGTTTTAAGAGATCTAAAATGAATGCAAAATTTATTATATGTATTCTATTATATGATTATGACCAATTTGACTGATTATATTTTAAGTCATATTTTCAAAACAAGTCACACAATGTGAAAATATTTATATGATGTAATAAATTTGGTAAAACTTAATTTTTTGAGAATGAAACATATTCAAAGTGACAAATATCAATAAATTTGAAGCTTGAGTTGTGAATACAATTATGTATATTATTGATTAATATTATGATTGAAACATTGAATTTATATTCTTGAATTAAAGTATGTTTGATTATGAAAACTTGTGTTATTTATATCAAAAATGTTGATACAATATATTATATCTATATTCATAACACAAATACAAAATTTTAATATCAAAATTATAGACTTTATTTTTAAAAATCATGATGATGATATGTTTGTTCATATATAATATGATTACAATAAAATATAAAATTGTAGTTATTTAAAATGAAATGTTTGTGAACAAATAATATTCAATGATAGACAAATACATTAGTTTACTTACAAATTTACTTGTTTATATACAAGTAAAATAAAAAAAATGATATTATATATTTCAATTATATGTTAAATAATAAATTTAAATAATAAATAAAATATGAATAAAAATTTATAGTTTCAAGTTATTTTATTGATTTATTTTACTCTGATACTTTTTGAGTAATTTAATATTATTGAATTTTATAATAAATATTACTATTAAAAAATATATCAAATTTGATTTGATATATTTAAATAAAAATCGAATTTATTATAAAAATGATAATAATATTTATTTATTTATTTATATTTATTTAAATTTTACTTAATTGATAATATGTTACAAATAAATAAAATATATATTGTTACTCAAATAATATAAAGCATATTTTTTATAATAATGATAAAATATGTATGAATAATTAGATATATAATTTAAAAGATATTTTAATTATTTGAAATTTAATTGAAGATTAATAAATTTTAATTTGATACAGAATTAATTTTTTTTTGCATATTATATGTTAAAATAGGGCCAAAAGCTATAAAAAAATTGCAAAAAAGTTATATGTGTAGAAAAGATTTAAAGATAATGCATATTTTTGGTGGTTCTTTTTTCTTACATAAAGAGATGAATCATATTTACTAGTTTTTTAAATGTTCATGAAAATATTTCTTCTATTTTATTTGACATTATACTTTGACCATAATTTTTGTTGATATGATTGTGAATATGACTTCTTAATAATTATTTGTGATTTTTGAACATGTTATTGGAAATTGATGGTTCAAGATATTTTGTTTCTATTTTTTATATTTCTTTTTGCAAGAATATATAAGTGTTGATTTTTCATTTATTTTGATGTTGAGTTAACACGATGACAGTAGCTCTAATTCATGTTTATTGTGTTAACCAAAAAAACTGTACGTTGAATTAGTTCACATTGATTTTCAAAACATAAACTAATTAATTTGTTCTCATTTTTTATAATTAAATTACATTTAGAGTATTATCTTTAGCCATTGACGGTAGTGACCATGTTGATGAAATTGTGTATGTGTTTTCATGTACCATGGCAAGGGGAACTGTGAGAGAATCCTAACGTGAAATCTCGATAGCGAGAAAATGGTGGATAATTATCCAAAGAGTTCCCAGGAAAGTGCTTCCAGACTCGGTGGACAATCTTTACCTATACTTCATTCTTTCATTCTATCTTTATGCTTTGATTTCACTCTTCTTTTTCAAGATTTTGAATATTTTGTGTTTAGGACTCAAAACGGCACTACCTTTCAAGTGTAATTGTCTACGGGTGAGATAGGGTTCATACCGTATATGCACATTTGTGAACTAGGCAAGTTACACTAGTCGTGGGGTTGCTGGGACTCCACCATATCTGTTGCATAGTTTGCCGAAAACTCATAAGTTGCGTCGCAAATTCGGGACCCAATTTCTAGAATGGAAAGCTCAAGAGCTTCAAGGCGCCTTGAATTGCCAATGGAGGCGAAGGAATTATGCTAATTATGTTTTTTTGCCTCCATTGGCAGGCAAAGAAACATAATTAGCAAATCCAAGTGCCTACCTTCTACCTGTGTCATCACGTGAATGTGAGAATTACTGCATATGGGGTCGCAAGGCCAATTCCTTTGTGGCAACGGAAAAAGAGACAAAGTATAATAACAAAAGGGATGGGAAGACCCCATCAAATCGTACAAGGATGGAACCAAAGCCGTAACATGGGGCTAGGCCCCAATAGTATCACGTTGGGAAATATGTCATACAACACCTAAGATAACTGAACTATCAAAGTCAAAAGGTATACAAACAACAGAGCATCCGAAGAAGCATCACCTAACGTGATTGCTCTCATATGGATTGCACCAACTAGTGCTATATGTAGAGCAATGGAAACACGTTGCCTAAAATAAGCTATACAATAAGCTAAAGAGAGTGATATCCCATATTGCATAGTATGGTAGGCTCTCGCGCACTCCCTCACGAACATGTCGAAGTCGGTGTCCATAGCTCCATATAACTCCAAAGCTAGAGTAACAAAGAGATGACCTCTATGCATACCTCTATACTTGGAGACTTTGGTTGATGTCACTCCACTCGCCGCCCATCCTAGAGGATGGGTGATCACCCCCTTTGAAATTGTGTCTCTAGTAGTATAGGTAATCACAACATCAGCCACAGTGACCTGGTCCTCCCGAACTAAGTACAGGTCTGCCCTAACCCTAGTCGATTGCAAGACATACCAACTCTATTTCCAACCGTAGAAAGATAGTATGAAAGGATTGTGACAACCCAACGTCACTTCCACCTATCGCGACAACACTCAAACAAACGAATAGAAGAGAAAAACCCTACCCGTGTTAAAGACAACCAGCGAGAGTCGCGACGGAATGTGCCAGAATGAGAAAATCCCCTCGACTTCCGAGTTTCAAAACCCCTCCCAGAAACATAGCGAGTTCGCAATCCGGAAACAGACTAAGATGGAGATTTGCGATCCGGTCGCCTGTAAATAGAGACAAGAAACGGTGGAAGATCGCGAAAGTCTTCTTTCTGCCTGGCAGCGTGCCCGCGTGTCTTGCTGCTGCTCTGTCTGTGAAGGGAGAAAGGGAGGGAGAGTCGCCGATGGATGATGATGGTGATGATGTTTCCGTCCGCGAGGAAGAAATTACGGGAGGACCGCAATTACGAGCACGCACGCGCAGCAGCTCGCATCCAGCTTGCAGTGCCGGCAGAACTGAGCAAAAGGATGATCGCTAGATCGTAGCTTTGTTGCCTGGGGGAAGGGAAATCCGTCGATTTCTGTGGTAGTGTTGGGCGTACAGCAGTGGCCTTGAATGTTTTTGGTGTTTAAACCTCTCAAGATACCGCGCATTGAGGTTAGTGAGTGGTAGGAGAAACGGTGGCAGAAACACAGGGGTCGTTTGTTGGATCACCTTCTTCGGTGGTAATTGGGGTAGAGAATGGCGAGTAAGATGATGGATTCGGTGGTTGCCTTCTTCGACGAGCCGTTTGCTGATGCGATGGTATTGGGTTTCAAAATTGATGGTGAGGTGTTTGATCTATGAGTGTTTAGAGGAGTTGTGTCTTCTTAGGGCGGGTTTTTTTCTTCGTTGTTTAGGGTGATTTGGTTGACTTTGTTTGCGGTGTTAGATTTTTGTGAGATCTGTTGGCGGAATGGCGCTATTTTTACTCGTCAGTGAGCGGATCTCCTTAGGCACATGGTCTGACGGGCACCCGAGATCTTTGATTGGTCAAGCTAGCTCAATATGTCTTGCAATCACTGTGTACAGGACATTTACTGGTAGAAGCAGTTCTTATTGCTGCCATCGTCTTCCTGCTGATGCAGAAAAGTTATCAACCCGAAAAGAAACCCCTCACGCAAAATGTGAGCTCTTTTCTTGTGGAGTAGCTATCAGCTTTTAAAGTGAATGCTTTCAGGAATGATATGTGGTTGGAAAGAACTGTAAGTGTTACAATTTTTGGTTGTTGTCCCGAATTCTTCTCCAAATATAAGTGTTCTCCGGGACATGACAGGAAATTGACCATTTGTGCGATGAGTGGGTTCCCGAGCCTTTGCACCCTCCTATCACCGAAGCAATGCAAGCGAAAGTTCCAGTCTTGGAAAGGTATTCGTCTTGAAAGCGCATCAGCCGCTTTGAATTGTCCCAAGTTCTTCCTTCGTACAACATTTTTGGGTGTTTTGATGCCAGCCCAGTGGATTTGATTCCTTGGGTCAGTGTCTATATCAGGTGTTCTCGTGAATGTATGAGCGCTCTTAATTGGGTACTTGCTCAAAAGTTTGATGTCGTATGCGACTTTCATCATGATGAGTCATGGTCTCAGGAAGAGTCTCCCGACTCGCGTTTGTGAGGTTCTATGCTTTACGCCTCACTGAGACTAAAAAGTATGAGTGAGAATTAAAGCTTAGGCAACTTAGAGGTGTCTTTCAGTACTCTTTATCTAATGGAGTGAAGTTTGGAATTGGTAGTGCCGCAGGCCCTCACACAATTGTGGCCGGAAAGGATCTTCTGAATCTTTCGTGTGCAAACTACTTGGGTCTAGTTGGCCACCCGAGAGTGAAGGTAATTTTATGGTCATGTATGAAGGATGGTAGTATGAAGAGATTAGTACAGGTAATATGATTTTTTGCTATGTTTATCTTGAGGTCAAGCGAAGTGGGAGAGTTGCTGTTCACGGCATAGTGGAGTTGAACACCGAAATATCCTTCATGAATGTTGGCAGGAAGATTTTTTTGTTTGCATTTTCTGGCTTGGTGTGCATCATGAGTTTTGACCCTGGGGTTTTGATTAGCTCATTGGGTGAGCAAACAATAAGATTTTGGAGATTTCATAATGGTTTGTTCGTCGGTCTGTACTGCAGGAAACTTGCAATGCTGCCCTTAACAAGTATGGGGTTGGTGCTTGTGGCCCTCGTGGGTTCTATGGAACAATAGGTAACGATTGTTTCTGTTTGCCCTCGTGCGCTCGTCATGTTCTTGTGCTATATCTTTTTCATTACTGTTTAATCTGTAAATCCAAAACTTAGCAGTACTTTTTCTTAAGTGATATGCCAGCTTGGCGTCGTGTATTTGGTGAATGAAAAGATTCTTTCTAGTATTGCCCCCTCGTGGATAAGTTATTTTGCTAGATGCTAAAACTCCGAACTTTTGTTTTTTTGTTTTTTTTTTTCAGACGTGCATCTTGATCTGGAGGCCAAAATAGCACAGTTTCTGAAGACTCCTGATTCTATCCTTTATTCTTATGGTCTTGCCACAGTTGCAAGTGTTATTCCCGCCTTTTGTAAGCGGGGAGATCTCATACTAGCGTAAGCTTTTGTCACATTCCTGTATTCACATGGCGTGCTTGGTGGGAGACAATGCCACTTATAGAAATCTGGTTTATGATTTGCAAGTCATGTGTGATGAGTACAGTAATACACTTCTCTGTCCGCTTCGATTTCCATCTCTGGATTAAAGTTAATGCCATCTTGGATCGATCATTTCATTACGCAATATGGTTTACCCCCGGGATTGTCTATAGGGATGAAGGTGTTCATTGGGGAATCCAGAACGGGCTCTACTTATCTAGAAGCACTGTGAAACTCTTCAAACATAATGATATGAAACATCTCGAGTCTCTGCTCGAGGAAGTTTTCCGAGAAGATAAGCGCAAGAAGAAAGCATTGAATCGTCGGTTTATAGTTGTTGAAGCCATTTACCAGGTATCATACGTGGACCAAGTTGGAGCGTCTGATACATCTACAGTTATTTTTTCTCTCTTGCTCTTTTAAATACATTGGTCTAATAATTCAACTTACCTATTCAAGAGAAGGTGAGTTGGTCCTTCATCCTTTTGTTACTTAATAAGTGAACATGCTTGTGTATGCTGGTAGAATTCAGGTCTTATGACGCCTCTAGATGAAGTTATTCGTCTGAAGGAGAAGTACAAGTTCAGAGTTCTAGTTGACGAGAGCCACTCTCTTGGTGTACTTGGAAAGACAGGCCGCGGTATTACAGAACATTTCAAACTGCCGGTGTATTATCTTACCTTCGTCCCTTTACTATGTTAGTGCTCTGCACATGGTTTCTGTTCTCGGTATAGCTCCTTCCACCTCATCTTGGTTGTGGCAGTCAATTGTTGAGTTTGATGTTTCTTTCACTTGTGGCAGGTTGAAAAAGTTGACATTTTGACTGCAGCCATGGGACATGCGCTGGGCTCTGTTGGAGGATTTTGTACCGGAAGTGCCAAAGTAGTGGACCATCAGGTTCGTGAAAGGAAAACTGTTTTTCATATTTTCATGTGACGTGTAAATCTGTTCTGAGTGCCATCACATGCGGTGATGGCACGAATGTGTTTCGAGTTCCATCACTGCACGTGATGGCACTCGAAACACATTCGTGCCTCGTGGTCGTCTATGTGCCCCTTGATATGGACACTAAATGCAGTTTCTGCTTACTGTCGAGAGTTAAATATTCGTGAACAGCGTCTCAGTGGTGCAGGTTATTGTTTCTCAGCATCGCTTCCTCCTTATTTAGCAAGTGGGTCTATTGCCGCCATTGAAATTATTGAGGAGAATCCAGATCTCCTTGTTAACTTACGGAGAAACATCATCACGTTCCGCAAATGTGGGTCTTTCTGGCAGCTCTGTCTCTGTTCGCTTCACTTTCAGTACTTATCCTCTTGTTCGTAGCGCATAATTCTGAGTGAGGCTTTTATTATACGGACAATGAACTATGTATGGCTTGATACCTGCAGCCCTATTGAGCATTCAGGAAGTGGTTGTAAGCGGTCACGAATTCTCGCCCCTTATATTTCTCCACCTGAAGACTCCAAGCTCACCAGATGTTGATGCAGTTCTTCTCCAGAAGATTGCCGACCAGGTGGATAAATGTCTTACGCTACAATTTTGTTTTAGACTCACACGCCTAGCATGTTAGAAAATGCAAGATTTAGATGCTGCGTCATGAGAAGCTCCTAGCTTTATACTTGCATGGTGGTTCTATTTCTGTCGACTATCAGTTAGCCGTAGGTTTCATGTATGGGGAGACAGGTTACTGATAGGTTTTGTGGTTATTTCAGATGCTCGAGAAAGAATCTGTGCTCATAAATGTAACGAAGCGGTCTTTCTTGGACAAATGCAAATTCCCAGTCGGTCTACGACTCACTGTTTCCGCTGCGCATACAGAGGAAGAGCTGCATGCAGCGGCCGGATCATTGCAACGAGTTGTACAGAATGTTTTACAACAACGATGACATCTGCTTGTGCTCTTCTTGAGATTTTTCTCCTTATTATTAATGAAAAGGGTGAGCAGTGCAAGCTGACCCAAATTAAATGTGTTGTAGATCAGGTATCGATCGGCTGAGAAAGAACTTGTAGTTATGGAGGAAACTCGAAGTGGTCTTGCCATTCAAGGCCGTTTCTGTGTAAATTATTGAAGGTGGTAGGATTCATAGCTCAAAGTACATGCAGCCAATTTCTTGTTAATCAATGTCACTTAGGCACTTCTTTTCTCTCCAAGAGGGCCCGAACATGGTTTACCATTTAACAGGGTTGGCTCTTAGTGTGAGATAGAGTGGCTGGCCTCTGTAGATTCGTCGAAGGTAGTCACAGTATGTTTGCTCGGGGTCCCATGTCTGGGAGACCGTATCTCGAATCCGTGGGATTCTTACGTTACAAGGACGTCACATGGTGTAAACCACTTCTCCTTGGAAGTAAATGTACTTCATATTTGAAAATTTCAGTGAACAATTAAATTGTGTTCAACTCTAAAGAATGAACCAAAGTTGTCGTGAGATTGGTTTAGTGTAACTTTCAATTTACGAAATTGAGAGGAGTCATTACTGTTGCCTGAATGGATGTAAATACATATGCAGATGAGATATTTGTTTTCGCCCAAGCCATCGAAGCTCCGGGGGTCTGACGATAGCACGTGAAACCCCAAAACTAGGTTGCCAAATTTAGAGATTCCACATGCCGGAGCCTCTACCCGGGCAATAAGTGTGCGCTTCGGGGAGGTCCTGTATGGGCCTTAAATGTCCTTTTACAATTGTCTCTCTCCAGGGAAACTTAACAGATCGTACACCCTAAACGACTAACCCTCTTCAGTAGGAAGTTACAACAATGTGGACTCTCAGCCTTAAACCCTATCATACCATCATTCATACTCCAGTAATTTTGTGTTCTTTCTTGCAAAGAAAAAAATACAGAATAGGTTCATGAAAATGCTAACTTTAATTGTAAGAATAACAACCTACTTTTGTAAAGTGCAAAACTCGTATTGTGGCATTTTTAACTTTCTGAAAAAAGAAAGGTTCTTGAACCCAATATGACATATATAGCCGGATTTCATACATGCCATAACGCGTGTTTTGTAGATATACAGCTCTTTTTAGGAAATAACTAAGTGAGTTTCTTTTGTTGGCTCAAAATATAATGAGCTCATATGGATGAAATGATTTAAGACAAATAGCACGTCATGTCCATATTAGTCAAATCCAATAATACAAAATCTAATTCATTTATGAAAATATACTGTTCAGTCATGAAGGTCAATTAAATATATGCAAGGAGATTCGGAAAGGGTTAATATTTTAGAATAATTATAACATAAGTAATTAGTTTTTGTATCATAAACCCACTATAACGATGTTCGTTAGTAGATCATCTAATGTCATTCACTTAGTTAAAATTTTAAATCATTTCGATTGAATGAGAAAAATTTAAATCATATTCATTTTAGTCATCACATTTTCATTCATTTTCTCTACATATATTGATTGATGTTATAACTTTTTCAATGGTGATTATATTGGCAGCTCAAAATCAAAGCAGATATGGATGTTTGTTTTATGAAAAACAATATTATTCTTCCATAGTTGATCTAATGATATTTTTTTATCTTTTAGGAACTTATTGCATATGCTTTTTTTACTAGTTTTAAGCTTTAAATCATTGTATATTTCAACTGTGCTTCATATGTACATATGTTGATCATATTGTATTTTTTTTTTGCTGTATGATACTTTCATATATATATATATATATAAATATTATTTTCAAAGTAATAAAACATATAAAGTCATGATATTTAATTTAAAAAAATTTTATAACATAAATTGCTGCTAATGTGAAAAATCATAGTGGGACTATAACAAACATTCATGGATTTATGCAATTGAGTAATTTTTGCATGTTTGGAGATTATTTTCAAAGTAATAAAACATATAAAGTCATGATATTTAATTTAAAAAAAATTTATAACATAAACTGCTGGTAATGTGAAAAATCATAGTGGGAATATCACAAACATTCATGGATTTATGTAATGGAGTAATTTTTGCATGTTTGAAGATTGTTTACTCTTCATGTTATCTCCTTTAAAAATCATCATCTATGACATTTTTTATCTTAAGATCAAAAAATGAAAATTGATTAGCGATGGATAATCTTTTTAAAATTATGTTCATTCATCCACACCAAAAACATACAAATTTATTGCATCATATACATAGATTAAAAATATTATATTTTTTGATATTTAAAAATTTGTTGAGTGCAAAATCTTGTCATAAATTGGATCAATATATTCACTAAAGACACATGTAAGTTCACTATTAAACACTTTCATAAAAAATTCAAAATCTTAGAAAGTAAACTCTCCAACTTAAAGACAAGTATCAAATATGCCCAAAGGAAACCGAGCCCCACACTTTCACACCTTGACTGTCAAGCCTGCAAGATGAAGCTCGGTAGTCAAGTAATCAAAGGCATGCCTAATGTTGTCTACATGGCCCACAATGTGTGTATTATCCTCTAAGGAAGGGGACACACAACCTGATATGACCATAATAGTACATAAAAGAGCACTATAATGAATTATGGTAAATAGGGGTCTTGCAAAAGAATCTCATTATCAAGTGTCAGCGACGGACTGTAGAACAATGACTCCCTCCTCGGAAAAGCCATGATAATAAAATAGAGAAGAATGTGAACCGTAGAAAGACCATACGAAAGGAATGAGGCTTGATAGAGGTCTAGCCTCTCTAAGCTCTCTATAAATGGATGCCCGTGAGACGCTGTTAAAAGCGTTCTCAACGTCCACATGCAAGACAAACCAATCTGGATGGATATCTAGAAGTGCTCTAATGACAAACGATACCGTTTCACAGCCACTTGGTGTGACGACTCTAAACTGATGTGGACAAAGATGCTATTGGAAGTGTGAGCGATGCTGCAAGACAACGGTATGACTGATTAATCGTAATAACACCACTCCAATAGTAATCGGTTTGATGCCCTAAGTATCCTTCTCCATCGCAAGAAGCTGACAATCACCAAATACATGACTAACTGACAACGGAATCTCCCCTCTCGCAACTGATGCAGCCACATGGAACAACTATGTAAAACCATTAGAAGGATCATCCATCTAAAAGTAATCTTGAAGATGCTCATATACAATCAATGACAAACCCCTTGAGGATTAGCGTGGGGATGTGCATAGAGGTATCCATCCTCTTGTGTCATAGCAAACACCACATCTTTAATCTCATCATAGCTCAAACACCAACTGCATCTAATGTAGTACCATATTCACACGTGAGTAATGAAGATGCAAATGGGATGAACCAAGCCAAACCAGAACCTCATCTTTGTAAAAGAGGTAGCTAGAAAGTAAAGAATCAAAATATTGAAAGTAAAGATTTAAATCCAATGGGCTCACTTTCAATCTAGAGAAAGCGGGACGCATGGATTTATGAGACTTTCAAATGCATCTTACAACGTTTGTGATATACTAATACTAGTAGGTTAAATATATTTAAATTATTTCCTTTCACCTATGTCAATTCTCTAGAAGATTATTGATCAGTTGAAAAACTACGGATTCTCATACATTTAGTAATGCCTTAATCTTTGCATGAATTTTGAACATGTGCACTGATTTTTTCTTTCTTTGTGAGTTGGATGTACGCATATGTATGATGGAATACAACAATGAAATATATTCTGATTTTTTAATTCTATAGTTACTAGAAGTAACCGGTCTAAAGAATAGGTATGACTTGTAATCATGAAAAACATCATTACAATTTGGAGGCTGCATACATTGGTATCGAAGAAATTTGACTAGCACATATCCATAAATTATGAGAACTTTACTTCCTCATACCCTTTTCGAAACCACTTACTTCCTCGAGTTTACAAGTTCACTTGCTCCTACCTCGATTTAAATGGACAAAGTATAATAACAAAAGGGATGGGAAGACCCCATCAAATTGTACAAGGATGGAACCAAACCAGTAACATGGGGCTAGGCCCCAATGATATCACATTGGGACATATGTCCTACAGCACCTAAGACATCTGAACTATCCAAGTCAAAAGGTCTACAAACAACAGAGCATCCGAAGAAGCATCACCTAACGTGATTGCTCTCTTATGGATTGCACCAACTAGTGCTCTCTGTAGAGCAATGGAAACACATTACCTAAAATAGGCTATATAGTAAGCTTAAGAGAGTGATACCCCATGTCGTCTAGTATGGTAGGCTCTCGCGCACTCCTTCATAAACATGTCAAAGTCGGTGTCCATAGCTTCATTTAACTCCAAAGCTAGAGGAACAAAGAGGTGACCTCTCTGCATACCTCTATACTTGAAGACTTTGGCGGCTGCCGTTTGACTCGCCGTCCATCCTGGAGGATGGATGATCACCCCTCTATAACTGTGTCTCTAGTAGGATTGATAACCACCACATCAGCCACAGTGACCTGGTCCTCCCAAACCAAGTATAGGTCTGCCCTAACGTTAGTCGACTGCAAGGCATACCAACGCTCTCTCCATGTGAGGTATCCACCCTCTCGCGCCATAGCAAACACCACATCCCTAATGGCATCATGGGTAGCTATCCTCTGCCCTCCGAATGGACAGCCATGCTATATTCCCCGGCATGCCCCAAGATCCTATACTATCGCAATCGTGCCGAATCAGAATTATCATGTGATTGAATCCGACTCCTAACATGTGTGGTCCGAACAAACTCCTCCTGCAATGTAGCCCAATCCCATGCTCAGAATCTCCGAAATCTAGCTGTCACCTCCATATATCTTGCACGCCCCCTTGTAATATAACCTAGACACCATTGTGGAAGTAATAGAAACAAGTTAACGGGGGTATTCCTGCATATGAAAACATAGTAATAGACAAGGTCATAGCTAAAATAGGATTAGTTTTGGCTAAAGCACCTAAATCTGTTAAATATTTGAAACGGTTTTGACGTAATGCTTTTGGATTTTGCCAAGAAGAGGAAAGGAATTATTCAAAGATGTCAAAAAGATTTGTTAAAATCCAAAATCTCATCACAACCTTGAGATTTATAAAAAACCCTGGACTACAACCTGCCCCCCTACTAGTTTCTAGTAAAGTTGTAAAAGCTATGGGTCTCGAAGTTCCGCATCGAGGAACAAAGCTAGTTTGTGGTATCTTTTCATCAAAATTTTCTTCCAAAAACTTATTAATGGCAAGCAAATAAATACACTTGGAGAGCGCAGTAAAAACCACGCTTACTCTTCCATGGAATCAGGTGCCAACCAATCTAGTGGTAAGTGAAAAGCGCGTATAGTCTCGTCATGGAGTGCAAGAGGGAGTTTATGGAATAAACGTGAACATGGAAATCTAGTCTCTAAAAGCTCTAGAATCGAACCTGCATGGGAAACTAAAAGCTCTAGAATCGAACTGCATGGGAAACTAACCACTCCCACCACCTGATTGGTATACACGGAATGATCAACAAAGGAATCGATGTAGTCTGAATGTTCCCCGAAGTGACAAATACCGATGTCGATGTGATAGTCTTTCTCACATGCGCTTCCCAAGTGATCCTATCATAGTCTTTGTGCATCTTTCCCACGTGGGTCTTTACCCCTTGCGAGGTAAAGAGACAATGACACACTGGACATTGTGTATCACGCACTGCTTTTGGCGGCCCCATAATGGAAAGTGAAGTTATAGCTAGCACAAAGAGAACGATAAAGTCACTGAGCACTCCATCAAGTATCTTCTCCCACGTGCAAAATCGTAACCCCATCACATGGGAAAACCCTAAGGGTCTTCCCATTCCTTTTGTTATTATATTTTGTCTCTGTATTCACTGGAAAATGATTACTATGAAAAGTCTAAAATCTAAAAGCACTCATAACTTTTTATTCCGATGTCTATAATTTTCCAACTAGATCACAATAAATACAATGCATGAAAAGGAAGAGATTGGAGAAAAAAAAACAAACCCGATGTGTCTAATTTGAGAAAAATCATTCAAAACCCTAAAAAAATAAAAATATTCATATCTCACTATATTATTCTCTGCAATCTTTAATTTAGATACCAATAAAATCCAAATTAGATACCAATAAAATCCAAATTTAACTATGAAAGGAAGGGAAACTACTAAATGTACATTTTGGCAAAGTGTACCACACAATATGCAATAAAATATCCTACCGTTTTCTACTCTATCTTATACTAATCTCCCATAAACCCTAATGCATCGTAAATGCACAAGATATGCCCATGGTCGGAATGAAAAGTGCATTCCTTGTTTGTTGTAGATCGGAGGGAGCAGGTTCCTACCCTCTTGCACATGCTGGTTCATCAGCGATCAGCCTCATCCTTACTCCTTAGAATGTGTGCCTTGACGTGGATGTCAGTACGGCCTGACGTAGTTGGTAGCAAGCTGCATCAATCTGGGTCCAACACGTTTGCCTTTTACAGTTCTTGTATTTTATATTCCACCGGTAAGAGTCTGCCAAAACTCACTCAACCTTAAACCTTTTCACACGCCAGAATTATTTGACATTCTCACATTTGCCCAACTATCCACCCAGATTTAATTAGTAAGATTATCTCTCCTTGCGAAGAGCTGGATGATTGAGCTAAAGTTAGTTCCCTCTTGGGATAATTCTTATACATGAAGGGGATTGCAAACAAAATCGATCATCCACATTAACCGCTTGGATAATACAAATGGGATCCAATTTTTTTTGGTTCCCATTGATATGTACTTTAACAGTTTGTGTTATTTTGGTTCTAAATATAAATATGCTAGGTTCATTTTTTCAAAGAACCGAATCTTATCCTTTACTTACAATATCACGACTTTCGTCCTTGATTTTTGCTTATTTTTTACTCAAAATTAACATTTCTTGTAGTTACCCAACGTAGGAATTTATACTATAGTGTTACATATAAAATGATGTTATAACGATACTACAAATGATTTTATTCTCCACTAACGGTTTCTAAACATCCCTTGTCAGTAGGGATATTTCTTTCGATGAGTCTAGATCATTGAAAGAGGGGGAGATATCTCAGGCTCCCCATACAGACAAGGGCAAATCTCCACTCACGGATGTTGTTGAGGGGGAGATTGATCATTATGGGTTTAATGATGCATCACAAGAGAAGCTCCACAATAGATGGAGCAAATTCCTCAACAATAGGAATTGGATGGCAAGTTGTTGTTGCTGAGCCTCAAGACACAGCACGAAACGATGGACATCAACCAGAACCATCTACTAGGAGATCATCAAATCAGATTAGTAGAGCTCCCGAAAGGTATGGAACATGGGCTCATTCATCTATTCTCGAGGATCATGATATTGAATCTGAGAATGATGATGGCAATGCGTCGATCTTGGAAGAAGGAGAACCTTGTTCATATAGAGAAGCTCAAGACTGTATCAATAAGTTTGAGTGGGATATTGCTATGGAGCGTGAAATGCAATCGCTAGTTGAGAACAAGACTTGAGAGCTGGTGGAGCTTCCAAAGGATCAACCTTTGGTTGATAACAAATGGATGTACAAGTTGAAGGATAATCCAACGGATGAAAAGAAGAGGATCTTCAAAGCCAGGTTGGTGGCTAGCGGCTTCACACAAGAGAAACGTGTGGACTACAATGAAGTCTTCTCACATGTAGCAAAGTATGCTACAATTCGTCTTGTATGTGCACTTGCTGCGATATTTGATCTAGTTATGGATCAGATGGATGTTGTCACGGCTTTTCTATATGGATCTTTGGAAAAAGAAATCTACATGAGACAACCTATTGGCTATGAGAAGAAAGGTCAGGAGAAGTTAGTTTGTAGATTGCTCAAATCTCTATATGGATTGAAACAAGCTCCTAGGCAATGGAATGCAAGGTTTGATGAGTTCATGAAAGCACAAAGATTTTCACGGAGTGTGTTTGATCCATGTGTTTACATGAAAAAGGTGAATAATGAGATCTTTAGCCTCATTATTCTAGTATTCTATGTGGATGACATACTCATTTTGGCAAAGGAACAATCCGACGTCGATAGATGCAAGAGGCAACTGAAATCTACATTCAAGATGAAGGATTTGGGTAAGTCCAAGAATATATTAGATATGGATGTTCACATGGATTTGAAGAAGAGGAAGCTATGGTTAAGTTAGGATAAGTACATTCAGCGTGTGCTTGACAGGTTTAACATGGTAGACTCTAAAGTAGTGTGGACTCCTTTGGCGGCATATTTTAAGCTCTCACCAATAATCTATAAATCATATTCATTTTTCTAAAATTCTAGAAGTAATTTAAGATTCCAATGATACAATAAGGAAGATTTTTAAATTCACAACCCTTGCATTAAAAACAAATGGGAACCAAATATGTTTATATTAGAACTAGAAAAATGGATATATTTAGTGTGATGCCTTTTGCATGGCTTTAGACTTTGAAATAAATGATAAATATATGCAAAAGTACTTGATTGAGTTCGATACCGCATAGTTCATTGTCACGAACACACAACTAATCTGCACCGTCATCTTTGACCTCCTATGTTGGAACCAATAAACTTAAAACTTGAAGATATTGAAATTTAGTATAAATTCAATTTTAAGACGTAAAATGTCAAAATGAATCCATAAATTTTCCTCTAAATTCATGAATTTTGAGTTAGGATGAGATCATATTTGTCCTTGTTCTTCCTACTTCTCCAATGTTCAAGTCTAAATTTTGTCATTTTTCTATAAAGTGTTGTGGCTTCTACAATTTCCAAGAGAAGTTTAGTTTTTTATATAAAATAGTAATTAATATATAAAAAATAATATTCAATTGACATGATCATTAAGTTTATCAAATTTGTATAGAATTGAGTAAACAATCGGGCAATCAATCAAATTATTAGATTAGCGGAGTAACGTTGACTTCCTTTGCTCTACCTTCTGTTCTGGATTTTATTGTGTGTATAAGTTTTGATGATTTTTCCTGCATGTATCTCCTTCTTCAATTTGTTTCATAGTATTCTTCATCACCTCTATGTGAATGCACATTATACAACCGTCTTATTCATCTCAAGTGACTCTGATCTTAATGCTAAGTTTCACATCACATATATTGTGTATGGGCCTAAATAAGTATGAATCTGTTTCGAAACGTACACGTCCGGTCGGATCAGGCAGCTTTGGGGGCTGAGGGGGCTGAGCCGTTGAAAGGAGACGATGTTTCATTCTCCGAGACCTCCATCTGGGTCACATTAATCCGAAAGAGGCCGTAGGGCTCCCGCTATACGCCCGAGGCCCGTCGAAAGAACGGGAAAGGACATCAATAATAATTACGCAATTAACCATCAATGAATTTTTCATTGTCCAGAGAGGATTGATATAAATCATCGCCATGAACTCCGCCATCATCTCGATCTATGGAGATAATAGTTTCATGATGTTGACCATTTTAGGAACATAGAAAAGAATAAAAGACCCCTCTACATCGCAGTAGTCGGGAAATTAGTACGCTGTGGATATGTAAATTAATTTACATTATACAAATATCAAAGCTGAGAAAGACAAAAAAAAATGAAAGCTACGCTTTGATTTCTGTCGCTTATGTATGTCATGGTTAAAGACTTCAATATGATTATCAATATCAAAAGTAACGGGATTGAAATGAAGAGGTTTTATTTTCTTCATTTGTAAATACTCATTTATTGTAGTTCGGAAGTTACTAAAATTGTCAAAAAAAATTTCACGTCATGAGAATGTTATATGATAATCTGAATGTGACACCAACATAACTTGAATTATCAATAATTTTGGCGATGATGAAGGCATTTGAGTTTTTCATGGTAAAGATTTAGTCTCACTGTTCTACGGGCAACTCTCTTATAGTAATTTACTTCATTATACCATTTTACAAGCCTATCATTTCCTAGTACCCTGGTAACCTCATATCTAGGGCATAGAAATCAACTGGTGTATCAAAATGGAAATGGTCATATTGAAATGCGCCCGCAGGTTTTCTTAGTTTGGCACACAAAAAATCAGTGGTCATAGTCTTCAAACTAACCACAACGGCTTGTTTGTGGTCGCGGGTCTGCAGCACAACAATGTGGAAATCTCATTTGTTGGAAGTTTCCTCCAGGGACGCCCAAGTCATCAAACCAACCAGCCATCGTCTACTTGAAGCTCCCGGACGCGATCACCTAAGTCACCCATTACTCTCGATTCTGAAGTTTGTGCAAAGTAACGTGATTGGTATGGCTTTTAACTTCAATTTTGGTGTGTATATTTCATTCTTATCAAATCAGACAGCTCAAACCAGGATTCTGAAGTTGAAATAAGTGTAGGTGAATGTTATGCTTTAAATCTCAATTTTGGTGTGTGTACATTTCATTCTTATAAATTCAGACAGCACAAACCAGTTTTCACTTTCCCACGACATTCAAAGTTGAACAAGTTGGCCAGCTTTTACGATGCGATGTCTTTCTGGGCACGTGGTTCGAAAAGTTTCATCAAGGTCAGGAAGGTGTATTGAGTTCTAGTGAGGAACTCACAGGTCATAAGACGGGATTCCCCACGGTCTTCACATATACTCTTCTTTCAAATGTATTCCCCGTGCATGCCCAATCGCACTAGCTACTTTCTCTACAGCGATGAGGTTCCGTCTTGGCTTGATTCATCCATGTACATCTTCATTACTCACATGTGATTGTGATATCACTTTAGATGCAGCATGTGATCATATGACTTGTGCGAATTGGCACTCTCTCTCTCTCTCATCTCCTCATCAGTCCATGCTCAAATCCGTTACATTAGATACAAGATTAAAATTATAAGAAAGTGCTTAACTCAAAAATATGAAAACAAGTAGATAGTTTTGTTATTTCTATGTACATGATATGTTTTATTGTTATTACATAGTAGAAGATGCATTACATGGATGTGAAGAACACATTTTTGAATGATGATATTAAAAAAATTATTCACATTATGCAATCACATGATATTAAACAATATACCTTTTCTTACAAGACTACATTTTTCTATTAATCAGTTAGAATGCTAGATGAAGTAAATATACTATTGAAAATCAGATTTGAAACAAAATCCTGCAAGTAAACATAGGTTAGGACAATCTAGACAATCTACATGTATTGGAATTTAATGATTTGTAAAAAAAAATTATAATTTTGTGGATTCAAATAATCTTTGAAGACTAAGATATTTTCAAATATGTAATATTTAATTAATCCTCAATATATTTATTTGTGCAAATGTCAAGTATTGAATTTTTCTCAAAAGAATGATTAAAAATATAAGTTTATATTTTTTATATTTCTAGTTTATAACCATAGCATAGAAGAGAGATTACAGTTGAGCCAAATCCACTTTGAGCTTCAAAAACTCAAGGTTTTCACATTAACTAATATCCATAATAGCCACACTCTCAAAGTCTCAACTTCGAAACTACACTACAAGGAACTGTATTTAAAACCCTATCCCTTAAGCCCTAGGTCTCTTGATGGCGCTAGCTGTCATTTTGCATGTTACATTTGTAGCTATTTTATCATTTTTCTATATATATGTCATAATTATTCTCATCCAATTTTATTATCATATTAAATAATTGAGTTTAAAGATGTTAAAAATAACTTGATGTAGAAGGTTTGTAATGTGCATTATGTCATGACTTATGTGGCGGCATCCCTAATTAGGTAGATGTGCACTAGCATAATATACATAATAATTAGAGGTAGCACTACATGCAACATCATTTGTATAATACATGTCATTTTGGTTGGTAACACCATCATGGTATATAAAACTCGTGAGTAAAATATAAATACAGGTTCATATGAAGTTAATCTTTGAACTTCAATCTTTGAGAGTGAGGCCATGATGGATTATTAACAAGCGCATGAACCTTGATTATTAGAGCTCAATATGGATTTCGCTTAATTGTAAAAAAATATTATGCTATAGTTATGATCAAATTTTTTTTCAGATGTTTAAAGAGTAAAAATGATTATATCAATACCCTTGTGTTATTATATAATAATCTATGCATTGAGATGTTTGATGTGATTTTTTGTGATTGTATAATTTTAAAGGAAATATTAATGTGAAATAAACTCAAGTTGAATTAAATGCTTTACCCAAAAAAAATAACATTTACAATATGAAGATAAGAATCCCATGGTATAAACATCAATTAATTCACAAGCCCAGCTAAATGGTTAGATAAAATTGATGAAATCTTAATAAAAAATGTACTAACTAAAATGGATGTCCTTTTATGCTTATCACAAGATTATTATTTTTGATAAAAACTTCAATAACATAATTTAAATATTTTACACCGTCAAATATAATATTTTGAAAAAAATTATGTTTTAAAAATTTGACAATGTCAAATCCGGCTCCTCCTGTCTTCATGACTGACATCTTGCTACGTCTAGGCACTGAACTCATTCCTTGTGTCGTTTGATTGTCAGATGGAACCTCCAAACTTGACTTCTTCCCACTCATATGAGAATAAAGAAAATTTACCCTGGATCAAAATCCCTAAACCAGAGGAGATACTGGTGCTTTGCTTCATGCTGCTACTGCTATAATACTAATTGTTGGTCCAAAAGACAGGAAATACACAGAGAAGCAACATGCAATCAAGAGACGAGACAGGAAAAACGTGGTTCACCTCCCTAAGGCTACGTCCACGGAACACACAGAGTCACTTTACTAAATAACCCTAATTTGTGTTATAGAGAGCTCATGTCAGCCCTCTTATATACTAGTAACAGCCCTAACCCTAGTCTTACTAAATATAATCAAACTAACAAAAGTTACTGAAGACCTAAGTTAACTCCTAACAATGATTATTTTATATGACTCACCCAACTTATCACAAATATATGATATATATATAGATGATAACCATAAATATATTAATCTAGCATAGATTTAAATAAATTTTTTTATGACTTATTTTAAGAATTAAATCAAATCAAAATTTATCTATGTAAAAAAGAATATATGTATAATATATGTAAAAGATATATACTTGTCATAATTATATGATTCAAAAAAACTTTCATTTATACTACTTTATCAATGAAAGACACATCATATAATAAATATAAGTATATGAATTTTATGGTATTTATAAATTTAATTTTATTATATTATTATTTGAGCATTCAAAATTTAGCTATCATGTAATTGTAATAAAATCATTTTTTTTTGGTCATAAGATTATTATAAAATAATAGTATATATTAATATATTATTAATTAATATTTGTTAAAATTTAATTTAAATTTTTAATGATCTTTAGAGCAAGATTATAATTTAAATTTTTTTTAAAAGATTTAAGATGATGGCAATGAGTGATGTTTTTTAAACAATTAATAATAGAATCATAATGATTATGAAATTTCGTTACATGTGATTGTTAACTTGTTGTTTAAATGTAAAATTTGGAGTATTCAAACTATACACTAGTTAATTGGCTATATGGAGAGCTTCAAATGACAAAGTTAATCATAGAGTTTATTCAATAATCAAAAAATCTCTTATTTTTATCAACATTTTAGCACAAGTATAAGGTGCTAACATTTTTATCATTTAAAGATGGATTTGATATTGAATACATCAAAATAATATAATGAGCATAATATAATGTAATAAGTTAGAAATGAACTCTTAGATATAGCTACACATCAATGAAGAGTTTTTTTTAAAATCATTTTTTTAACAATGATTCAAATAATTTATTCACTACAATAATACGAATTTATGACAAAGAAATAAAAAAAAACTAATTTTAATGATTGACCTCATCAATATAAAATCTTAAATTTTTTAATGAATATCAATATTACAGTTTTATACATTGTAGATCACCTTCAGTCCATAAGCATGATGGTTTGATTTATAAAAGCTCCTACAAGACTCATAAAAACTCATATGTTGATATTTCATAATGAAATCATCACTTATCTCATTTATGATATCGAAGAAATTATGAAAGCTATTTTTTAATGCTCATCTTTGTGAGGTTTATTGGACATATACAATGAAAAAATTGGATAAATAAATAAAATATGAAAAAAGGTTACAATAAATAATTGTTTAAAAAAAATATGAGTTGCATAAAAAAACTCAAGGAGGATGAGTTGTTTTAAAAAAAATAAATGTTATGATCTAAATTTTTGTATCGTATATAAAGATTGTATCAATAACAAGATTCAAAATTATTTATGGTTATAAAGATAAAAAATATGGCAAAATATATGAGATGAATATAAGACAAATGATAATAATTGAATGGTCGTTGTAAAAAATAAGTGTAATAAAAATCAAGGTTAAATATTTGTTTGGCATTGCATGCATCTAAGATTATAAAAAGATTGTAATTTCTCAAAAAAGTATGATCGAATTGGAATTTTTATCAGATACAATTATTTTAAAAAGTTAATTAGTGATCCATAGGTTAACCTAGACTTTAATTATATGAAACTGATTGTCTACATACAATTGATATTAAAGAGTTGAATGTGCTACAAAATTATGTGAAACATAGTCAATGGTTCTTGCAACATATGGTATGATGATTTGTTGTATAAACATACATGTGTAGATTTGAGAAGAACAAACAATTACAATTTTTGAATGACATAAGATCTTGATTTTTTTATGCAAAAAAAATTATGAGGTTTTTGACATTGATGTTGATTTGAACAAAATGCAAAAATATGTAAAAAGTTTGATGTTTATTGAAAAAAATGATTTATTCGCACAAGTATAAAAAGGTTTGTATTTGATCCACATGTGCAAATGAGTTCCACACTAAAGTAGAATTGTGAAGACATGATCACCTAATCATAGTCAAACCATTAAATTTCACACCTTCCATTCAAACTCATAAGAATTGCAACACAACGTAGAATCAAGCCTTACAAAGGTCAAATGCAAGAAGCAACATCACGTAACGTGATTGCTCTCTTATGGATTGCGCTAGCTAGTGCTCTATTTAGAGCAATGGAAACAAGTTGCATAAAATAGGCTATACAATAAACTATACCGGTAGACAATGATATCCATATCGCCTAGAATGATAGGCTCTCGCGCACTCCCTCACGAACATGTAAAAGTTACATTCCATAGCTCTATATAACTTCAAAGCTAGAGGAACAAAGATATGACATCTCTACTATACTTGAAGACTTTGGTTGTTGCCGCTCCACTCGCCGCCAATCATGGAGGATGGATATCAGTGCATATGAAACTACTATATGTCACGAGTAGGATAAGTAAGCACCACGTTTGCCATAGTAACTAGGTCCTCCCGAACTATATCCACCCTCTCGCGCGCCATAGCAAACAAAACAATGACATCATGGATAACTATTCTCTACCATCCAAATGGGTAACAAATCATATGAACACATGCTACATTTAAAGTGGTATCACACTCAAATGTAAGTACAATAATGAAGATGTAGATGGATGGACCAAGTCAATATGAAACCTCATTGCTATAGAGAAAGTAGATGGTGCAACATAAGATAGAAAGTAAAGTGAAACCTCCGTATAAGGTACATCTTGTTTGCTCCAAAATATTTTTGTTTTGTACCTTATGAAGTGGGTGTACCTTATGTGGAATAACCTATCCGTAAAACCCAAAACACTAGCCACAATTTAAAAAAAACAACAATATTTATTACTTTATTGGAAGTATTTGTCAATAGATCATTGTTTAAGAGACGAGTTATACATTGACTTAATGGTAGCTTTCAAACTCAATAGGTCAAATTCTTAACTAAAGAGCGATTTTGCTTATGTGAAAGCGATTAGATCAGTTATCATTTCTTGTGCCTGAGCGTTCGAGATCACTTTTGGTTATGGGATTGCTTCATCATCTTCAACTTCAAGTGGGACTTCCTCCACTTCATCCATAGGACCTTCGTCAATAGCTTTTCCGACTAACTGCCCAATAAGATTTTCTTCCTCCTTAACGTCAAATTCCGGTAGATGTTCTTCAATAACAAGCTTGGATCTCTCAATTTTGATACTTTGAGCTACAGATGCAAGCTCTTCTTCTTAATTTAATATTTCTGCCATGTCATCCTCTTGAATTATTGGGACAACAAAACCGTATTTGGAAAAGTATTTTTGGATTGTTTCTGCTTTAACTAAGTCCCAAGATTTTTACATGAACTTGATTGCATCCAAAACAATCAGTTTCTCAGCAAGATCTGATGCATGAACTGAATTTTCCATTAGATCGAGAAGTGAAAGAACCTTAAATTTTTGTGATAATACTTTCAAACTTCGGATGACGCCAACATCAAGTGCATGAAGGAATGACGTGAGATTAGGTGGGAAATAACAAAGCTCGACATTAGTCAAGATAGTGGCATTATCCACGATATGGACGGATGAGTTGTCCAGAAACATTAAGACTTTGCGACCTTTTCACTTAAAATACTGATCCAAGTCCTTCAAATAAATATTGAAGAGTGGATTTGTCATCCACGATTTTGCAGTGTTTGCATATTTCATCTTGAATTTGCTCATGTCGACGCCATGAAAAGAACGTGGATTTTTGGACTTTCCGAGTATCCATAGAGGGAGCTTCTCATCCATCACGGAGCATGTCAGAGCCATTGTTACTCTATCTTTACCTTGATTCCAAAATTTACAAGATTGTGCGACATGATTCAATGTCGAATCTGGTAATGCTCGTAAGAAAAATCATGTCTCATCCATGTTGAACACATTTCTGAGATCATAACGTGCAATCATTGCATTCAATGACGACTTCCATTATTTAGCATTGGCAAGATCGACATTTCTTGATTCTCCACTAATTTTATAAAATCGCACATTGTTTCTCTGCTTCCACTTATGGAGCCAGCCTTCTTAGGCAAAAAATTTACGGACTTCGATTTCAAGTTGACTTGAGATCCGTTTAGCTTTTTCTTGAAGAATGGGACCACTAGTCGGGTATCCATGCGCTGGTGCTGTCAAAAATAATCTTCATAAAATAACACTGATGTTGCTCTGCTTTGGAGAGCGACCGGTTGCTCTTACTTCTTTTAGCAACGACTCTATGCTCTGATTGGCAGCTTAAACCGTTCCTTTTGATAACTTAAACTTGTCAGCGGTAGCCATGATGCTATGACCATCATCAAGGTACTTGAGAATGGCAAGCTTTGTGTTCAAATCGACCAGTTTTCACTTTTTCTTGTGAGGTTCCATACTCTACATGAAGAAAGACCTGAATTTGGGAAGGAAGGTGTACCCTATGTAGAACTGCGCAGCAACTCCGAGGGCAGCCAATAGTGTACTTTTAGTACTAAACAGAGGTGTACTTTTTATGAAGACATTTTTGTTAGGAAAACTCAGGGGTTTGCTGATGGCAAAAATGTCCGCAACTTAAACGGAGGTGTACTCTTTATGGCGTGTACTTTATACGGAGGTTTCACTGTATTGTATTTGATATCACCTGGATACTAAGAACTGCCAAAGTGGTAGATACAACGCACATAGAGTTAATGATTGATATGTGATTTATGGATGTGAGAGTTCTCGCAGACCGGCACTAAACAAAAACTCGGGTGGCACGAACTCTCAAAACCTTTCACGACAAGTAAAATATGAAGCATAAAGAACCTACAAAGAGAAGATCACCAATGACTCTAGTAGACCACACTCAACAACGGTTATCTTTGGTCTGCCGCTTGGGGCGAAACCAATTCCCACGGCGTTTGCAAAAACTTAGCTCGACGGTATCCTCCATTTTCACGACGTATTCTTCATCGTCTCCAGTGGTCAAGGATTAGGATCATTTGCGCTCGCGTAATTTGATGCGGGTAAACAAGTCATACCGTGCTTGATTGTCGAACGAATGAGCGAGCGTAGAGCGACAGGAGACAAAGGCACGGGCAGCGAGGAGGTAAATGCTGTCGCACGTAGAGCCTGCGCATGATCCATGTCGACAACATACCAAGCCGTCACGCATACAGGGAGTGCTCCGATCCCCTTCCACGTGGCACCACGTCAACCCACGTTGTTGCTAATTCATCGGTTCGTCCGAACTGACTCTACACCAGCTACCATCGCCAGTGACGCCACTCTCCTTTCACAAACCCCACTCGAAGTTACGGAACGTCCACGGTGCTCGGCGACGTCCCTGCCCCTCGGCCGTACCGGTGCTTGCATATAAACGCCTTTTGAAGGATCTACTCCGGGTTCTGTTTCCTCACAGCCTTCAACCGGTTGATCCACCCCACAAACTCTCATCTGACGGCTCTCATATAAAAAAGCCCAACCCCACTCCGGTCACCCCGTAGTTTATCATTCGTGGGTGTACCCCATGTCGGCTCCGATCGGGTGACCCTCCCCCACCTCGTCGGCGGGAGAGTCCCGACTCGATCCGACAAATACTCGCCGACGATGCCACCACGAGGAGCTATTTGGAGCACCTACGGTTTACACAGACCCGTCGCCTAGAGGGCTGGCGAAGGCTTGTGATAGGGCTTACCGGGACGTTCCCGCAGAGGTTCCCGGATCCGTCATCTCCTGAAGAGAAGTGCATCCGGTGAGTTGACCGGCGCCAGGGGGCTCGCTCAATAGGGGGAAGAGGAAGAGAGGACGTGAGGAAGGGAAGGGGAGCGAGGGAGGAGGGCGAGGAGGAGAAGACCAGGGTTTACAGAATCAATCGATGGCAGAAAATGGCCCAGCGGCTGGTGAGATGCAGATTTACTGCTACTGGGATTCGGGGCTCGTCCGTTTGTGCGCTACTTTGATGCATTATTGATTAATTGATAAGAGGGGAGTGGGAGCCACGCTTCGCAGAGGAAAATTCGTAAATTCGCAGGAGGCGACAAGAGCAGTGGATTTGGTGGAATCCTGTGTCCTCGAACCCGGGAGCAATCGGAGCAGAAACAGAACAGAATAGGAAGGGAAGGAAAGGAAAAAGAAGGCCGGAAGACGGGAGGAGCCAGGAGGACCAAGGGAAATGCTACGGTTGGATTCATTGCATTGCTTTCTTCCCTGCTCTCCTCAGTGGAGGGAGTTGCACTAAAGCAGCAGCAGTCACTCAGGGCAGTTTACGCTCGGTGCAGGACCAGACTGGAGAGTCGAGGACAGACATTATAGGCTGTGAATATAGAGAGTTGAAGCACACGCAGGAGGCGGAACTGGTTCGCGAAGGAAGAAGACAGCAGTGTAGAGAGGTAGTGACAGGTAGAGGGAAACGAGAAAAGATTGGGGAAAGGGTGCTACCCCGGCTTTCAGCTATGCCTGTTTTAGGTACGGGTTTGATCTATTTTTGGTCTCATTCGGCTGTCAAAGTTCTCGGTATTTGACGGTTTGACGGGATCTACTGTTAAATTTGTGGAAGATGGCCTTTTGGGACATGTGGAAGCAGGTGTGCTAGACAGCGAGAGTGCAGAGGGTTCTAATATTTCGCTTTGTACAGATCTGGAGAGGAGTTGGAGAGGGGAGGAATGCGGTTGATTTCTCGAGGATAAACTTGTGGTGTTGTGAGTCATGGGAGGTTTGTTTGTGCCACAAGATTTATTGTAGAAGTGGAGGGATTTAATGGTTGGATTCGTTAACTGAGTGAGATCTTCCTCTTTCAGGGAAAATCATGATGGAGCATTGGTAGTTTTGTCCTCCTGGGCAGTCTTGCTGGACGGTGATGGGGTGGAAATACAGAATAGGTTTGATTCTCATAGGAACAGTGGTTTTGATATGGGTCACTTCAGCAGAGGTTACTCAGGTACGTTGATGTCTGAACTGATGCTGTGATTTCGCATGATTGGGTCATTATGATGTCTTCAGAGGATCGAACTAACAATCGCCCGAGCGGAACGTTTGTAGACCGTTTGTATACCTCACCTGGATATACTCATCCAACATCTAGCAGAGGAATCTGGACTCAGATCTATTTCTGCTTCCCAAACGGGATGTTTTCCATATTGTCTGTTGGCTATCTTGATCTGAGTTGTCACAGGTCCCTTTTACCGTTTCTCTATCGCGAATTGATCAGAATGACGATTACTATTTGGACGAAAGTTGAATTCTTTGGTGCTAACTATGGTGTGGAGCAGACAAGGTTCTCAAGTCCAGTTTGTAGATCTATCTGAATTCTACAGAAAACATTTATATGTTCAGGTATTCTTAAGAGTCATTTTGGAGAGCTTTCGCAGGAATGATGATGGGTTTCATAAGTTTTGCCGTTCAAGCATTACGATGTGAACTGAGTCAAGGGAGAGTAGGTTAACAAAATAGCTGTTTGGTATTTAGCATCACAGTAAGCAGTCGAAGAGCAAAAATGAAATTTCCCGGAAATAACGACAGGGTTCCGGTTCCGATTGCAGAGGGATATTTGAAGTGAGAAAGTGGAATTCGAGCGAATTATAGCTAAGAATATTTGAGTACTGAGTCTGTTACCAGTATCTATGACGGTCACGACCAGATAGAGGATGTTTCATATACTATGGATCTTTGCCGCTGAAGCCTTTGTTGGGTTTGTATCCAATCTTTTTTGAGTAATATACCGTGTGATCCATGTGCTGGGTCAAAATAGTACAGGTTATGAGGATGCGTTTTAGTTTGGTCCGGAGATTCGAGCAACAAGGCTAGTTAAACATCGCAACTTCATTCGATGAAATTGTCTTGTGCTTTCACTACCCTTGGATGTCAGCTTTTTCTAGTTGGTTTAAATAGGTAATTGATCTTCTTTCGACATCCTCCATTGAAATCCGTCGCGTAGTGAACCTAGAACGGTAGCACTGACTGCGAATTTTTGACAAATTGGAATATTCCACATCTGGAACATGAGCTTGCATTCAAGCGGAATTAACAGTCAAGCTTGAAATCATGCGTAATGTTTGAGGTCTGAAAATAATTCAAGATCTTGCTTTTGCTGTCGCGGGGTGGGTAACAATCATATGATGTCACTTATCTATCTGACGTCTAAATCAGATGCAAACAAGTGATACCAATTGAGGCAGCCTCATCATCTCCCTAATTTACACATTAATCTGTCTATATCTGTCATATCATAGTTTGAGCTTTGTCCAATCTACATCTGTTTGACTCTTTGAATAAACCACAGTTAACGTCATGTGTCCATATCATTTGATAAGCTTCCGGCACTTTTTTTCTTTTGTGCTAGACAACAGTAAGCAACCTCTTAGTTGGACTTTCCGGTCCGGAGGTTTCTAAGGTTGTTTCAGTGGCGAATTGATCATGGAATGCTGAACGTTTGCTCTCTGGTAAGTTGCGCTCATGTTAAGTGTAATTATTTTGGCTGATGCAGAGCATTTTCACAGCCTACCGGCATCCATTTGTTCTCACATGGCTGGGAGCGTCTCTTCTTATTGTGTATCTGCCTATCTCCTTACTGAACGATCAGATCAAATCATGTATCGTCAAAGCACGCAAGAGTCCTGGAACCTTCAGTGCTCTTGCTCCCAGCGACTCTCCTATGAAATCTCCGCTGAAAAATGGTCGGAAAGGTTCAGATTTAGAACTTCAGCATCTCATGCTTAGGAAAGACTCCGACCTGGACTTGGAACCTGAAGAGGAGAGTGCATCTTTCATACGAGTGGACACTGCACACCCAGCCAAGAATCATGGCAAATTACTTTCATGGGATCTTGTCAAAGCAAGTGTTATGCTAGCCCCTTTGTGGTTCTTGACCGAGGTGAGATATATACATCTAAGCTTTCCAGCTTTACCTTGTGTGTTTTCATTATTTACGCCTTGGGTTATCTGTTGCCCTCTCGTCATGGATGATACCACCCCTGAAGTTATCTGTTCTTTCTAATTTTACCCATGTTGTTTGTTTTACCATGAGCTGATCAAATTTTTCTGACATCTTTTCCATGGCAGTATCTATCGAATGGAGCTCTTGCTCTCACTAGTGTTGCAAGCACAACCATACTCTCATCCACAGCAGGTCTTTTCACTCTCGTCTTTGGTACGATTCTTGGACAAGACTCTTTCAACATTTCCAAGGCCGTGGCTGTGATTATGACCATAACAGGAGTTGCCATGACGACTCTTGGGAAGACATGGTCCACTGATGAGGCAGAAAATGCCATTGATGACAGGTGAGTGTTACATAGGCAACACAGAATAGGCATGTTGGATGCGTTCAAATGAGAAAGAGCGCAATATTTGACAATGAGAAAGTGAACATATTTTTGAGATGTAATGATGCCATCTTTTGTTATATCTTTCCCACTGAGGTTGAAGTAGTAAGCTCTAACCAGACTTTTAATTTTATATTCTTTAGAAATTGACGACTCTGATCTAGGCTTGAAAGACTCATTAGGAGTTTGTGCTAAATGCATCACGTGTTAGCACAGTACTGTCACCTGAGGAGTGTGTGGGCTTACTTCCTGTGTGTAGCTCTTGTTAGGAAGTAGTTATTATAACTAATGTGAATCAGCTTGGTTTTGATGATTGATTAGAATGCTTTGGTGTGGCCATGTCTCAGCTCGGATCAACATTCTTTGTGGGGTGATGCTCTTGGCCTTTGCTCAGCCGTATCCTATGGTCTTTTCACAAGTAAGTCAACCTCTTGCCTTTGGAACGAGTGCCATTCTATTGATAGCCACATTAAATTTGTGTGCTCTTATAGCAAGGCGGCTCCAGGCTACATGCCATCCGCTGGGCCTGCCTGCGGGATGCATCATGGTGATGCGAACTGCAGTTCTACCTCTTGCAATTACGCGCAGAAACCTACGCAGCTCTGTACACTCTGTTGACGCCGCCAAGCTGTGTGATGGCAGAGTGGTGCTTGTCCTTCAGCTGTGTGTGATGATCGCATTTCCCGTGGCAGCCTATACCGCCCATATTTTTCATTAAATTATTTTTTTCAGTTCTTAGTGATAAAAACTATCATGAATTTTTAGTTTTCTTTTTTTAATCTGAAGATGATAAAAAACTTACCTTGGATTATGCGATTTGCTTTCCATTTTCATGTCTTTGCTCCAGATTCTGCTACTATTCTCTAATATGACCCCATGGACGTTTCGGTTTGGATTTTTCCCTGACGTTTAAGCCCTTGTGGTTGATCGCTTGTTACATGTTACCATGCGTTTTCTTTATATTGTTACCGCTAAAGCCTGCATTGGGCGTGCAGACTATATATGGATAGCCAATTGCGCTTCAAGTGACCAATTGTACTGCGAATTATGAAACTTGCTGAAGCATCTGTACATACACGCAACTCCTTGCGTGTGAAGCCCTTCCGTATGATCACGTGTTCATTCAATTGCTGAAGCATCTAGTTTAATCGTATGTCTGAATGTTGCTGCTTGCAGTTCTATTAAAGAAGAGTGCTGGTGAAGGAGGCAGCCACGTTGACATGCAACGGATTTTTGGTTACATCGGATTGTTTACACTTTTTGGGTTGTGGTGGCTAAGTAAGTCAACGATTGCAATTTAACCTTGTGTACAACTTGTTTGTTTTTTTTATCGAGTACACTTATTGAGGAGGACGGTTTATCTCGTGCCAATATAGTGTTGTGTCGTCTTCTAGACGTCTATCTAAGTTAGCGCTGAGTCCAACAGTATGTACTTACATCTTGGGCAACGACGGCTTCCTAAGACCTCCATTCTGTATGCAGTTTGGCCTCTTAGTTGGTTAGGCTTGGAGCCTGTCTTCAGCCTTCCTACGACAATCAAGGTGGATGAAGTTCTTTTAGCCAATGGAATCCTTGGAAGTGTTGTTTCGGATTATTTTTGGTAAGTATTACCACCAGTGTATACTCGCTATGAGAATCATTATGAATGCCCTTACGTATTGATGCAGGTTCACTGAAGCTTGCAAAACATCATAAGAAACACGAGCGCCCTGTCTGGCACGATGTAACGTCTTTGCTCTAAGTCCTTGTTCATGAGGTCGAGTCTCTTGGACTTAGAGCATTGCTCATGACTCAAGCGAATCTGATTGGTCATTAGCACGGCAAGATGTTTCATCCATAAACTAAGCCTGAATTGTTTGTTCATCGTTCTCAAACCTGTAGGGCTTTGTCCGTAGTCTGGACTACACCTTTGGTTGCTACTTTGGGCATGTCCCTAACAATTCCCCTAGCTATGGTTGCGGACATGGTGGTTCATGGTCGTCACTATTCAGGCATTTATGTCCTAGGTTCACTTCAGGTAAGGACTCGTCTATTTTCATCAGCTGAAATTTGCAAATGTGTAAATATGATCCACAACGGTTGAGTAGCATTCTTGTTAGTAAATTTCTATATTCATTTCCAATAGGGAGTACGTTTCCATTTAGCAAGCGTGCTCATTCTCCTTGTTCGTGACGAATGTGTGCAGGTGTTTGCCGGTTTTGTAGTCGCCAATCTGACAGATCAATGCACCCGGAAGATTGGACTGTAAAATAGTCATCATTCATTCATCACATTAGAAATCTGAACCCTTTTCAATTACTGTTAGTGGTTCTCATTGAACCTGCTCTCTACTTTGACACCCCCATTACAGATGAGCCTTTTCACCTAATCCAACATTTTGTTGATAACTTGTGAAATAAAATGCAATTTTGTTGACTGGTTGCCGAGGCTACCATACCTATGTAAGTCGTGTGGCTATATATTAAAATTCTAGCCCTCGCTGTTTTGATCTTGTTAATACGAAAACCAGTGATGTATCTGTCAACCTGTGTTGCTCACCATGCTTGAATTACACACTTGTTGACTGACCTACATATCGGCTTGTATGCGGAGGATTTGTTCATTATTGATTACGATTTTTAGGGAAAGAATGGAGCGACTATGTACACGCGAACAATCTCCGCAATCTTTGAAGGATCTTAAAAAGGGGAACTGCCTTTGTCTACTTTGTAATGAACTGAAGAGAAATGAACATAGAATTGTATCACTTACCTTGTATCCAGAGGAATTTTTTTGGTTTTTGTATGTAAATTTTTTGAATTGACATTGTTGTGAAGTTCTTTTACGTCAAGTATTGAGTTCTACTTGATTGGACATCAAACATCAGCCGAGGGCTGATGTTTGATGTCCAACAAGTAGAACTCATCAACAGTGATTTACTACTAGCCTGAAGAAAACTAAGGATCTAAGAATCACATACCACAGAGAGAACAATGTGAATGAAGAGTTCAGCGAAAAACACGTGGTACTCAGTCCTCACTAAACTGAGTTCTTCGGTAGCACACAAAAATTCGTCTTTAGATGATTAGTTGATGAATATCAAATGCAAAGGACACAGGAAAATAACAAAAAGGATGGGAAGAGCCCATCAAGTTGTACATGGATGAAACCATACGGATAACATGGGGCTAGTCCCTAACAACATCACAATTGGAAAGATGTCCTACTGCAGCTAAGATATCCAAACTATTTGGGTCAAACGTTCCGCAAAGGATCAGCTATCGTTCTTTGTAGAGCAATGAAAACACATTGCCTAAAATATGCTATACAATAAACTAAAGAGAGTGATACCCCTATAGCCTAGTATAGTAGGCTTTCGTGCATTCTCTCACGAACATGTCCAAATCTGCGTCCATAGCTCAATATAAATCCAAGGCTAGAGGAACAAAGATGTGAACTCTCTGCATAACTCTATACTTGGAGAACTTGACTGATGTTGCTCCACTCGCCGCTCATCTAGGAGGATGGGTACTCATCCCATCTGAATCTGTGCCACATATAGGATCGATAACCACCACGTTTGCAACAGTAACCTGATCCTCCCGAACCAAGTATAGGTATGCCCTAACCATAGTCAACTACAACGCATACCAACGCTCCCTCCGTGTGAGGTATCCATCCTCTCTCGCCATAGCAAACACCACATTCATGCAAAGATGTATGTTTCTATGCCAAATCTCATGTCACACACTTGAAGATCCATGGTCTAATGATATGACTAAAGACGTCCATGCTCCTTCTATCAAAGGCTGTCAAGCGTGATATGAATGTAGCTAAAGGAGGAACCGTGCGAAGAAGGTAGATGGGTCAACAAGAAATACTAGATGAGAGTATACCAAACGCCACATGTGGATCTCCTAGTAGAGGAAGGTCATCTACATGCAAAGCATCCTCGGCAAATGCAACATTTAGGTAATGTGAGATAAAATTTTCGGATCCTACTAACACTCATATAATACGTAAGCTGTATGTCAATGTCATACATCTCTCTAGAAGCTGGAGACGAGGAGGAATGTCAAAAGGAGATCAAGCCCTACATTTTGACACCTTGACTCTCAAGCCTACAAGATGAAGCTCGGTATTCAAGTAATCAAAGTCATGCCTAATATGGTCTACATGGGCCACAATGTATCATCTGAGGGGAACACACAACTTGACACATCCAAAAAAATAGACAAAAGAGCTCTATAATGAGCCCCTGTAAATAAGGATACTCCGAAAGGATCTCCTTGTCCAGTACAAGCGGTGGACTGTAGAATGGTCATTCCATCTTAGGAAAAGCCATGCTAGTAGAAGAGAGAAGAATGTGAATTGTAGAAAGACTTTACAAAAGCAACGATGCTTGATAAAGGTCCACCAGCCTTTTTAAGCTCTCTAAAGATGGATGCAAGTGAGACACTATTAAAAGCATTCTCAGCGTCAATATGCAAGACAACCCAATCCGGATGCATATCTAGAATTGCTCTAATGCCCAACGATACCGCCTCACAAAGTCATGGTGTGACAACTCCAAACTGGTGTGGACTGATGAACATCAAGTACATGATTTGGTTTGATGAATCAAGTATACCATATGACAACTTCAGAAAAACATATTTATGCATTCTAAAGTGTTTTGTTTTTTGTTTGTTTTTGCAAACATGAAATGAGAAAAAACCATTATGTAAGTTTCAACATTGTGATGTGAAGTCTTATATGTGTTTATATCTTCAAATTGATTAAATCCTCTATTGCATTTAAACATGACTACAACCAAACTCCATCAAATTATTTTCATGTCCTAGTATATAAAGTGGACGGGACAAAGTATAATAACAAAAGGGATGGGTATTAAACCATATAAAGTATAAAGTATATAAAGCAACATTTGACTTGTAAAAAATGTTTGATAAATTTTTTTTTTGAACTTTCAATTTCATCATCATTTATCAAAATTTTAGTTCTTAATTGATTTTTTGTCAATAATTTAATAATCATTCACCATGAAATTTTTTATAACTAAAATTAATTATTAGATAAAAATGAATTTATTATTAAAAAAATTTACATTTATTTTATGAATATAAAATTATGTTTAAATTTTATATAATAATAATATTATTATATTAACTTAATTTTTTTTTCTAAAATAATATTATAATTTTTATAATAACTTTTTTTCATTCACTTAAAATTTTTTTTTATGATGGTGCTATGTTTAAAAATATTTTTCACACAAAACATATTTATATGTATATTTATAACTTTTTTTGACAATTTTACTAATCTTAATAATTCATGTATTATTATAATTTATTAATTTTTTTTCCATTACGAATTATTAGTGAATGTTGGATTAAATTTTTTTTCATAGTAGTTTGTTGAAAAAGTCAGTAGAGTATGAGTGGAAGTCAGAACATCAAGATACATCTCAATGAATGAAGAATGAGTTTGTAACTAAACCTATGCTATTGCCATCAAATTGGAAGAAACCTTTTGATGTGGATGTAGATATTTACTCTATAGCTATAGGGGTGATGTTGGGTCAACAAAATGAGTAAGGGAAGGATCATCCTATTTATTTTGCTAGAAGTATGTTGATTCATATTAAGAGGAATCATTCGACTACGGAAAGAGAAGCATAAGGTATGGTTTATGCAATATGAAAGACATTATCTCTTCGGATATGCATTTGTATTCCATGTTGATCAATATTCACTTAAATATTTGATGCACAAGTCAGTTATGTCAAGAAGGTTGTAGGACCATACTTAGAGATATGGAGACTATTTTTTTATTTTTGGAATAAAAACGAACGATATTCGGATGAAGTATGGTACGCCAAATACGAATATGTGAAATAAGTACAAATATGGCCAAGACGAATGAGTTGTTAAGGAATGTCTGAAGTGTCGAACGGATTAGGGCAGTTAGTATCAACATCAACGAGTGCGACAAGCCGCGGAGGAGCAAGAATGAGCCGACGAATCAAGTAGACGAAATGAAGAGGAAATCGATCATTCGATCGGGGGCTCGGGAAGCTATTCAATTGCTAGTGAAGAAGATGCCGATAGGAGTATATCGACCTTTGGTGCCAAAGCCAGATTGGACATTCGAAGAATTATTACGATTGAAGAACTAAGGCGGAGAGTTCTTAACATGGCGTTGGGACTACGTGTGCCCAGAGTTGTGTGAAGGAGTTCGAGCGAAGAAGATGGCCAACCCAATAGGATGGAGAGGGCATCCAGATTCGTGGGATGCGCTATCTGGGCAGAGGCATTGGGAAGAGATTACTTGAAAGAGAAGGACGGTGTCGACTGGGAAGAGTCGGTGATTTATACGGGCTTCAACTTTGACGAGATAAAGTGGTTTGACTCTAGGGAAAGGAAGGGCACAAACGGCTTCAAGATTGATCTTATTCGGGACGACTTCCGACGGAAGATAATGTATACTTTGAATCAACTCGTTTCATCACAACGAACTACTTATGTAAGTATGCATAAGGTGAGAATAGTGGAGGGATTCGTCGGCGGATCAATGAAGGTCAATTGGGGAGAGATCTTCGCTCGTAATGTGCAAGCGATGGGACAGAGACTGCGAGCAGTAGAGAAGGGAATGATCTACATCTCTTCATTCTTGGTGCACATGTATTCGCGCATGGGGTGGTTGACACCACAGAAGAGAAGGCGATTTCAAGTGAATGTGGTCAACACTCTTGGTGGGCCAGCGGCGAGTTATGGTAGTAGTGGGTCGACAAGAAGTGTGGGACCCCACTAAGACAATGGTGTGCAGTCGCCAATGAGGCAAGAGATGCCTTCGGAGGTAAAGTTGAAAACAATTCGAGATGTAGAAAAAGCTGTATTCGGGAAGGACGACTCCGTGGGGACCACAGAGAAGAGGAGTCCAAGTATGGAGATAATTGCGGAACCTAGCAGCAAGAAGCGGAAGCTGAAGGAAATTGCCCAGCCAGGAAGTCCACTACCGAAGGCATCGCAACCTAAGGTAAAAACAACAAAGATAACAGTGGAGGAATGACTTTCTTTGGTGTTACAGTTGGCGCCAAAGCTGGAGAACGTGGAGATGCTAGTCTTCATGGAGCTGAATGAGATGGGAGGCAGTTACATCCAAGGGTGGAATCCTCAAGAAGATGGTTATATGGAGCTAATTTAGTTGCTGAACCGCACTGCTCAAGGGAAGAAGGATCAGACGGACACTATAAAGCAATTGACAGAGTCAGTGGAGCGTCTGGAGAAGCAGAAGAAGAAGGCGACGTATGAAGCTATTACCGTGAAGCCGACCTACAGTGAAGTTTGCAAGATTCGAAGCGCGGAAGTGAAATTTGTCGAGAGAGAGAATGAGAAGCTTCAACAACAATTGAAGAGAGCGAAGCAGCAATTGCACGAGGTTGATGTTGAGAGGCCGGCTAGATTAGAAGATTTGGCGAGTAGATGCTCGTTATACCTTTTTGCCCGGTGTGACAATGTGGAGGTTGAAAGGTTGGAACGTTTGATTGTGGCGATGAACACCCCTTGCAATTCGAAGGATCGAAGGAAAAAAATGTACAAAGCCATGGGGACGGGAGTGCCAGGAAGCGATGCGAGTCCATCGGAAGGAGATCGTAGAAGACATCATGGAGTTGCAGATGAGCGTTGATGCTTTCGCATTGAGGGAAGAGACGTCATCGAAGGGACCAACAATTTTCCAAAGATGTAGTCGGACGCGATCCGTGTAGGCGACGGTTAGGAATAGGTGTGAGTAGATTGTATAAATAGGAGTAGTGTTAGAGTAGGATTATCGCTTTCTTTACAAGTGTTCATTGAGAATCGCAAGTGTAGTCAGGGTAGAACGAAGTGCTCGAGAAGCTGTTGAATATTGCGTTCGATCAGCCTAGACTGGTATGTGATACATGTCTTTTGAAACTGAGAAAAATCTAGACCTCACGTCTTTCTCCTCCAATCAATTTGGGACCAATCTCAATATTACAAATCTCCTCTTCATCGACACTAGAGCTAGAAGGCCTAGTATTTGGTTGTTAAATGACAATCTCTTGAGAAAAAAGCTTTTTTTGCTCTCTCATACAAGACTCCATTATCTTGATGTGAACAACTCCAGCCGTACTAGTTGTAACCTCTTGTGTTGTATCATAAAGCTATGTAGTGGTAACCACCGCTTGCTCCAAAAAAAAACTCTTTGAAGAAGAGTCCACCTCTCCTTTTATAACATTTAATACCAAGGATGAGATCTTGGGCATTTCTCACCCCTAGCTTTTGCCTCCATCGTCTTGGTAGCAAAGGGATGACCAATGGTCTTATAGTCATACATATTGACAACATGCATCTCTGCTAAGGGAATCCAAGGTTCACAATCCATGTCAAACAAATTAAATTCATAATGTGACCCAACATCTAATGTTGTGATGTCTCTGATAATGTAGGTAATGTTGTAGTATCAATAAAAAAGTCCATAACACACTCTTTCCCATCAACATTGAGTTTGACTTAATACTGCAAGAGAGAATCCCATACAAGTGTAGGTCCTCCCTGTATGTAGGCATAGGAAGCTCAACAGCTCAACAATGTGGCTAATGTAGCACTTGGTTTCCCTACAAGGTTTATCACTGCCATGGGTGATATGTCACCATAGACCATTGCATGGGAGTGTCTACCCACATCAAAATACTCTCCATTGTGAGATGTGAGTGACTCTTTACTTTGTCATATGCTCATAATAAAATCTCCCTTGGAAGAAGGTTTGTCCACCATAGACATGGATGATGTGCCCAAGATTCTATTCTTGTTGCATCTAGCAGTACCGTTGGTCCAATCCATGACCGTATCTAATGTGCACTTGTCATCAATCGTGCATGTGGATCATCCAACAAGGAAACATTGTCCAAAATGTATGCTAATGAATTGGTTTAATGTAAGTGGAAAGATCATAACACACGTAACATCTCCCAAAATATGTAAAAATATGAATCTTGTAACCCATGACCATTACCTATCAATGTGTGTCCATGACATGGCCATCTAGTAATAACCAAATGTATGGTGCCATGCCGAGCAAGGTCTTGCATCCCCAACAACAAAATATATATCAACAAGAACTAGTAATATTCTTGAACCACTGATAATAATAGAAGATCTAGGTATCGTTGCACCAATTATGCCACATGACGTAATGAGACACACTTCACAATCTCATCTTGCTCTATATACAAATACCATTATACTTGTATGCAAGATTACAAAATAACAATCAAATCTATGATGATCCCTTCAAACAAAACAATCACACATATGCCCTCCTCTAGACACTGTCAACCAATGTGCGTTGTATCTAAAGATGACAACATAGCGGAAGTGGGAATAATTTTCATTGTATCCTCCAACTTTAGAGAAAAAATTCACTCCAAGCCTAATATATAAGCTGGTATGCCAACTGTTGTAGATGTATACATGAAGTACATAGAGATTCATCCAACAAGCATAACATAACTCCACTAAGATTTGACATGATAATAACATCCTCTGGGTATGGATTGTCATGTGCATCCATGTTTCCCTTTAATAAATCACCAGACAAAATAACATAAGCACTGAAGGCTTCAACATGTGCCAAATCTCCACTCGGTATAGGGCCAGAAATGATAATGAACCTCATAGTTATTCGACTCACTCATCCCTCATCAAACTACCAACCTGACCCATAAGAGGTTGTCTCTTCCCAACAATTAGTGCTAGACCTCATCATGTATAACATTACTCCATCCACCAATACATCATATGGCTCTAAAAGTGTAATAACAACACATTCTCGCATTATAGATCTATCTGATCATTTGCACTCGCACAATCAACTCCATCTTGGTGATGTATGATGGTGGTGCATCACTAAAACCTCCAAGAGATGTTTGAATCTAAAATGGACATCTCTCCACATCAGTCTTTCACAAACCAAGACCAAGCAGTACATCCAACCCAACATAAGGGGTTTGTGCACCAGAATCTAAACCTTTCTTGAAGGAATGACCAAACAAAATACACCACTCTTGTTATCCAACATCAACACTCTTGGTGACACCCTAGTATGCTTGTATGCCAGCCTCGTTGATTACTCCATCAGTCAAGCGATGACAACCAAGTTCCATAAGTAGTTGTCATGATTCCATGATCTACACTACAAGTGATGTTAGTACCGGAAGCAACCATCACATCATCTTTGCTTTTGCAAAGTATTGCTACCAATTGTAATACATGGGATGATAACACCCCCAAAGTTAATAAATCCTTTGTTGAGAAAACATGAGAATGAAGAAGAGTCTTTTCTTCCCCCAACATTACGCTAGATGCTACTTCAAAAGATGTTGATGGCTGAATCCTACTTGCTCCATCTCCAAGTACATCAATACTGTCTTCCACCCTCATCTCTCTAATAGGTCATATAGGAACCATACATAAGTTGTTCAGTGCATTAGACCTGACTAAGGAAGTCTGACTTGTAGGCCAACTCCCTTTTTTTTGGATCCGACTCCACTAACACTTCTCTAAACTCAATACTATATGTTGCACTAGGAGTCATAGAAATTGCACATGGTTGTGTTTCCTCACACGTGAACTATACAACATCTTCATCATATGAAGTAGAGGCATCAACTCCAAAATCTGACCTTTGATGGACTATAGTAGTACTAGCTAGCTTATGCTCCAGTTGAGATGCCATGTTCACATCATGATCAGCCTCATGGGCTGGTCCTCTACCACCACCCTTGCCACCTTGGACTCCTTGTCCTCTTTCAAGAACTCATATGGTAATTCTCACTGATCTCAATTTCAAATGGAGATCAAAACATCAATCAATTATGTGACAATATCTATGACAATGTTCACATGATTTTGATCCAACATGATCCACTATTTGACCTTGAAGACAATCCTTCTTGTGATGTGATCCACCATATGTCCAACACACCATCTTATCAATTGATTGTTGACCTAAAAATGATGGCAATGGTTTCGATCCGACACCTTCACCACTCGATCTTGATGGTCAAGATTGTCTTACATGTCTACCATAACCAATTTGGATTTTTGTTGTAGACTAATAATGTGAAGGAGTTGATGAAGTTGGTGAATCTCAATAGTCACCACTCTCTCCTTTGCATGTTGAGCTGAATATGCTCAACAAGATAAATCGCAATGGCCAACTTAGGTGATGTCTCATGTAGTAAGGAGACATCTCTCACTCTACATTTCAACTCCCTATCCAATATGTCGTACCAATATTAGATAGCTTTTGCCTTTGTCACCTCATGGATAACACTAATCAACCAACTCATTTGAGTATACATTTCTTGAAGACTCTCACCCGTCTTTCTATGAAACAATTGCAAGCCTCATAGCTTGTTAGTTCTCACCCCTTGATAGTTTATCTTCAACCATGCAGAGAATTCTAAAAATAGAGTTAAAGGTTGCGACTTCTTAACTTTTTCCACCTCAAGTAGCTCCAACCGTATCATCAATGACAAGTACAGAGAACGAACTTGCACCACCAAACATTATACCAAAAGTAATGGAGATGTAGTTTGGAGATCAATATTGTCTCTAGAATTCAATCTCCTCAAGGTGTTCATGTCGGAACTCATGATAATCATCCATTGATGAATCCTCCAAATGCTCAAATAATCACTTCCAAGCCATGAATAGACTTAACAATGTAGAGTTCAACATCCATTGCAAATGGTACCATGAGACAAACTCATGTATTAAATAATCCAACTTAATGGTATCAAATATATCAAAATATTGTATGGGACCCTTGATGGTCCATAGAATCGTCCATGTCCCACAACAACAGTGCTCGGGGAACACACTTCAAGATATCACCAAGCTCAGCTCCATCACTTTTTGATGCCAAATCAGAGCCTACTGTGAATCTAAAAGGCCAAGGTTGGTATCGCACTCTTCTAAAAGTGCACCCATTACTAACCCAGCAGTCTCTCCAACCTCCAGAGAACTTCATTGTCACATCTTTGTATCACCTTTATATGCGTATCAGCAATATGTCCCCAACTACAACTACCAACTGCAACAGAAGATACCTTAGATACCACAAGATGCTAACACAAGGACAATATAAAACTTACCATCATCCCAAGCACTCACCTAGTGTGCAAGTCATGTCTCACTAAGAAGAAATATAAATAGTCTGATTAGTCCAAAAATCCAACCTTACTATCGATAACACACATTAGCATTAATATTATGAACAACAAAGCATCAACACAAACAAACGTGATGCACAAACATGAAACCAAGATGGAGTTATATCAATCACAAGATACATAAGTAACAATCATCTATCTTAAAAACATCCATCAAAGAGGTCAAATCAACCCAACCAGAACAGACATAACCTTAATAACATATTTAAAAATACTAAAATTATTTTTTGGAGATCTTATGCTCTCAAGAGCAATAATTAGAAGTTGATATTTTTTTATCTTACACAAATTTTTTTTCTACAAATGGATACAGTTGTAACTTTTGAGGGATTTCAAAAATTATTGACTCTAATTTCAGATTTCTAAACGTCAAAATTTTGAAATTCTGACATCGTTGAACTTGTGATTAACTTTTCAACCCTAGCATAAAATACTTTACATCTTCTATGATCCCACCAATTTTCAAATCAAACGTCTATTCTATGATAATCCTATAGTTTGCTGGTTTTATTTTCAATCCAAAAATTTCAAAACATCAAATCTTGGACTTCGAGCACTTCTATTGAAAATTCTTTTTGGCCAATTTTGATTCTAAGCAACAAGGTAACTATAAACATTGACCCACTTGGTCAATTTTCAACTGCGCTTCCGCCTTCAAATTCTCAATTTGAATTTTAAGTACTAAATTAAAAAATACAGAAATTCAAAATCTATCATAACAACTTCAAATGAACTCTACTTCTAGATCATTACAACCGTCTTCACACCATCAATGTCTTGCACACCCTACAGAAAAAATATTGAAACTACCATCAATCAAAATTCACTAAAACACCTTCAATACTACAAAAATTCATAATTCTCACCATCACAGAATTCAATTTGAGTCTTAGAAGTAATCCTTTATACTCTAAAATGTCCACAAGGACACTTTGCTCATAATCATAGCATACAAAAAAGATTATAGTCAAGCTAAATCCACTTTGATCTTCAAAGACTCAAGGTTACTTTACTAGTTATTATCTATCATAACCACATTCTCAATAGCTAAACCTCGAAAACTACACTCCAAGGAGACCTAATTTGAACTCTACTTCTTGAGCCCTAGGTATCCTAATAGTGATGTCGGCTCTAATGGCAAGTCTTGTGTGAACGAGGCTAACTGTGCTATCGATTCTAATTGATGTATATGCTCTTGCATGGGCATACATACCTAATTAATGATGCTGTTACATAAGTCGTGACACATACATATATGATAATTTTAAATGTATAAAATCTATAAAAAAAATATTAAAAAATAAAAATTTACAATTTATTATGATTCTATTTTATTTTTCTAAGTTTTTGAATGATTATTTAAAAATAAAAATATTTTTTGTTATAATTACGAATTATAAATTATAAATGATTTTTTTAATTTTTATAAATATTTATATGCTTTATTTTATAATTTTTATTTTAAAATTTTAGTTAAAAACCATCATTTTTATATAGAAGTATGAATTTTATTTACAGATTTTCATATAAAAAATTACATACATTATATTTCAACCAGATATATTTTGATAATTTTTGAAGAAAAAAATTGATTATAAAATGAAATATAATGCATATTTTTGTGCATTTTTATGTGTATTTCTATCTCAAAATGATTAGTTTGAGTAAAAAGTCCAATCATAATGAATCTTGTAAATTTTTTGAGTGGATGAACTCACGTTCAATAACTCGAATTTATATAAAAAAAATTGCAAAATGATTGTTAATTCTTTCAGGCCATCTCCTTCAATATTTCAATTTGGTTTGTATTTTGTTATTTTTGTCTCACTTGTTTCTCTTGTTGATTCTGCAGTCCCTCCAATTCAATGTAGAGAAAAAGGATCGTGAATATTTTTGCCGATGAATCAATTGTGTTTACACATCTATGTTTTGCCATTGTGCCCACAAGATGATTCATTCTTTTCAATAATTTTGACTTTTCTGCCATTTGATCTTTATAACTTCATGATTATAGATAGTATCGGTGGACAGATAATATCCACTTTCACAATTCGGACAAGTACTATGATTAGTTTTGTGTGCATTGTCATATAATCTGCACTCTGCAATTTTTAAATTGAGGAGACTGAAAATTCTATCATACTTTGTAAATTTGAGATAATAATATGACTTCTCAAAATCAGAAACTTTTCTCTACTTCCATCTATTCCCCCGAAGCAATGACTGAAATATGAGAGACTGTATGTGATATTAAAAAATTGACTTGGAACAAAATTGGATATGGACAAAGTGGACAAAGGAACTTAACACTTCACACCAACAATCCCATTATTTCCGGTTTTCTTCATGAAAATTTCTTTGGGGTCGCTGTATTGCTTCTGATACTAAGGGAAGTCCTATAGTGGGTGGGATGTTTCATCTTTGGTATGCATTTCTTATATGGGGTTAAAATCTTTTGAAAGAATCAGTGTTACGTTTGAAGCTATTTATGGCTGGCAGGAAAGAAGTCTATAACAACACAATTGTAAATTGAAGAAAATGATTTGAGAGGGTTTGTGCTCGGAGCAATGAATGATAAAAAATAGCGGAAGATTGTAGTTCACAAATCTAGAATTGAAAAAATTGCTTCTCATTGTTCCACAAGCGGAGCAGTTTGTACATATACATTTATATCATGCTTGACAGCGTTTAATAGTAGTATGATGGTCATCTTTGGTGACATCATTGGACTAAGGACATTCGAGTATGTGACAAGAGATTTGGCACATAGACAGACATCTTTGTAGATTTTCGTGTGGAATGGTAGGCTTATTATCTATGGAGGAGACTGCACCCATAACATTTTTGGCTTGTTAAGCACTCTCTGAGCTTTGTTATCTTCTCGATTTGAGATTGCATATAGGTCCATCCTTGAGATGTATGCGAGGGACGTGGATATGGGATCATTTCTTTTACAACTACTATTACAACATACGAGAGATACTTTACCCCTGGAGGTACAACATGAACTCCCTTCTTTTTTCTCTTTGCCCATTGATTGGATTAGAGGTCTACAATCTACCTTGATGGACCAACTACGCCAAATTGTACATATAACAATACGAGTAAGAGGTTTGTCAACTGTAGGATTCAAAAATCTTGCTGATTTAGTGAGTATAGAAATGATAAATAAATCTGACTTGGATAAATAAAAATCCCCAGACACACTTGAGCAACTGCTCAATTTCAACATGCTCTACATTCATTTTTTTTGGATCTCGCCATTCCTCGTACTACCAAGACTTGTCTAAGCTCTTGCTCTAGTAAGGATGCATGCTGATGGATCTTGGTTTGACCATGCATCAAGGCTTTCGAACTCACAACAACTACTTTCTCTATAGCGATGAGAATCAGTCTTGGCTTAGTTCATCCATCTACATCTTCATTACTCACATGTGAGTGTCGTATCAATTTAGATACAGCATATATTCATATGACTCGTTGTCCATTCCAATGGTAGAGGATAACTACCCATGATGCCATTAGGGATGTAATGTTTGCTATGATGCGAAAGGGTGGATACCTCATATGGACGGAGCATTGATATGTCTTGCAGTCGACTACGGTTAGCGTAGATCTATGCTTGGTTTGAAAGGACCAGGTTTCTTTGACAGACATGATGGATACGATCCTACACGTGACACAGTTTCACATGGGGTGATCTATAAGACCCAAGATTGTACATATAGGATAAAATGTATGATATCTAAATTATGCCTAAGTCTATCTTAGTCATGACTATGTTTAGCTAGTTATGATTAAGTTAGAGAAAAATAGAGAGTTACTTTTGGTGTGGTAGATGAGAACTACTATTTTTTTATTTAGTAGAAATCAAGGAACATATTCTATTATATCGGTATCTTGACTTTCCTTGACTCGGACTAGTTTTCATTGGTTGGACTAGGTGAAGACCCTTAAAACTAGGGGCGAGATTGATTTGGTACACTAAAGTCAATTGGAGAGTAGTTGGGCTTCTAGAAGATCCAAGTAGACCAATTGCATGTTGCCATGTACCCTTTTATTGGGGTTTGTGATCTCTACCTGGTTTAAACTTGGTAAGAGAAAGTTATACGATGATTACCTATAGTTAATATGGTAAGATTCTAAGTAGTATAAATAGAGAGGTTGAGAAGCACCTCTCAAGTTAGTTTTAGGAGAAAATAGTTTTAGTAGAATTTAGTTTTGTGATATTAGTTTTGGATAGACCTTGTTTTGGGAAGCTTGGTTCTTGGAGAAGTCATGTTCGGGATGGAGACTTGATTCAATGAAAACTTTGATAATCAAAATATCTTTCATTTTTGAATGATATGTTACTCTTTATGAGAATTTGCATTATGGAATTTAAAATTTGAAAGTTTATGTACAAGAAAAGAAAATGACATCCAGTACATGTACCGTAGTTGTATTTCGTTGCTCCCGGACTTCTTTAGGGTTTAGTGGGTGGACTCACACATTTGCTTTTAAACAAATTCGTCAGTTCGTATCCTGTCTATCGTCTGATTTAAGAAGACGACGCGCGTGTTTGAAAGCGTATGGAATTTACTGGCAATTTCCATTCAGAAATGCTTCGTTGTTACGGTGCCTTGGGAAACAGAGTCATGCACAGATGTAGTGTACGAGACTTTGTTATTTCAGAATAACGGCCCAGTCTCTGTATATTCTGGACGCCATCTGTGTAATGTAACTGTCAACTATACAGAAACCTCAAGTTTTGAACATACTGTGCTCACAACCTTTCGATGTTTCAATGAGTATCCTTTTCAGTTCTGAGGTGCTTCATCGTCTTCCAAGTATTGATATCTATGTTCCTCCATAGGCGTTACGATCGGCTGAAAGAGTGCGAAACCGCTCGTCGATTTCGAAGAGGAAAAAGTATATGTTGGTTCTTTGAAGGTAGTTGGAAGCTTAATCAGATTAAAGTTCCTGCTTGGTTATGATTTGAATAAAATTCTACATACTAAGTTGGCTATGAGATTCTGTTTTTATGAGGTCGGGTGTAAAACCAAATTAGGCGCTCATGTCGATACAAAGCATGAACTTTAAGGTCATGTGATGGATTGATTACCTCGGTCTAGGAGTCAGACAGATGGCCCTTACCGCTGAAATCCTTCCCCTTTGATTTCGGACGCAGAGGAAAAATGTGCTGTTTGACAGTTCATTAGTTCAAGTGAACCTCAGATTCTCGTGTACAATCAGGTCGACCTAGGCAGCTCACTCGGAACTCTGAGACTTCTCTTCCTCTTCTCACCCTTTGCTTCTTAAGGTAGTTCTAAGCCTGCGCTGTACATCTTCGAAGCTACTACTCTGAGAATACTGCAAACTTCACCGTGGGAAGATGTCGAGAAAAGCTGATGTTTATTCATCAATATTGTACATCTGATGAATCTGCCGGATCAGCTGCATTGGAGGGATTTGGGGTACATGCTGCAGGTCGACGAGATGCAATATCTTCTCCGCGAATATTGCGTGCCAATGATTCAAACTGTACTGGAGTTTGACGCCAAACGCGTTTTGCGAGGTTTACCAGTGACTGTGAGCCTTAAGTCACGTGCAAAGCCTTGAGGTGCAATATATACTAAGGGGTTGATAGAAAAGTGATGAAACAGGTTTGTCCTCGGTTTCCAATAAAGTGCAATAAGCATGTTAGCTTATGGAGGCTGTTTACAAATCGAGTGTCATCAGAGCTTTGAAACTTTGAGCTCGAGCAGACTTTTAGGTCGCGACACAGTATAATAACAAAAGGGATGGGAAGACCCCATCAAATCGTACAAGGATGGAACCAAATCGGTAACATGGGGCTAGGCCCCATGTTACCGATTGCAGACTTATCCTCTGTGATAAGAAGCACCCATGAATAATCGCAGAACTCGGATCAAATGGTCTACAATCTCAAAACCCCACATTCTGAAGCGTTTTTTTTCATAACATGAGAGATGAAATTGGGAATGTTCTCTGGCGATGTGTGGACGGATGTGTAAGCTTGAATCTGGAAGTTTGAAGAGACAGAAGTCCTGACGCTTGGAACTTCCTCCATCTGGCAATATACAACCTGCGGCGAGAATGCAAAAGATATCGTGAAGTTGGATCCAGACCACCCAGTCTCGAGAAACAAATAGTTCGGAAGTATAAAGCTTTGAACGGCTCTACATCAGGGATTTACACCGGTATGAATTGGCGAACCTTCGTATGGGACAAGTTCATAATGAACTGAGTTAGAAACATGTAGAATAAATCACGTAAATTCCTAATTTTTTATTTCTAGGATTGGCGCCCAAGGTTTTCAAGATAGCCTCGTCATATATCTTTACGAAAACATTAGGATAGAAAACTCCAAAAAGTTATGTGAACCGGCCAAGTGCCGCTTCCCATAAGTAAGTAAAAATGTAGAGATTCTGAAAATACCAAGCAAAATTGAAAATTTTGAAATCTGGAAATTGTCGAAAATTTTAGCCGAATGTGACTTTTCCCGGAAATGTTAACTATTATACTTTTAGATTCCTGTAATTTTATTTTTCTTTATAGAAATGCTTGTAACCCGGATAAAGCTATCTTAAACCCCTATTGTCGGCATAATGCATAAAAGAATATATGGTTGATAATTGATGTTAAAATGCAAATCTACCAACAAGTTTTCATATTATGATGGTATGAAACATGAGGAAGCATGTCTAAACTTCCAAGTTTACGCTAATGATACATTTAGGGTGAAAGCTATAGTTACTTTTGTGAAAAATGGTAAAATATTTCCATACTTTCATAGTTTATAGCATGAATTTTAACAAATCCTTGATGAATTATTGTAGGTGAATTAAAAGTCATATCGTAATAATGATAAACATAAATTTCTTAATTATCAAAATAAATTATCTTCAAATTATATAAAATAGATTTTAATTTTATTGAAATTTTAAATAATTTCTTTAACAAAAAAATTACTGCATATGATGTAATATTCTAAATGATATTTTCAAAAATTAGAAAATAATTCTCATTAAATTCTTCAAAAATATCATAAAATTTCTGGTAGCTTTTAAATGATAATTTTAATAAGTTATTACAAAATCAATCTCGAGTTAAAAATTCAAAAAACATGAATTTTTTAAAAAAATTAGGTGACTTTTACATGAAAATTAAAATTTTAAAAATAATCATTTTAACAATAATAGATGCTACTTATTTATAATTAAATCAGAGCTTTGAAGCATCTTTAAGCCTAAATTTTATTTCTTTATTTATTATTTTCTATTAAAAAAATTTATTTTATTTTATCTGATTTTTTTTTCAAAAGATTAAAAAATGATGTAAAAAATGAGTATTGAATTGGATGGCAATAAGAAATATGATTTAGACATATGATTATTTTATCATGCATTTGATTAATTTTTATTGAATATAATAGTACAAATATTCAAATAAAAATAATAAAATATATTATTCTTACATATTTGATATTGTAAAAATATTAGAGGATGTACATATGGCACAATTATTATAAATTTATATCCTAGCATATGACAAATAGGTTAAGTTTTATGATTTAATTTTTAAGGGATAAAAATAAAAATAAATAAAAATAATTAAATAAATTTGATTTACTTTTAATTGATGAATTTTTATCATATATTAGTATGATAATTTTATTATTTTTTCAACTTTTTAAAAATAAAAAGTAATAATACTTATAATATATTTGACTTAAAAATATATTTTTATAATTTTAAATTTCGTTTAATTTTTTAAAAAATTAAAAAATTTTCAAGTTGTGTTAAAATAATAAAAAATCTTCTTATGTATTGATATTGTTGACTTTTATGTATATTATCTATAAAAAATAATAATATAATGATTAAATAAAATTTTTAATTTATTATGTTTTAAAAATAAATAATTAAGATAAAAAATATAAATTTGATGTAGATTATGCTCATAAGAAATTGCTCCAATTTAGATCAAACCATTTTAAAGATTGATAGATTTAACTATTCATTGCAGAGCATTATAAAGTAAATTCAAAATCTTAGTAAAGAAATGATTCAACTCCAAACATATCAATCCCAAAAAATATAACAGATTTAAAGTGATTAAATATTGAAAACTTCATATGTTGAATAACATGAAGATAGATGTGATTGATAGTAATGAACTATAATTATATTCAACAAATAGATAAACAACATCATCCTCAAGTTTATCTTGCATTAAGCTTAACATACATTTATTTGATGATATTGTCTTAATCTATACCTAGCTAAAACCTAATATACTTCAATTTATTTTCAAACAAAACTTCTATGAGCAATATGATCTTGAGTATTTCTAGATTTAAAATCTATCTCACTGCACGACATGAAAAAATGAAAGTACTAGCATGAAACACAAGATAACTTGTCAAGGTAAGATTCTCTATATTATCATCATATACAAATTAACTCGGTTGGTCAAACCTTATCCACAAGTAGCTCTTGCAATCATGCAAAACATGATAACAACAATTACAAAAAATTTTACCTAAAAATTATATAAAAGTTACAAATGCAATTGCATTTGTAACTTTTATGTATTTTAACCCTTAAGATGATAATCTTATTATATGCTGACTCTTGATTTAAAAAAATCATATAATAGAGAGACATAAAAACTCAAGTTAAAATATTATAAAATAAATTAAAAATGTGAGATATGAAAAAAAATTAACTTGATACATGCCAAGGTTAGAAAAAAAAAGCAACTGTGAAATTGCTAAAGAGGGTTAAGATGCCTAATTGTAAATATGAAATGCCATCAAGATAGATTTGATTTACATTAACGATTAATAATTATATCGTTATGCACATTACATCACAACATACATTGCTATCATATCAAATATCATAATACTAGATTGTCATACACCAACAAAAGTGTACACACAAATAATCTTTCAAAATGTCCATAATGATATTTCTTTCATAACCATAACATACAACATAATGCATATCATACATAGATTATCATACACCAACAAAAATGTACCACAAATAATCTTTCAAAATGTCCATAACGACTTTCTGCACATAATCATAACATACAACATAGAGCATCATAACATATATTATTATCACATCAAACATCCACTTTGAGCTTCAAATAATCAAAATTCATGCAATGATGAATGTTTCATCATAATCTCACTCTCTAAGGATTAACTTAAAAAATAACCCTCCTAAGATCCTTAATTTGAATCTATCCTTGATCCCTAGATCTTCTACTATTATTATCGGTCATAATAGAATGTTCAATACAAATGAAACTAACAGGACTATCACCTCTAACTGCTATATTTTTCTATCTAAGCGCACTTTCCTAAATAGATATGTTGTTACATAAGTTGTAATAATATTCATTCAATATATCAATCAAACTTTTTTTCAATTGGACAAATGGTAAAATAAGAGCTTTCATTTGTTGTAGCCATGTTAAAAATTATGTCATAAAAAATATGAAAGTCAACAAGAAAATAATAGTGATTGATGTAATTACATGACACATGTTCAACTTATTTTTTGTTATGATTGTTTGTGATATATGAGATGTAATATGACATATTTTTCATTGTGATGTTATTGGGGCCTATCCTCATCATAGCCTCTTGGTTTCATTCCTTAACAACTTGATAGGGTCATCCCATCATTTTTGCTTTCCTTCTCGTGTCAATATTTTTGCTTGTTTTAATGAATACAATGTATATGAGAGTGATACATATAAATTTGATATCAATGTTCCACACAATAGTAATATATTTGAATGATCTCAAGTTAAAATCATTAACTACATGAGGATTCAAAATAGTCATATCTAGCATAATTTTATTGATAGCTTAAAAAATAAGATAGTTTTTTTTACATGACTTTGTAAGATAAAAATATATCTTAATGCTCATACATTGAATTATACAAACACCATTTAGGAATGGCTTGAAAAAATAAAAATAAAAAATTTCTTCACTAAGATGTAATTTAAGATGAAACTAATATATTTTTAAATATAAATCAAAATCTGCATTATGCTTCAAAGAGTTTAATACTCTTGTGGTCAAGAAAATTGTAAAATTGATCAAGCAACATAGATGTGATTGAAGAGAAAAACTTTTTTATGTAAATTTAATGGATTTTAAAGTGACCATGGTAGAGTAATACAAGTGATTATTATTTAAATTTCTTATCAAAATATAAAAGAATATAAAAAAGTGACAAATTAAAGAGTATGAAAGAGTGATGTTAAATGAAAGTATAATCCTTAGATTATATTGGTCAAAAGCTATTGTGTGTGATGTATAGGAAAAAAATGATTTTAACTATAATGTTTTAAAAATAAAACATCAGTTAAGACATTTTTATTCAAAAATTTTTAATTTTTGTACTTAAAGGTTTGTGATTGTGTTTTTTATGAGCACATGGTTCATAAAAAGAGGAAAATATATGATAAATCACATAAATATATCTTTGTGGGATAAACTAGTGGTTCAAAAACATATAGATGTTGAGATCTAATAACTAAAAGCTACTTATTAATAAGTATATTTTATTTGATGAAAAAAATCATAAGTTACAAAATTGGATCTCATGTGAATTGTCATATAAAGAATAAGATGTTTATCATGTTGTTAATGTAAATATTGTATAAAATAAAATTTCATCTTTTATTTCCAAACAAGTTGTAAATTATTCAGGAGGTCAATTTTTTGATGCATGTAATATCTATTATAGATGGTGGAGAAGAGTTGGAGTATATCCAAGAAGGCTCAAATGGTTGATCACAACTTGCAAGTTTGAATATTTCAAAAGTCACAAGAAGATTAGGGATGGTCAAATATTATGTGAAAAGGTTGATCCATGAGGATTTTTTTGGTTATAAATTATTCATACATGATGAAGGTACTTGAGAAGAAGAAACCATCATACGTTGAAGAAGATATGAAGAATACTCAATGATAGCAAGCTTTTCAAGAGAAGATTGTAGTATTAGATTTACAACAAACATGAAAGTTAATGAAACTTTCAAAAAGTAAACATACTATTGATTGCAAATGTGTATGAGATCAAGAGTACCTAAGATGAAAGTATAAGTTTAGAAAAAATTGGACTTGTAGCAAAGATTACACTCAAGAGTATGAAGTTGATGAGGAGAAGAAATTCAATCTTGTTGTCAAGATTTGTACATCCCATTGTTGCAACTACTACACAACATGAGGGAAAGATTCATTACATAAATGTGAAAAAGGTATATGTCAATAATAATTTGACAAAAATTATATGCATGACGCAAAAAATCAAGGTATGAGGATGCAACACACCCTAATTGAGCATGTGAGTGTAGAATGCATTTTATAGGTTGAAACAAACACCAAATGAATGATACAAGAGAATAATATGTTTCTAATAAAATTAAGATTCAAGGTTTGTCACATTAATTTTTCCTTATGTGTTTATCAAATTAATTGCAGATTTTTACATTCATGTGTTTGTGGATGAATTGATAATCAATGAAATGGAATAATGATAAGGATCCAACCTTAAGGTTTTTTGATCCTTTATTTCAAGGAGTTGAAGATAAAAGATCAAGAAATATTTCAATTTTACATTGAGAATGATATTTTCAAGATTATATTTGGATTATACAATGGTCATATGTATTAGATAAACTAGCATTGTTTCTTCGGATGTGATGCTTCTTCGGATGCTCCTGTTGTTTGTAGACCTTTTGACTTGGATAGTTCATATATCCTAGGTGCTGTAGGACATATTTCCCAGTGTGATACTATTGGGGCCTAGCCCCATGTTACCGGTTTGGTTCCTTCCTTGTACGATTTGATGGGGTCTTCCCATCCCTTTTGATATTTTACTTCGTCTTTCCATATTAGATAAACTAGCATTGTTTTAAATAATAATTGTTAGCCATTTTTTTTATTGTGGAACATAATCTAAATATCTACAAAATGTAGGTGAAATTTTTAAATAGATATAAATTTGTATTGATAGACAATAAGAAGTTTGATTTATATATATATATATATATATAAAACATGATTTGAAATACTCAAATGATCATCTTGATGTTATAAGGAGGACTTTTGGATATGTGAAGCAAATAATCTAATTAAAGATTTTACTGCCTACAAGTGTTATCTTTAGATTTTATGTTTATTCATATTCACATTGAGCATGTTATGAGTAGGCCATATAATTATTATTTTTAGCCATACAAGTGCTACTATTGTATAACAACAAAGAAGCAACCTATAATAAATTTTTGATCTATAGAGTCAAAGCACATAACTACTATTGCATATAAAATGATATAGTAGAATCAATTACTCACTTATATGGATTGGTCATTATCCTATTCTTAATATTTATGATAATATTATAAATAGGAAAAAAATTGATTTTTAAATTATTTGTTTTATAATAAGTCTAGATCTATTGAAAGAGACCTCTTGTAAATACAAGTAGCCATGTGAATATTTAAATTGATTGAATTATTACAATTTATTGAATAAACATACACTTGCAATGCATTTACATTCTATTTATGAAAAAAAATTGTATATTTTAAATATTTTAGATATGAAATATTGAAGATTAAAATGCTTATGTGTTCATAAAATACTTGTGTAAAAGCAAGTTTAAGTATTTTAATTTTTACCTAAATATACATCAATATTATTATAGTATTGAATAATTATACATTAAGCTTCATAGAATATGAACTTGAGGAGCATTGTTGATGTGTTTCATTACACTTAACCAGATTTTGTTATATCTTTCTTGATGTTGTATCATATAGTTCATTTAGTATATTTAGCTTTTTTAAATTTTTTTATTGCAAACTCCCATGTATCTCTACTATGTATGATTCAAATTATAATGATTACAACATAACTCACATCACCTTAGTTATTTTAAGTTATTATTAATAATTATTAAAACTTCTTCAATAATAACATAAATTTTTTATGTTTTGTAATCAATTAAACTGTTAAAAAATTAAAACATCACTCTATAAATTTTTTTACTACATCCATTTATTATTCATTTTGATTTTTTTACCTCAAATTTTATTTAAATTTATATCATTAATTATAAATAATGTATCTTGGAACTAAATAAATAAATAAATAAATAAATTATTCGTTACATTGAAAATCATATTGCAATAAAAAAACCTTTTACATTAATTTTTTTGCAAATTAACTTTTATTTCTTTGTTTGGAAAGATTTTATAAAATTATCATGATCTAAATAAATTTTAGATTGTATGAAATTTTTAAACATTTAATAATGAACAAGCTAAAATTTAGAGAGATTTTTTGTAATTTCATTGATTAAAAAAATTTGATAAATAAAAATCATCAGAAATGGTACTTTATTAACATTATGAAAATTTACCATCACTTTCATTTATTTTATTTATGAAATTATTTTAAATAATAAATATAAATAATTTATAAGATCGACAATAGAAATCATAAGAATCTAAAATTTATATCTACTTTATTTTTAATTTTTTTTGGAAAAATTTATTCAAGAAAGAATATGATTCTTTCTTGAAGATGGATAGACTTCATACTATATGATTGTAGATTGTATGATGTTACAAATGATAAAATAAACTGAAATCTCTCCGATTTGAAATTGTTGTTTGAAAGAAACATGTGCTTGCATCTTATATGTTTTATGTTAAAACCAAATATTAGCTTGAATGATAACAGATTCTGTCTCAGTATAATGTGATACATGTGCCGTGGAGTAACCTAAACAAGCCGTGTAACATCATCTCACATGAAACATGAACTATGATCTTCTAAGATCTTACATGACATAAGGAACCGCTTTTGATTTCAAATTTCAGACATACAAAGATAAGGTTGTAGATAGAGATATGATTTTCAAATTGCAAAAAGAAATCTTTACTTTTGGTTGTTTGGAGTTTGCTTTCAACAAGGAGTAGATAACCAGAAGACAACATGAAACTGACGGGAGGTCTCACTATTCACTGAATGTCGATCGGACTCGATCCTCATGAATCTAAAGTTGCTCTGTCAAATCAAGCAAAAGTTTCTCACGCCAGAAAGAAGGATGTAAGTATACTAAATTATAGCGCATTTGCAGAGTCTCAAATTATAGAAACTGCGCGGAGGGAGAATGAGTAGTCCACAAGAAGTGAAGGCTGTGAAGAGTGTGCACAGCAAATCTATAGTAGCAAAAAAGTTTATAGAAAGCTGGTTGGACATGTAGATCAGAGGCACGTGTAACCACAGGTGAAGACACGTATATACAAGAACTACTGTACCACTTGCTGAACCTTCATACCTGGGCAGGAAGAGGTGGGCCAAGAGATCTAGTAGGGAGCAACATCTACAAAAGTTAAAATATGCATAGACTAGGGTGTAGTCTGCTTCGAGTCAGAACTCAATTGTCAATGAACTGATCCAGAATGCCAGATAATAGAGAACAATGTGCAGCATGATTACACCAGTTGGTACAGTACTAGAACTTATATTCCATGGCAGAAACATTCTGGCTATTTCAAAGTGCAATGGACTGGAAGCAACCCTCACCGAACTACAGGTCTACTGCCCTTAGTCCCTTACTTCTAGGTATCTTCCTTCCACTTCCGCACCCGTTGTCTTGCCTTGTCATGTGATAGTAACTAAAGACAATGAGGTCTACATCCATATCTTGTCACCTCTATTTGCAAGGAGATAAACTCTTTGTTTCTGTCCATAGGTCTATATGACTCGGAGTCATATGGACCTATAGATTCAAATTTCAACAAGTTTGCGAGAATTCACCATATTATGCAACAATATATATCATTTTCTTTAACATATTATATAGTCTATTGTAGTTAGCATGAACACATTCTTATATAAAAAGAAAGCAGTGCCTGAGCAATCCATAGCAAGGTAATCACGTCATGTGATGATTCTTCATATGCTCCAATAGTATAGAGATTGTTTGATCTAGATATTTAATGTATTTTAGATGGAATAGTATATATTTTCCATTGTGATGCGATTGGGCCTATGGTCATCTACCCCCTTGGTTTATGTGGTTTTCCCATCCTTTTTCTTATATTATTTGGTTTTCACTTATTGGAGGGCCTATGTGCATCCACGTCATTAACTCGGTGTGCCATCGCATATGATCTTGCCTCATATGCCCCTTGTATCAAGTTTGATAACTGAACGAAGCTTTCATTAGAGCCGATTATGAAGCTAAGTAACTTATGGGGCCCACTTAATCCACAAGATACAAGCGTAGTTTCAATACTTTGTCCTTCACATCTAGGGCCATACCCCAATATCACATTCCACTTTAAATCACTATACATAAAAGTCGACCTTTCAAACACCTTTGTAACTCGCCGGGTAACCTTCACATATCGTTATGGCAGGACAGAAGACCAGAGTCTACAGACTCACTCATTGATAAAGACTTGTCAAGAAGAAAGGTTTCGTGTGTCATCTCGCACTCCCACCTCTCACTTCGATCGCCGCTCTGGATTTCTCTCACTCTAAGCAAGTCCTTCATCCTTCACAAAACATCGCGAGTAGGATGGGACAAACCAGGGTTGGTGACTGACACTCCTCCCATGTCCAACATCAAACTGAATTCTTTCCTTGTCCTCGCTGCAGCAAGCGAGCAGTGAGTTCCAAACTTCCGAAAGTACTTGCCCAGACCTGCCCATCCCATGCCAAAAGCAAGAGGCTTTGATGATTATGACGAGTGTCACTAAGATATCTTACCAAACAGCCGTGAGTTCGACGAGGCTCGATTCTCGTGCCCACTGCCCAGGATACATACCAAGCATGATTCCCACCACTCCAGTCCCGCTCAATGTAATTATGGAGTTCAAACTAGTCACCTGCTCTCAGGTTTCTGAGCCAGATGCCTCAAGGCTAATACAATGTCAGCTAGCGTAATATAGCTTGTGTGCATTGTACTGCAACGGATTGCCAGATCTGGTGGAAGGTACATGTGCCACGGCTCAACAGGTACGAATCCATCTGAATCATCTCAGCAGCACTAGCTGTGCTTTTCCGTTCATATTAAGATGGTGGGCGTCCCGGTGCTTTGATCGCAGTGCGCGGCAGCTAGACTGTCCGGGCTTCCGCTTCGTGGCTGAGGAGATGTTGTGGAATGTGACGAGAGCATTACGACTTTGTCATCACTTCTGTGGACTGCACTGCGACCAAGGTCGACGTAACGTAGACCCTGCATGAGCACTAAATCAGCTCTCGTCGCGATGACAGAGGGAATAGTGCGTTCGCATCTGATCTCTTTCTTGGTAGAGAGAGGAGGGAAGGAGGCAGGCAGGCAGGGAGCAGTGAATGTAGACTTCTCTTTGTGAAATCAAGACCGACAAAACGTGACAAGTTTGTGCACAGTACAGATTAAGTTGACATAAGTCGTATTACAAGGTCATTCCGATTTCATTCTCCACTTGTGGAAATCAAAAGGGAGCCCGTTAGATTGGACTTCATGCTGGTTGCCTACAGATACTAAATCATTCTCGTGATATGACAAGACTTGCAGATGAGTAGCTCGATTGGCTACTTCTGCAGCCTAGGGACGATGTTTCCAATTCGGGCTACAACGAAGCGGCAGAGCCACTACAATGGTTAGCAAACTCGGCCACCGACAGTCCCTAATGTGGTGAAGTGAGGCTGGAAAGCAATCATGTGTCTACAAAGCCAGAGGAATCCCTGAGTGTTGTAAGATAGAAGCCTTCTCAGGGTACGCGCACATTTGATGGGCAATATCAAATCAGCTTGTCGAACATACTGAAGTACATACGAACTCGAGACATCAATAGCGTACGAATCTACACGATATGCAACTCTTGAGTATCGACTCAAAACAGGAAATTTCGAAGTACAATTCCCTGACTAGAAAAATGAAACTGGATGTATCAATTGATATGCATCTTCGAATACGAAGACAGCCGGAAAGAGAAGCCTCGGCGAAAAAGGCACCAAAGCCGTGCCCATCATAGTTGTGTATAGTTTTCTAAAGCTCAGAGTTTCCTGGAGGAAACTCCGCCATGAATTGAGTTAGAAGAACAAGCCAATCCACACTTTCACACTGCAGACTGTAGTTGCCGCCCGTACCGTCCTACTTTTGAAGTGCTACTGGTACAGCTGGGCCGGAGCTCCCATAGAAAACGACCCGTCTAACTAACATCTACTCAACTAAGTTCACTGAAATTTACATAACTTTGTGTCGTCGAGTAATGAAGAATGACTCACTCGAGCTCACGCAATTCTAGTTACACTGGTCCGGCTCGAAACCGATGCGACCCTCCACATTATCGTACACAACACGGAAATTTTGCTGCTGGACATTTCCGATGATCGAAAAATTACTAGAAGAAGACGCGAAAGCCAGGCAGTACCTGCCTATCTCATCCACGGGGATGACATAATTTTTGGCTGGCAGGTCGAGTTCTGCTCCATCTTCGAAGTGCATCGTCAGGGTAGGTACCTCCACGGAGGTGAAGTTAGACAGGTCGTAACAAGTATCGAAAAGGTCAAATGGGACAGTGGTACCAGGAAGATTTTCAGTTCCATCCCGAAACGCGTCCCTCACAATGTTGTAACCAGCAGAATTGAACCATGTGATGGAAGTCCCCGAATCAATAATAACTCCTCCCTTGCCAGTATTCGTCTTCAGCTGAAAGGTCTCAGACGGTATCTCCAGCAAAGAACCCCCCACGCTGATGCCTGTCAATCCCACGTAGTAAAACGAGGGAATTTTTTCATTGTAAAGCTGGGCTGTGTACTTTATTTTTGAGCTATCCGCAGGAATGGCAGCGTCTCCGAATATCAGGGAGCTGGATGTCTTATCCCCAGTCTCCCTGTTGGTCAGGCAGTAGGAAAATCTCTTTGAGTAGCGAGATTCCAGCTGGTTGGGAAAGGACAGACTGCCCTTACCCAGGCCCAAAATTCCGGCTGCCCCAACAAAAAGACCCTCATTGTCATACCCGCATCCGAAGGGGACGTTCTTGATTTTCACCTTGTCTCCTCCGTGGGCAGTGCCCATGGTGAAGGTCTCCGACGACAAGTACCCGATAGTAAAGGAACCATCCCCATAACTCACCTGATAGAGGCACTTGTCTTCTATGCAGCCTCCAACGTTCAGAGCTTGGCACCAACCGGAACTTGAATAGCAAGGAACTACGGCGAAAGAAGATGAGTTCGCGGGGTTGAATACGGGATCATGCTGTGAGTAGCAATTGTTGCATGGGTCGCACTGCATCCACAGAATGTCGCTCCCAGTATCCACGACCAGATAAGTACCCTCCGCTGGGGTTCCAACCTCCATTCTCGTGAAGTACTCTCCACTGCCAAGAGTCAATCCTGAAATTACCGGGCTAACCAGGTTGGCGGAATCAGAGCTTGCCTCCACCTTCATGGATGCTGAGCCTTGCGGCACGCTGAGGTCGTTCATCGTGAGGCCTCGCGACGCCATTTCAATCTTATCGGAGAACATCGCGAGACGCTGCTTGTCCCTAAGAAGACTCTGCTTCACGAGGTCTTCATGCTTCGCATCCTTGGGAAGAAAAGGTGAATTCCGCGAGTTTCTGTGCCACAATTCAACAACAAGTCCATCGGACTTGTCGTGGTGGGATTGTGTACTGCCCACAAAACTTGCTGCTTCTGCTACCTTCGAGCTGTAATCCGGCGGGCCATTAATATGGAGCGTTTGAAACTTCTTCTTTGCCTTGCTCTGTGCCCTCCCTTCCACGTAAACAAGAATCAAACATAGTAGGATCAGACACAGTCGAACTCCTCTGTTCCCCATTGAGAGAACTCTGTCACTATTCCCCGTCTCAATGCAATATGGAGCCTCGCGTTGCTTCCTTCGAGCCGGCTCCGATTAGAAATCTCCTTCACCACTGCTCACAGATACCCGTTAAGTAGCTCGGACTAGGTGACTGAAGAATGATGGCGAGCCTAGGAGGAAAGAAAATATCTGCGTGGGAGAGCGAGTTGAAACACTAAACCCTCGCTGTCAAAACTAGTAAAATCTGCGTTCCCTCGCACCCCGAGAGTTCAAATGTTCTCCAGCTTCGACAGCCTCACTAGAATTTAAGGCACACAGATTCTGCTTAAGTTCCTGAGTCGAGGAGTGAAGTGCCCGAGAAACATTCAAACGACCTTAAACGACCAGAAAGAGCCTGCCACCTGTTGACAAGATACACACAAAAGCTGCTGCTCAGCTCAACTTAGACTTTCGTCGAGTCCTCCCGCCCCCTTGCGCGCGCCGCCAAGAGTGGCAGAGGGAGCTCTGCTTGGGTTATGACTTGAAGGATGCCCAAGCCCAACCCTCCAACTCTCGGGCAGAGACAGTGGTCAGCAAATCATGCAGGTGGAGGTATAAGTACTCCCTCTTGCAACCTTCGAGTCCTGGCCTTTTCCTTTCAGTATGTATTGGAATATTGTAGATTAATAGTATGACCGCAGTCTTAAGTTGCAGGGGTGTTCGACCTTACTCTTCGGATGCTAAATCGCTAATGTAGTAAGAACGATTCCTAAGTGGTCTATATCTGTCCAATATAACCTTGCTAATCTGGCTTCAAGAAGGTTTAGCGAGAATGAACTCTTTATTTCCTAGCGTCATCAAAACGTAGCAAGTAAGTCCGATGCTGACGATCAATGAACTTCTCCTCGGAGAAAACAGTCTCTGGGAATGACATCAAATCGACTGACCTTCCATTTGCGGGATTAATTTTAGTATGGAAAATTCTGGATTAGTTGTAAGACTGCCGAGATAACAAAGTTAAGTTGTGTGTGTGGGCTTATTTCCCTTGGCGGTCCTAACCCGCTTTGGACCGCCAATCCATTCCGATCCATCCCACCCGACAATTATAACCGCGGTTCAGTTATATTGTTATATACCAGTCTGGCATGACGTTGGTATTTGCGAATATGGACTTTCTTCTCAAATGTAGCCTCACGGTATAAAAGAGAGTAAATCGTATATGACTATGATTTAAAGCATTAAGAAAGCTCTCCCGCGAGAAAATGGCGACATTCCTTTCGAGCGCCTAAAAACGCCGACAGCTGAACGAGAGTACGTGTAACTATATTATTGCGCCTCGGTGCGGCTTTCTCACTACTGTAGCACAGGCGCCATACTGATGGTATCGATTCTGCACGGCGGTGAAGTGACGAACTTGGTTTAGTAGTCACTCTATGCTATACATCCGTCTCCTTTCTTCGGTGCGGCATGATAAATTATTGGGGCACAAGACGTACGACGGCATGTATACTGCTCAGGCCTCAGTTGCTTCATTAGCAGGTTTCAACCTCTGCGAGTCTTCATCACCGCCTCGGAGTCACTCGATGTCTTAAAGTAAGATGTCGTTTTCTGGATACGGTACTCCTGTGTATCCACGAGGATCGTCGCCGTTTCTACACGCTGAACCGTAACGCGGATTCCCTGAACATTTTACCTCATCCCTTTTAATCTCAGAATGTTTTCTCATTGTTTATCCGAAGGAACCATGATATCACTTGGGAGTAAGATCGTTAATTTTCTGCAAAAGTACATTCCTTCCACATGTTCATGAAATTCTCTTTTGAATCTTTTTGTAGGATCCTATTTACTTCAAAATTCGTGCATGCGTAATCATTTGAAGAATAGTAATACTTCTTATCATAATACCCATTCAAGGACAAAACTGACACCGTGTAGATTACAGCGAAGTTGGACCTCCACTAGAAGTGGTAGAATTTTTTGTTTAATGGCCAATGAGAATGGATTCTTTTGATTTTTATGGGGTTTCAATAATCCCCTTGAACATTTACGGTAGTTTTACACACATCCGTGTACGACTTGATGGGGTCTTCCCATCCTTTTTGCTATATTACTTGGTACCCAAAAGTTTTACACACATTGGCAGTTTGATAAACTTTAATTATATTCAGAAATGTTAGACCATACCAAGGAGGACACCTATGAATGGATATACCCCTTAGAAACTTTAGGGCTCCTTGTAAACAACCATAAAAAATCACAGCTTTGAGTGATATTTTTCAGGATTCATCCCATCCTCATTAAGAATTTTCGGATCTCTTTGGGATCCTCTTGTACTTGCAGTAAAATGGTGGTTCTTTTATAATCTGAGAATCAACCCTGATGAGAATAAATTCAAATGAGGCAATATTGAAATCTTAACTCATCTAAACCCCTACCAATCATCTAAACCCCTACCAATTTTTCAATACATCAAGACAGGAAGAAGGATTGGGTTTCGAGGCCATACTTCAATGTCCGCGTCTAGTGATATGACATTAAAGTTCTTGCACAAAAAGAAGCTGCTTCTTGCAGGGTCTCGCGGATCCGCAGTGGTAGACGGAAGTAACTGCTCTCACAACTCAAATTTGTTACCTTGCGTTCGCAGTATACCCGACCTGTAGGTATGGTAAGTAGCAGGTACCTTCTATGAGTACGGTTCTGCCATGACGGAGACTCTCAGCGGGTGGATGATGGAAGTAACCGGCAATGAACTTGCACGGTATGATAGGGCTACGAAGACGCCCAAATTGTCAGGCCTTCATCATGAAGTCTGACAGGATTTCGACAGGCTGACTCTTGACCGCGTGTCAGGACACGACACTTGTACTTGAAACCTCACGTCTCATTCACACTCCACCCAACATTCCGCCACAGTCAAGACTTGACTTGGACATCGGCCACGTCTGATTTCTGATTTCTCTCTGGGTTTCCTTTGTACCTCGCAGCTGACCCCCACGAGCTACAAGTGGAGTGGACGACAATGCCAGTGGGACTCGTTTCATTTCCATCTCCTGCAAACCTCTTAGCATGCATGTAGGAGGAATACCAGAAAATTACTTCCTTGTACCCCAAAAACTGTAAAATTACTCGCTAATACTCCAAAGTATATAAATTACTTACTCATACCCCTATCTAACAAACTCTCACTGCAGCCTAAACTAAACCCTGAACAGTGAACTTTCGTATGGGACAAGGGTAAGGACTACAACATCACAAACACATAGATAGGTATCGGGAGTTGTTTGTGCATATACATATCATATCCCACATTGTCATACATCAACACAAGTGTACCACAATCGCCCTAATCTTTTTTACTCTCAAAATGTCCATAAGTACACTTATCTCATAACCATAGCATAAAAGAGATATTACATTCAAGCCAAACCCACTTTGTGCTTCAAAGATTCTAGGTTCATGCAATAGCTACTCTCTACCATAGCTACACTGTCAAAGGTTCAACTTCAAAAATTGCATCACAATGAGCCCTAATTCAAACTCTAACCCTTAAGCCCTAAGTCTCATAATGGAGTTGTGGGCTCTAATTGTTGTATTTGCTCCTGCATGAGCGCACCTACCAAACTAAAGATGCCGCTCCATAAGTCATGATAGTTTTCATGCATATACATATCGCATCACAACAAACATCGCTATCACATCAACCATTACACTACATAGATTGTCATACACTAACATAAGTATATCATAATCATCCCCATAACTAGCGGTTGGGTCCCTCTAACACTAGGTAGTCATCTAGTCCATAACATGATATGCCCTTCATGGGGCTGAGATCACTAGGCCATGTGCTATCATTAGTTGACTATCTATAATCCATATCATGTTACGGTCTAACCATCTAGTATGTTAATCGCATCGAGGACATATCCATCACCCATTGGGTACCACATTGATAGGAGTTGTCAAACATGACATATGTCATCCTCTCGAACAAGAATCATAAATCAACATATTGGCTGCTCCACCAACTGATCCACATAACATACATCTCAATCTTGACCACAAAACTGCCATACTTGGATCCATAGTATCATCAATGTTTGGAAGGTGACATGATGCACAATTACGCATATGATCCTTCCAAATCACACCATCACGACCCTCTAATACCAAAACTCTAGAAGGTAAAACCTCACGTACTCGTAGAATTGTGCAACCAGCCGCAACATCCAATGTGGTCGGTGCACTTTCTGCTTTGCAAAATAAGCGTAATTACCAACATGAAAAAAAGGGAATTGAAGGTCGATATCCATCTCCTTGGATGGTAGCATAATCCAAAGTATCTCTATGTTGAGCAATAGTCAAGTTTTCAAATGCCTTGGGCATTACCCTACAAAAGAGTTCTGCCCTTTGAGAACACATCATAACCCAAACATCAATGTTATTCAAGTCCAAGACTTGAGCTGACTCTCAACGAATAGCTGCAAGTAAGTCTGGACCTCTATCATATAATTAAAAGTATGGTGAGAATGACATTATAGATGCTTTCAAAATAAATTGATAACTCATGGTCAACCATGGTAGTTGGATGTCCCAATCTCCCAAATGATCTTTCTCCAAGCCAAACTTTCTTAGTCCTCTCTTCACCGTATGAACAACTTTCTTTGCTAGACCATAAGCCTCGGGATGATCATTTGAGGTTGTATAATGATCGATCAATGCTCCATCACACAAAGCCTATAACTCATCCCAAAACTCAATACCATGATCAGTCAATACTTCCGTTGATGCATCAAATTAGCTAGGCACCGAAACTAATAATGCACAAATTGTTCCATCACTTGACTTGTTAGACAATGCCACCAACTCAATCCATTTGGAGAAATGCTCCACCATAACCAACACATATCAATGATGTCATATAGTTAATGATAGAGGTCTTGCAAAATCTTAGCTCCAACGATAATTTAGTCTCATAATCAATAGACGATGTAATTCTGGTGTATTGGCATTGAATGATGCTCAAACATGATCACATATCAAACATCTAATCATAAATTATTGCACCTCAGTTTGCATATCTCTCCACCATTAGTGACTTTGAAGTAAACTATATGTCTCCTTCACTCCAAAATGATCTAACTCCTCATGAGCATGTTAAACCAAATGTGTTTTTTGAGATGGAAGTAGCACAACATGAACACTGCCATCTCGCAATACGTGAAGAAGGTGTCTACCCTCCCATTTCAACAGCCTAGCTCTCTGTAAAACTCAATCCCGCTCCTTGGTACTTAAAATGCCATGGTACTATGTTGTCATGGATGTCTCGGCTTACCACCAAACCATCCTCATTCTCAACGTCCAAGGATAACATATCCAATCTCCGATCCAAGAGATATATCACATAGCTCTCAAACATCAACATATTCAAAAAGACATATGTATGCCAAGCCGACATCATCTCCTCCTCAGTATCACCGTGCCATCAAGTCCCAATTTTTTTGACTTGATTTATACATGAATTTTGACTTAATCCATATGTATCATGATTCATCACTTCATGTTTGTGTACAACTAAAGTCTAAAAAGTCTTCATATCTTGATGATATGCCACGTAGGCCTTTAGATTTTTTTGATTTTTTATCACATGTACGTTGTCGTGTTGTGACGCGGCTACTATGAGAAGATGATGACATGTGCCATCTTTGATTTGTTGTCATGACGGCGATAGTTTAGGTTAGGATAACCGACGGCGCCTTTGTAAAGGTGTTAAGAGCCCACCGTTGGATCTACTTTGTAGAGGGGGGATGTTGAAAAGGCTCCAAGAGATATTATCTTGGACCTTACCAGATATAAAGCGCAGTCACGATGGAAAGGGTATGGGAGAGTACTAGACACATCACTTTCGACTAAGGAGCATATCGATCGAAGTGGAGCCGACGAGGGACATGGATAGAGGACAACATGATCCTCCAGATGTACCGATGCCTAATCCATTTGTGATCAACATCCGGTGTCTTCATCGTGATCATTTTCGGGCGTGGTTAGTGTATCATTTTGGAGATAACTTTATGCAACAAGTGATAAACTCTCCGGACCCGATTATTCTTCGATTATTTCCTACGGCGCGATTTGGGGCGTAACGATTAATGCGTTTTGATTTAGTTTCGGCGCTATGGATTTGAACTTACCAGTAGTGGTGGCTTTCAACACATGGGTTCCAATCCATCACTATTGCTTACCGAAAACAAGCCATAGGGAGTTGATTGTTAGGAACTTTGGCGAGGAGTATTATTCTCAAGTTATAAACTCCCCGGTTCCGTTTGTAGTTCGTTCATACTTAGCGGTTTCGAGTTGTCATTTTGACTCTTTATTAGTGGCAACTCGTATTGTGTATAGGATGGCTAAGTAGTGTGTTTAGGATAGTTGTAAAGCTCTAAGTTAAAATGGAGCTAATTTGGCCACACTAGAGGTCAAAATAACACTCTTCATTCTCATAGGTCTTGGAGTTTGGGCCAATGAGGGCTCTTGGGCAACTTCTTCGAGGTTTTGAGGAGTTTTGGAGACCTTCGGGGAGACATTTGGAGATCTGAGGATTGGGTTGAGAGGCTGACGGGACGAGCTACGACGTGGACTCAAGAATGGATGGATTTGAAGGATTTGTCACTCTGAAGTGATGATTCAAAGTTAGAGTGAGAAATTTAGACCTTTGAGTGTATTTGGAGAGTTTCTGAGAACCTTACAAGGGTTTTGGGAGATCTGAGTCGACAGAGATATAGTTTTTGACTCAGGCTTGTGTTTTGACTCGATTGGACAAGTTTTGAGTACCGAGTAATAGCTTGAAGTTGGTGTATGCAGTCAGAATTGCAGGACTGCACTGACTGTCACACAGAGATCATATCTTTTGATATCAGAAATTTCTGTCGATAAAACTTTGCACAGTTCAAGTTCTGATGATGAGTGACCTTCTCATAAAATTTGGGAGCAATTGAAGTCAAGGATTGGGATGTGTGATGGGTTTTGTACACAGGGGTCTGCATATCGCCTTGTGTTACAGTGGGTAAATCACCAATTGTTTTGAGAGATCTAGAAACGAAAAACATTTGAAACTTTTCTGAGTGATAGTAAGGGTTGCGGAGCAATTTTATGTAAAGTTTGAGTGAAAGTTATCGGTCGAATCATTAGATATCATAGTCTTCTTCCGCTGAAGTTTTACCGGCTATAATGTGGAGTGCTGAGGAGAAGAAGAAGAGATTGTCAACTCACACGAGGTTCTAGAAGGTTCTTCTACAGCCAGGCGCTCGGGCGTTCTTAGAGCAAAGAAATGTCCATGCGACATAAGTGGTGAGGACCACTTATGTCGCAGACCTAAACCCTAAACCCTAAACCCTAAACCTAAACCCTAAACCCTAAACCCGACCTAAACCTAAACCTATGAGGTGGAGGACCTTTCATGAGTTCTCTTGTTGCGAGTTTTCAGTTTCATGAGTTTCGGTTTATGGTTGGATGTTCCAAGTTTAGAGTTAGGTGTAGATTGCAAGGTTAGGTTGTGGGTTGGCCTTGAGATATAAGGATGCAAGTTCAAGTTTTGTTTGGACTTGAGATATAAAATTAGTTAGGAATCAGATTGTAAGAACTCTATAGTGATAGCTTAGCGCAGAACATTGAGTTTTATGATATGTCAAATGCCAAGTCTTTGGCAAGAGTCGGTCATGGGTGGGTTGGGAAAATTCAAGTATGGAGGGTCATTTGTTTGCTTCTTGTGTTTGGATCCCTCCATACGGGCTTCTTGTGTGTGTGCCATCTTTGGATTTGTGTGGCACTTTTGATTCTATAAGAGTGCTCGGACTTGATCACGGTTACCACTCTAGTGCGTCTTTGCGTATTTCTCTTGTGAGAAGTTGGAAGTGATGGCCAACTCTCCCAAGAGTGCTTGAGGTGATGGCGGGTTAGGTTGCCCAATCCATTTAGGCACGGACCACGGGGATCTAGATTTAGATCGAGTAGATAGATCGGAAGGTTGAATACTTGGGGAATTTGAGGGGTCAACGATCAAGACGGCTTTTCATTGACAACAAGCCGAGTGGATGTTCGGGATCACAAGGACGGTTACAATGAGTGGGGAGGGATCGGCGAGCAAGCGAGGTACCTAAGGTGCGGCTTGATCCGGCAACGGCGGAGATGTTTCAAGCGTTCACGCTCTTCCTTCAACAACAACAATTGCAAGACCGAAGGGAGAATTGACCACAAGGGCGCGCAAGGCTGTGGTGGGGAAGATGGATCAGTTTGACGGGAGGGATGTCTCAAAGTACTTGAGATACTACGTCGAGGAAATGGAGCTGAACCGTGTTCTTTGAAAAAAGAGATGATGAAATGTTTCGTCTTCTTTGCGGTGCGGAGATTAGAAGTCATGTGAAATCCCTGAGGGAACACTTTGGTGAGGGTTGGGAAACCTATTCCCGTGCCTTGAGGGATGAGTACTTCTTAGAAGATTCGATAGAGTCACTAAGAAGTCCTTCATGGAGTGGGTCGAAAGGCCCAATAAAGTCTCATGCAAGCGAGCTTCTTAGGGAGTTTGAGAGACAATTCTCACAATTGTCTCGATTGGAGAAGATCACCTTGGAGTCACATAAAAGCGAGTTGTTTCTCCGAGATGATGTGGAGTTGCAAGAGAAGTTTGAGTTGCTTCTCGAAGACAAAAATGAGGAAGAAGGGCTAACAGGTAGTTGGAAGGATGTCGAGGAGGCAGTTGGACTCTTAGCGAAGAGAGAAAGAAGGAGAGAAAAGATTGTGATGAGAAGACCCTTCACACAATTTGTTTCTATTGCTCCGGCTTTTTGTTACTAGGCAAGTATTTCCAAACTCTAACATTCAAGCTCCGGTTGTGAATTACAGAAAGGAAGAATCATCCATCGATGAGATCATGCGAGGGATGAAGGAGCTTAAGATCAAATTTGCAATGTTGGAAGAGAAAGACATGGGAGGGGAGAAGAAGACTTCCACCAAGCAAGCGTATGTGCAACGGTGCATATGGTGTGACAACACTGATCATGCACGGAGGGATTGTGGGGACTTTTCACAAACATTGCAAAGTGGAGAAATTTTCTGGAAAGAAGGGAAGGTAGCCCTCAAGGACACCGGAGCAATCATCCAAACCAATTTTGGTAAGGGAGGGATGAGAAGGATTGTGGATGATTACCATAGTGCACATGCAGTGGCATCAGTTGAAGCTTTTAGCTATGGTGCTAAGATTAGAGGAGCAGGAGAGGAGTTTGAAGGCCACGTACCGCTTAATGGCCTATGGTCAAGTGCTCTCGCTACGATGGAGAAAGGAAAGTAGCTAGAGACTCTTCTAAGAACGGCGGAAATACGTGCTACTACTGGATGGGAAGATCCAATAGAAACCATGTCGGTTCATGCTTATATTACCAAGACTCAATATGAAGCATTGGTGGAAGATAAGAGACGGAGGGAAGAGGAGGATTCTGGCGAAGGACTCTCATTGAAGAGGTTGGCTAGAGAACGTATCAGACCTGATACACCTCTCCCACCTGATCACGCTATGGAGGAAGCTAGTCCCTCGAGGTTGAAGAAAAGAACCAAAGGGGGTGAGAAGGACAAGGGAAGGTGCCCGGCTTACAAACTACAATCGGATATTGAGGCGGCGACAGATTTGAAGGGAGTCTTGGAGGAGAGGATTTTGAATGCCAAGGTAGAGTTTACCTTGAGGGAGATACTTGGAATAGGAAAGAGGGAGTTTCATCATGTTATCATTGATATCATCAAAAGGAAACGGCAGATTTCCAATGAGACTGCTCTACTTCATGCTATGGGTACAAAGATATCAAAGGATGAAGAAGATCTTATTTGGTAGAGTGTTGTGGATTGAAATCTCAGAAGGTTCGCTTTGAGGATGAGGCAAAAGAAGAAGGTGTGAAGGTGTCTAGCCACTACACCCGACCGCATTGGGCAAGGGCGACTACTAAAACCCTTGTGAAGCTAGGGGATCTCAATGAACCGGTGTTAGCACTAATTGATTATGGATCAGAGATCAATATAATGTCGAGAGAGCTCTACAAGAAGGGGAAGTGGCCCATAGACACCAATCATGGTTGGGTGATTAGGGCGACCAACAATACTCGAGGGGGCTTGTATGGAGCATGCCCCGATATTCGGTGAAGGTTGGAGATGTAGTAGGTGAGCGGGAATTTCTTCGTGCAAGACTCTACATCATACCCATTCATTCTTGGTCAACCTTACATCATAGCGAGGATGGAGACAAGAGTGATTGATGATGGATCGGCATATGCAATTCGCAGCCAAGATGGGAAGCGGTTGGTGCAGTTTCTAACAATTCCAGCAAATCATGAGAGAAACAAAGCACGGTTGAGAGAGGGAGCTTTCTTAAAATCTGAAGATTTTGAGGATTTTGGAGAAATACCATTTTGTAGAGAGGATATATAGTGGTACGGAGGAGAAGGTACTCTCACCTATGCAAGAGAAAGGTACCTTTTTATGCAGGGTTGATGGAGTTTTCGGCGTGATGGATATGCTACATACAAGGAGGTTCTTGATTTGAAAAGATGGGAGAAGAACAAACTGCAAAGATATGAAGAAAACCTTGCAGATTTGAAGCTTCTTGAGGAAGGTGAATATATATCAGGAGTTTGGTTTGGGAGACCCGTTGAAGGAGATGATGGAGATTGGATTTGGGGATGAAGACAAGATAGTGGAGGTTCACTCTAGAGAGCTCTACTCCACTATTGAGATGTTCCAAGCACCCGAGGTTCGAGTGGAGACTAGATATAAAATGGTTGATGAGAAGGTGAAACCGATAGCTGCTCCTTTACCAAACGACTCAAAGGAACAAGTGCGACAAGCGGGAGAGAAAGTAACTTGAGGGATCCTAGTAAAATGGGACACAAGTTTACTGAAACCACTATGAAGGAGTTGAAGGTTGGATCTGATGGTTTCCTTCTTGCAAATGAGGAAAGGTGTTTCAAAGAGATGCTTGCTAGACATGGAAAAGCATTCTCTTTTGAAGCAAAGGAGATAGGGTGTGTGGATCCAAATGTAGTAGCTCCCATGATCATTTTTACTGTGCCTCATGCACCTTGGGACTTGAGACCGATCCCAGTACCTAGAGCCCATCTTCCAAAACTCATTGAGTTGTTGAAGGAGAAGATGAGGATGAGGATTTTGGAGCCGTCCTTTGCACCATATTCCAGTCGATGGTTTATAGTGCCAAAAAAGAATGGATCACTACGATTCATTCAAGATATGCAACCGGTGAATCAAGTGACTATCAGGAATATGGGGGTGGGACCAATTGTGGACGAGTTTGCAGAAGCCTTTGCAGGGAGAGCTATCTACTCCATGGGGGATCTTTACTCTAGGTATGATCAGTTTCAACTATCAGAAGGAAGCAGGGATGTTACCACAATGAGAACACCCTTGGGATTAGTGAGAATGTGTACGTTACCACAGGGAGCTACAAATTCGGTAGCACACATGATGAATGGGATGAATAAAGTGTTAAGGGACTTTATTCCAGAGAAGACTATGCCTTTTCTAGATGATGTGCCAATCAAAGGATGTCTCAGAAGAGGAGAAGGATGGAACCATCGATCAAAGGGAACATCGGAAGTTTGTGAAGGATCACATTGAAGATTGTGAGAGGATATTATCTCGATTGGAGGAGGTACATTTGACTTTGTCAAGAGCCAAATCTATATTTGGGGTGCGGGAGGTTGTCATTGTTGGTCATTTGTGTGGATGGTACGGCAGAAAACCAGATCCCAACAAGGTGGATGCTATTCAAAGGATCTTGTGAAATCTGCAACTCCTTGACAGAAGTGAGGCGGTTTTTAGGTGCTGTTGTATCTATCACATATGGATTCCTCACTATGCTCATATAACAGATCCGTTATATGGGTTGTTAAGGAAAAATCAGAAGTTTGTCTAGGAGAATAGACATGTAGAGGCCATGAGGAAGTTGAAGAGATGTATGTCATCACCTCCAGTGTTGCGAAGGATAGAATATCATGGTAACAAGCCAGTGATATTGACGGTGGATACCAGTCCTATTGCCATAGGATGGGCCGTGGGCCAAGATGACGAAGATGAAGGGAGTAGGTATGCTGTGAGATTTGGAGCCAAGGTCTTGAGTGAAAGACAGCGAAGTTATCCTTAGGTGAAGAAGGAATTGTGGGGTGTTGTTACGGCCATGAAATCGGAAAGGAACTACCTGATTGGAGCCCATGTGATTGTGGAGACGGATTGTTTACCATTGCTGGGGATGATCACCAATTGCAATACACCGGATATTGCAATGTTGAGGTGGATAGCATACATCAAGACGCTTAATCCGGAGTTCAGGCATGTGGCAGGAAAGGATAACAAGGTGGCAGATATGTTGTCAAGAGCTAGATATGAGGGAGAAGAAGAAATGGTTGATGATACTCATGATGTTGGAACGACATTTTACTCTGTGGCTCATCAGCAAGGTTTGAAGATGTTTATGGAGGATTTGTATGAGGGTGAGTGGTTAGATATTGGAAAATATCTCAGCACACTAGCACGACAAAGCGGTTGGAGTGATCATGAGTTCAAACATGTAAGAAGGAAGGCCTACAACTATATGTTACAAGATGGATACCTATGGAAGAGACCGAAGCGGAAGGGTGACATGCCACAACGTATGACTTGTGGAAAGGAGGCTCAACAGGATTTGATGCGGGAGTTTCATGAGAGCTTATGGGCAGGCCACATGGGGATATATGCCACTTTCATGAAATTGAAAGAGACATATTGGTGGAAAAACATCTACAAGGATGTGGTAGGATTTGTGGAGACTTGTGAGACATGTCAGATGTATTCGGTAATCCGACACCGTGATGGTTTGCATCCTACATATCCACTTGCTATCCATTACAAGTGGGTTGTTGATTTGGTTATAATGCCAATAGGATTATGGCAGATGAGGTATACGGTGTTAGCAAGGGAGGATCTATCCAATCAAGTGGAGGGGAGAGCACTACGATCAAAAGCAACAGAAGGGGTTTGCAGATTTCTTTTGGAGGATGTTGTGTGTCATTATGGATGTGTTTGGAAGATAACCGCTGATCGAGGAGAGTTGAATGCTCAAGAGGCACGTGACTTCTTTGAAAGATGTGGAGTCAAGCTGTCTCTCACCACTGCTTATAATCCACAGTAACTACACCCATCAATAGTGCCAACATACATTATCCAGCCGATTCCTATTTTCAAAAATGTATGATTAAATCCATAGGTTTATATGAGTGGGACATGATCTAGATATAATGTCATGGAAAGATCTTCTTTTCACGGGTGTACTAGTCAGATTTTTAAAGATGGACTTCTTCTTGTTACGAGTTAACTCAGGTCTTGAGTAACTCTAGTTAGTTTGATTATATTTAGTTAGACTAGGGCTAGGGCTAGTACTACTATGTAAGAGGGTTGGCAAAAGCTCTATGTGACACAATTAGGGTATTAAGTAAAGTGACTCTGTGTGTTCCGTGGACGTAACCTCAGTAAGGTGAACCACGTATTTCCTGTGTCGTCTCTTGATTGCATATTTTCTTCGTGTATTCCTGATTCGGACCAACAATTGGTATCAGAGCAATTGGGTTGTTATAATTTCATTGATATGGAGGGTGTAGCCGCACACATTTGGAGAGCGGAGAGAGGCCGCAAGAAAAAGGACAGGCGAATGAACATGACTTGACATATCACGTGCGATTGATGGACTTGGACCTGTAGTAGACGTCGTGTGATTGATAAGCGCTCGAGAATGTTGAAATTTCTCTTGCGCTGGGTGAAGGAAGGAAGCAAGGAAGGCTTGAAAGTGGTGGTGTTGGCTAGGCTCGGTTGAACAGAGTTTGCTTCTCATAACAGGGAGGATTGATCCTTGTAGTAGGGTGATTGTCAGTCGGTTGGTTGCTAATCGTCTGAAAGGATGGTGGAAGAGTGTGCATTTTGATAGAATGTTGAGCTGCTTGTCGATCTTCGGTGCGCCTCGCGGGATTGGTCGATTGTGGAGAGCGTCCGGAGGGGATCCATTTTGAGTTTTCTTAGATCCGGCTCTTTTAGTTTGGAGACTCGGACGGAGAAGTTGACATGACACCACGACGTATTGTGCACCGGCACGGGGTGTCGGGGGGAATCTAGATTTGCCCACTGGGTTCGGACTATAGCATCAGCTTGTAGAAGGTCTACAAACCCAATGTATATCATGGACGTTTGACTTTTTATGAGCAGTGGAATCGTGCAAAGCTTACAGCGGAGGTTTTGGTCTTTTGGAACTTCTCGTCCATTTGACGTATTGTGCTTCAAGAACATGGGCATGAGGGTGAGGATATGTATTGGAATGGAGGCTTGGGTGTGCGAGAACTGTATCTGATGTACCCGGTCATCAGTTTAGAAATAGGTGATTTTGTGGCACTCCTGAATGATAGAACGAGCTACAGAAATCGATGTCACGGAAGTCAGTTTGACTAATATTGTGGAGAATGTTAGTCCATGAAGGGTAGCGCATGAATTTGGCAGGAGGCTGGTCAAGTATTACTTTCTGTCTAGGATATGTTAGCAGTTAATCAACTGCCTCTGTACGCATGGTGGTTTTTGGCATAGTTTCTTTGAGCACAAAGTGTTTAATGAACAAATTGCTTGATTTGATGGATCAAAGAGAATATCAGCTGATTAGGAGAGTTTGAGCAGACATGAGCCATCATACTCAATAGTTTCTCTCAGCTTTTTCTCGGGTTCTCGTCAAAAGTTTTGTATATTACCTCAGGGCCCAACTCGCAATGAGCCGGCTGTCGCTTTTCACGGAGGAAGTTGTAGCATGTTCAATCTCTCTTGAATGACATGTGCGAACAGTTTCCGAAGTTATCTGGCTTGGAGAAGTTGTCTTTGCTACGGTCTCTAAAGAGGTGGGTCGGTGTGCTTGAGGGCTCTAGAGCAGCATTATCTCTTGTGGTTTAGGGATTTTAACCCAGGATAAATTTCCATTTTACTCATATGAGTGGAAAGAAGTTAAGTTTGGAGGTTCCTTTTGACAACCAAACAACACAAGGGACGAGTTCAAGGACTAGACCGAACAAGATGACAGTCATGAAGACAGGAGGAGCCGGATTTAACATTGTCAAATATGATAGGCGTGGTGACTATCTTATGTGGGAGAGGCAAGTCAAAGGCAAGTTGAAGGCTTTCGGTTTGGACAAGTCATTGAGGCCTCAACCCTCTACATTCAATGATGAAGATTGGAAGGACCTTTAGGAGCAAGCTGTGAGTATTGCTATACTTCATCTACAACCTTCAGTTCTGAAGCAAGTTGATGAGTATGACAATTGTACTTTATTGTTTGAGACTCTTCAGCGACGGTTTCATCACAAAGAGTTATCAAACAGGTTGTACACCTCCTTGAAGCTGATGAGCTTCAAGATGAAAGATTCAGGTACGAAGATACAAGATCACATTGATGCCTCTGGTGATCTTGTTATTGATCTTCAGAATATGGGAGAGGAGATAACTGATGAGAGAAAGGCCCTTCATCTCTTAAGTTCATTACCTGCTTCATATAAGTTATTGTCACGAGTGTTGCTCCATCGTGATAGACAAACGATCACTTACAATGAGGTTGTAAGTGCTCTATTGACTGATGATCTACAATAGAAGATGATGATGCCCTCTACTCCATGCTCTAAACCCTATATTTCCCAGTGTGATACTATTGGGACCTAGCCCCATGTTACCGGTTTGGTTCCATCCTTGTACGATTTGATGGGGTCTTCCCATCCCTTTTGTTATTATTCTTTCTCGGCGTTGTTACTCCATGCTCTTCATTTGGTAAGGCATTGAATGTGATCTGTGGACGGTCACAATCAAAGAATGAGAAGGATGGAAAGAAGTTTGGATCTAGAAGTAGATCCATGTCTAGGGGTAAATCCCAAGACAGAAAGACGGTGGTCTGTTGGAAATGTGGCAAGAGTGGTCACTTTAAGATGGAATGTCGTGTGAAGACTAAGGCTACTGATCCTCCTTTGGCCAATGTGGCTCAAGATTTTGATGAGGAGGATGACTTGCTCGAAGATGGATAATGTAGCCAGAGGTATGCCTTATGCAACTCACCAAAGGGCGTTGGTGATGTATGGATTCTAGATAGTGCTTGTCCTTATCACATTTGTTACATTAGAGAATTTTTTTATACTTTCTCATTATCAAACGGTTTAGTTCTTATGGGAAATGATCAACCCTATAGAATTGAAGGTGTTGGATCTATACAAATTCACATGTTAGATGGAGTCAAACGTACATTGACTCACGTTAGGTTTATACCTGAAATAAGAAAGAATCTTATCTCTCTTGGAATGTTAGATTCAAAAGGCCTTGAGTGGAGTTCTAAACAAGGAGTACTTGAGGTGAGAATAAATGTTAAGATTATCTTAAGAGGACACAAGCATAGAAATTTGTATGTGCTAGAGGGCAATACCATTTGTGGTGAAGTCAGTCTTACCAGATCTCGGTTTGAGATGTCTTATGTTTGACATTCTAGAATGGGACACATGAGTAACATGTACTTGACATTCCTTCGAGATAGGGACTTGTTACCTGGTTTAGGTAAAGTTGACATGGAATTTTGTGAGCATTGTGTTATGGGCAAGCAACATAGAAAAGCCTTTGGTGTTGGAACTCATAGTTCAAAAGAGTTACTTGAGTATGTACATAATGACGTGTGGGGACCCTCTCCTAAAGCCTCACATTCTAGGAAGTGGTACTATGTATCGTTTATTGATGATTACTCAAGATTTTTGTGGGTCTATTTTCTCACACAAAAATCTGAAGTCTTTGCAACTTTCAAAAGTTGAAGAGCCCAAGTTGAGACTAAGACTGGTCACAAGGTGAGATATCTACGTTTGGATAATGGCGGGTAGTATACTTTTGAGGAGTTTAGAAGTTACTGCAAAGAAGAGGGGATCACTCGACATCTCACCATGGTTTTTACTCCGCAACAAAATGTTGTTTCCGAGAGGCTCAACCGAACAGTATTGAAGAAGGTGAGTAGTATGTTGAACCAATTTGGTTTAAAATATGAATTCTGGGCTGAAGCTCTTAATACCGCAATGTATTTGGTAAATATATCTCCTTGAAGTGCAATCAATTTCTTGACACCATTTGAATTGAGGTACAAACGGAGGGCTGATTATAGTCGTTTGAAAATTTTTGGTTGTACGGCTTATCCTCTCATACCTAAGGAGAATAGGACCAAGTTGGATCCTACATCCAAGAAAAGAAGTTTTCTTGGATATACAAGTGGTGTGAAAGATTATAGGCTTTGGGATCCTATAGCTTGTAATAAAACGTTGAGAGATGCAATCCGACGTTGACAGATGCAAGAGGCAACTGAAATCTGCATTCAAGATGAAGGATTTGGGTAAGTCCAAGAGGATATTAGGTATGGATGTTCACAAAGATTTGAAAAAGAGGAAGCTATGGTTAAGTCAGGGTAAGTACATTCAGCGTGTGCTTGACAGGTTTAACATGGCAGAAGCTAAAGGAGTGTGGACTCCTCTAGCGGCACATTTTAAGATCTTAGCAGCTCAATGCCCAATTGATGCAACTGAGAGAGAAAAGATGTCGTCAATTCCCTATGACAAGTCAGTGGGTAGCCTCATGTATTTGATGGTGTGCACTAGACCTGATATTGCTCTAGCTATGGGCAAGGTGAGCATGTACATGTCAAATCCAAGAAAGGTGCATTGGGAAGCTGTGAAGTGGATTCTTAGGTACCTCAAGAGTATTAAGGATTTTGGTCTTTTGTTTGATGGTTTATTGGACAATGCCAAATCCTTGTTGGGTTACGCTGATGCTGACTATGGACAAGAGAAAGTCTACAATGGGTATGTGTTTACACTTGGAGGTGGATGTGTTAGTTGGAGATCTACCTTGCACAAGTGCATAGCTCAATCAACTACGGAAGTCGAATATGTAGCAGCAGCGGAAGTAGCAAAGGAGGCTATTTGGTTAAATAGATTGATCACTGAGATGGGATTGAAACATGATGTTGTAAATCTCCATTGTGATAGTCAGAGTGTCTTACATCTTGCAGCAAATCAAGTGATGGATAGCAGGGTGAAGCACATCAACATGAGATATCACTTTATCAGAGATGCAGTTTTTGATAGGAAGGTTGAGCTAGTCAAAATTGACGGTAAACTCAATCTAGTTGATGCTTTGACCAAAGTTATTTCTTTAGAGAGTTTTAGGAGGCATTGTGCTTCTATGGTGGTTTTGCACAAGGAGCACTAGTAGAGTTACTCTAGCAATTGTTTGATTCTTGTATATGCTTTACTCATTCCTAGTCACGCTACGGCTTAGTTCTAGTTAATCCTTGTTTACAGGAGGGCCTATCCTTCAGGTTTCCTTCTAGGACTTCTCCGCGGAGTATGTATATGGATAACAAGAGTTAGAGACCCTAAGACATGAGTCAAGGGGGAGATTATTAGGAGTTAACTTAGGTCTTGACTAACTCTGATTAGTTTGACTATATTGAGTTATACTAGGGCTAGGGCTGATACTACTATATAAGAGGGCTGACAGAAGCTCTCTATGACACAATTAGTGTATTCAGTAAAGTGACTCTATGTGTTCTGTGGACGTAGCCTCAGTGAGGTGAACCACGTATTTCCTATGTCGTCTCTTGATTGCATGTTTTCTTTGTATATTCGTGACTCGGACCAACACTTCTACTACATGCTTGTTGTAAAACTTTTGTTGCGACCATATTTCTGTTGCACTATGATCATATTTCATGTAGTTGCAAACACTATGACTACACCCTCATCAAAAGATTATTACAATTTCAATTTACGCTAAATAAATCATGAATTCATCCAAATCATATGTTATCCATATATAATAACTATCACAATCTCATATGTCTCAAGGTAAATTGCCATTACTTTGCAAAGAATAATAAAACTACTTTCTTCACCCATGCTATCACCACGACCAAGTTACGTTTAAGTCATTTGCGTAGATATAGAACAACAGGAAACTTTTAGTCTCCACACAACCATCAAAAAAGTGTGAATAGGGTATCTTGACTTTTGGGAAAATTATCTCAACCATTGAACCAACAATGCTTGGGTAATTTTTACTCTTTGTGCTCACGATTAGTGAGGTTTGTAAGGTTGTTTTCTTTGCTAACAGACTGCATCTTGTATGTTTTTTCATGTGTGTTTTTTTTTTCATCAACATAAACTGATCATGAAATTTGATATAATTTTCAAACCAACATATTTAGATGCATTTCTTTTGTCTTATTATAATTATAATTTTCTAATGAAAAAAATAAAATTGCTGTAACAAAATATTAAAAAGTATATGATATAGGCACCGAAAGTACTTAATTTTAGAAATTAAAATATGAAAGAAACACATTTTCCAGCTTGACTCTCATGAGAAAGCTACTCAAAAGTGAAGGCAAAATACCAACTCTCAGCTAGAATCTCCATCTACATCTTCTTAAGTGACGAAGGTCAGGCTGAAAAATAGAAAATAGTGGCGATGTCCTCACCTCTTGAAAGGAGCAGTTAAAGTTTGTTAATATGCAACAAGTCTGGAATATCATCTTCCAAGTGATGCTGGAATTTTCTTCCTCCATGGAGCACTGCCCAACAAAAAATCGACTAGAGGGAATGATCTCTTGATAAAAGTGTCGAAACGAGTACATATCTTGAGGGGACTATAATGCTGCTAAATGTGCAAAACACTAGCATACTATTATCTGTAATGATTCAATGAAGATCGATGCACACGTCTTTAAAAAACTCAAGTTCATAATTGACCGGCGACGAATTTGTGTCCTTGCCATCATACTACGATACATGATGCTGCGCCATAAACGAAATGAACGCCCCAGAACTCGACAGACGTCACAGAAGTTTGAACAGATGAGTACATGTTTTCTTTCTGATGTAGCAATATGATTTTGAATCGTCATCTAGTTTACGTGGACACGATTGTAGGGGAGAATGCATGGTACGGACAACACGTTCCCTCAGTCAGCGAAGGTAAGCAATTCCTGTGAAGCATAATTTTTTCTCTTCTCTTGAATGGACCTAAGACTATTAGCAAAGTTTATTTCTAGTCTGTAACTTTGTAGGGAAGAAATGATGAGGAAATTCTTTTTCAGTTGCTTTCTGTCATGGGAAGCACAAGAGACAGAGAATGAGTGGAAAGTCATCAACGGGGCTTTCTTCAAAGAGATCCTATATACAGGGAAAGCTCATGCATGGTATATTTTATATTGGTCACTTTAGGTATCTCACAACTCTTCGGAGGCACACAGTAGTCTGTGACTTGTCAGGATCAATCAAGCAGAAAGCTGCTTTTGGAATATGACTATATATTTTTGGGTTTCATATGAGGTAGTCATGGGGGCAAGTAGACATAGTACATAAATAACAAAAGGGATGGGAAGACCCCATCAAATTGTAAAGGATGGAACCAATCAACACGGCTAGGTCTCAATAGCATCGCAATGGGAAATATGCCATACATCACCTAAGATATCCGAATTATCTAGATCAAACGGTCTACAAACAACACAACATCCGAAGAAGCATCACCTAACATGATTGCTCTCCTATGGATTACACCAGCTAGAGCTCTCTATAGAGCAATGGAAACAAGTTGTCTAAAATAGGCTATACAGTAACCCTAGTATGGTAGGCTCTCGCGCACTCCCTCAAGAACATGTTGAATTTTTTTCTCCGCCCAATGGGGTCGGTGTCATTCTACTTACCCTTTAGTTCTAGAGATGATGAGTTGGAGTGTGTGTATAACATTGCGCACACTTGGGGGGGTCATGGGGAGCATTGATGAAGAGACAAATTATAACTAGTTGAGTGATGGTGACCCATACTGTACGATATAATCGATAAAAAATGGTAGGATGACCAATTTTGCCTGGCGCTTTTAATATGGCTCCTGGGCGTGCGCGGGAATAAGCCATTTCCGCAAACTTCTTTGCCTTTACGAAAAAAGGGCCATAGGGAGAGGGGAGAGATGCGTAGCACTCGACTATAGTGTCTATTGTTTCAAAGAAAATGAAAATGGTCGGATGGCTGGGAAAGCAAATTTTGGGAAGCCTGAAATTAGATGAAGCAAATTCCCACTTCACAGGACTTCATATACAGTATGAGTGGAGCTTCTCTTAATCCTATGTCTTTTGAGTAAATGGACACTGATGCTGGCAATGTCGAACCCAGATTTCCCGTAAAGTAAGAGAATGTGTAGGCGCTGATTGTTGCAGCAGTGGGCATATCTTTCCCACACGAACCTGTTCTGTACATGTTTAAGGCTTGCCGGAAATCTGGGATTACATTCTCTCTTTCGCAGAAAAGCTTTTGATGCATAAATGTTTTTACATGATTTCGTGTAATGGCCATCGTCACCTCCCTAACCGGAAGGAAAATATCACACTTCAACGGTGAGGACGGTAGCTATACCAAGAAGTTCCTGACCAGACATTGGCTATTACCCCTATATTCCTTAACGTAACAAACAGTGCCGTACTTAACGGATCAAAGGCCAACAAGCTTGCATTTTTCTTATCCTTCCACTGGTGTTACATCATGTCAAGGACGGGCTAGCCCAAGCCTGAAAACTGGTGCCAGGCAATTTCCTGAGCTGCCAGCAGTTGTGACAACGTTTTTGGTGACTCCTTTCGTGCGACACATATTGTTTCTTCTGCATAAGGAACAATCCAAAGTAAGTGCCGAAATGATGCTCTTTTTGTACTTCCTGTACCTCACCCTTATCTCCGCGCATGACAACAAGTATCATGTTGAAGCTGAAGTCCGACACAGAAATTCGAATTTGAATGACTATACCAAATTACTTGAAAAGTTCAGTCAAGCGGACATCACTCGACTTTATTCGTGCATTAGAAATGCTAGTCATGTGGGTTGATTGCCATGGTTTTAAGGACAGAATGCTCGATAAGTTTTGTAAATGTCATGCGGGCTATCTGTGAAGTTTGAACCGAGGGCGGTGAAAAGATTTTTCCGTACAGTGTATGACCACAGGACCTGTGCATGGGTAAAGTATATAGTAAAGTATAGTAAAGTATCCACGGCTGATTTTATTACATCTCCATCACTAAAAGCTAATGTTGATTAGAATGATAGTAGTGTGATATTGTGCCTTTTCTGCGTTTGGAATGCACAATGGCTTTCAATAACCGTTGAAAATCTGTGTCTTTGATGCTCAGGTTTATTCTCTCCAGTTCCGTTGTCGTTTAGGATAACCCTTGAAGTCGCATTGCTAGGACACTACGGCAAAATAGTTTATGGGTGGGGATGATGCTGTTTGGAGTGCGATGTTGATGTCCAACATGCACACGTAGATCCGTTCTCTAGACCAAAACAAGCTTCCAACTTTGAGCTACGGACGGATAGCATGTGGGCTCAGAATTTCCGTGCAGGCATTTTTCATGCCCACTGATTCCAGTGTCGAAAATCTTTCACTCATTAGCCTTTCCGTTATGATGTAGAGTTTTTGAGCATCTTCTACGTATGAAATGTCATGAAAAATTTGAAACATCTTTCCAGAGTACAGTAGGTGGTGTGTAAAATTTAATCTTCACAACTACGGAGCTGCACTTGTTGGATAGAAGGGTAGTGATTCTCAAATCTAAATTACTTGTTTACCAGAATGTAAAAAGAAAGTAAGGGTCCATTGAAAAGTATTGAAAAGACCCACGTCGCTCCACACCTCTTAGGGTTTAGGGTGTAGAGGTGTAGAGGTGTGGAGCAAACATAGGAAGGGCGCATTGAAAAGTATTGAAAAGGCCCACGTCGCTCCACACCTCTACACGTAAGAGCAAACAATTTCAATGCAGGCGATTCGAAGGTTCACGCAATTTCCATGTCGCGAGCCCTAGGGACCATGTGACACTTATCGTACACAGCAAAACAATTGCCCCTTGTTCTTGAGAGAGTCGGATCACTTCTTATATCAACCATCTTGTGCATCTATAACATTGCTTCGGATCTACCTGGTCGATGGGTGTCATATGTCGGTCCGCTGCCCCCTCCTCTGATGTGTTGTTTCTGACGTCACAAAACTGCATTCAGGGGTGAGAGTGAGGACTGACTATTCTGAATTGCTGTATACACTTACACCAATGTTGCGGTGGTTGACTACAATTCACGGAACAGAAAGCAAAGCATCTCGTGCAAATCTTATGATTTTCTAGCGGTGAGGTCTATCGGACTTTGTCAGGTTCGAGAGGCAATGCTATCGGATCCTGTAGTCAGTGCTCTGATTGGTTTGGCATTTCTGCTTTGATAACAGAATTGCCATTTTGTAGCAGCATGCAATCAGTTCATTCAATTCTGAAAGCATCGTCCGAGGATACACTAATAACCGTAGCATTGCATAAGAATTAAGATCCCCATCCATCCTTAAAAGACTTTCATTGTTGCCCTCTATCATATCACGGGTGTGAAAATGAGGGGTCATTTTCACACCCGTGCCTGGTTCCATATGACATAATAGGGCCACGTCTACATCTAGACATCGGAGTGCAATCTTTCACCCGTATTCAGGATACTTCAAACTTTCAGTTTCAGTAGTACCAATGGATTTGCCTGCCCTCTCTAAACAAAGGTGACAGGAGTGCGAAGTAGGTCATGAACCTGCCTCGATCACTTATACGAATATTTACTTTCGAACACACAGTTGGTTAAGCAATTTGTGACCCCAAGTTGTGAACCAGGAATTCCGATTTCCAATCTGCTCCATTCCAAGGACATTCCCGATGCATGAACAGCCAGAGGGCAGTATGCTTGGAAGACGGGATATAAGATTAGAACCTGATAGCCGCCGAAGTCTCTGCTTGTTCAATAACACGTATCGTTCACATGTCGCCTGTGAAGGCATTTGCAAAGCATGTAAGAAAAAATTCATGGAGACTCATATCGATAATCTTCCCTTAAATCCAGTAGCACATCGTGTTGTCGTCTTGTTCTGTTTCCGGAAATTGATTCAAACTTTGACTCAAGTCGGGTAAATTTCTTTGACTACTTGCGGACACCGTTCCATAACCACCACTATCTACCTACAAGTATCTGTAAACCATTTTTCTGCAAGAATTTTACATCTGCTTGAGCCCTTGTGGGGGGCAACGAACACCTGTTATCTCACACAACTTTCGACGGAGTAGTAGAAGACTATCGCTCACAGTTGCATTCCATACTTCGTATATTGAGTTGAAGAGTACTTGCAAAGCGGTTACCGACTTTCCTCTATGGCTGGAGGACGAGTTTCAAAGAGAAAGGTAACTCCAACATCAAGTTCAAACGTTCGGTACTTTTCAGACATTTTATGTTCCAGTTTAGCTTGGGTTCTGAACTGGAACTCCCGATAGCATTCCTTTCGGAAGATTCGAGCACCATGCCGTTAATTCCTCCTATCTGGAACAAACTGCTTCGAAACATCTTGGATCGGATTTATCTGGATCTCAATTGTTTCTTGGTGCACAAAGCCAAAACTGGATGATGTGATAGTATTCCATTTCAGGCGAATACGCTGCTGAAATTGAAGACACTCGACAAGATTCCCGTTCAACATTCGAATGTGCGCTTTCAACTGCAGTTTACAGCTAGAGGGGAGTCACCTGTCACTTATTCGAGCTATATTACCAATGAATTTGTTCTGATGCGCGTAGCTATAAATTCAAATGATCCACTTGCAAGTACGTTTGGCCTTGGGCTGATTGCTCTGTAATTACGGATCCTTTTCTCTAGATTTCCAGCTCTCAGGTTCCAGTAAAGGTAAAAGTTCATTCTGGAGTATAATGTAGTTTCTTTAGAAAACGACCGATGAATTGTACTGCCGCGGTGTGGATGGATATCTCCAATTCAGCATTTTAGAAACCCGAAGTTGATATCCGATTAATGTTACAAAATCTTTCCCACTTCAAGCAATGGACCTGGTCAGCATGCAATGATGATACACACGTGATCAACTTCATTAGGTACAGTTGCTAAATTGTATCTCTAATGATCATTGTCGGCGGAAAGCTTAACTGCGTAGTGGTGCGTACAGTTCTTACTATCAGCTGGCTTCGATTCAATCTCAACTGCAAGACGATATCACGATCTACACGAGTTTGAGTTTGTTCGCCTCCACTATGTCCGGGATGGAGAGAATAACTATCCGCAGTCACCTGACTTCTGAAACAGGAGCAGCATAGTGAAGAGGCACTGTACAATGTCCATAGGACAAAAAGAAATAGCATACAAGTTGAATACTTCATTCCCTGGCATTGCCAGAAATCGCCGTTGAAGGTGATTCTATCCCCTTAAGGTTTAGCTAATTGAGGCCGAAGAGAAAGAAGAAGAGCATAAAACTGATCATGAAAGGAGAACAGCGGCCCATATCTTCCTTCAAGCGATCAATAACTTCGACTTTTGAATGCTTTGGAAGTAAATGACACACTTTCTCCCTGCAATAGACGAAAACCAAAGGCTCCAACTTGGCGGTATCTAGTCCGGTTATTTGACAAGTGTTCAGAAGGTTCTGAACTATTCTTCGTGTGTGGCCACAACAGACACTGCAAATCGATGGTACAGACAATTACGTAACTCGTGCATATTCCTAATTGGTGTGGATACGTAGAGAGGTTATTTTTTAAGACGGTAGATAGGATGAGAGGGATTGTTTTCAGACCAGTGGGTAAACTTCATGCAATCCTGTGGAGGAAGGGGAGGATCGGATCTTCCACCAGTGCTAAGAAGAAAACTCGGATGACATGTCGAGAGCCAAAGGCCGAACTAATCACGCAATTGTCTGTAGGAGGCATTGCCCCTTGGTAAAGCATCCTCCCAACGCTCGTCCAGTGACCTGGTCAAGTGGGCTTGGGCATGGTGGTCCCTCAAAGATTCACCGGTGGATTAAAATAATTTCTGTTACAGCAAACCTTCTGATATACGACAGATGACACAAAATTGGGTTGACATTCACTATCGTGTTCTGATTTTGCATACTATTTATCTGCGCTGAAACTTATGAAAAAATTACCGGTAAATACAACGAGAATTGTTCCAACAAATTTTTAATATGGCTTGTTCGAGACGTGGGGCAGTAGTACCGCTCTGCGTTTGAGCTGGAACTTGCTGAATTTAAGGCTGATGGAGGAATGATCTAGGTTCCATGTCCCTTGCGAACTGATTGCTTAACATCCCCTCAATACTCCTCAATAGTCGGAAACATTGAGAGTCGTGGTAGATTCCTGCACAACTAGATCCACAAAGAGCTTGCTGTATCTTGCTGGTGAGGATGAACTACGAGCTGCTTACTTGGTTGCACTGGTTCAACTTGATGCTTTGACCCAGTGGACGCGGCTGCTTGTACAGATGCGGAAGACTTGAAGGAGAAAACTGTCACACCTCAGTACAGACCTCTGCAATGCTTCTAGTGCAATATCTACATCGTTCTGTAGGATAGATACCTCTAAACAGGATGTAAAACAGAAAATAAGGTTCAGAAAGTCTTCGTCATGAAGCACATGTGAATGATGCCTGACAGCAGGCTGAGACCCTGAGATGGCTGCAAGAGGCATCTGTAGAATAAGACAAGATCTTGATCTTATAAAATAATGGGTGGACCTTCTCACCATAGATTATGCTTCGATCATGAACCTGAAGTTCTAGTATAGAACCTGGAAAAGGACCATCAATCTTTGGGGAATCCAGGCTCGTTCCGGTGATTGGAGCACTGGAAGTCGTTGCCGCTGGGACTATCGTTCGAAAATAATTTCGACAAATCTTGAAACTAGTGGAGTTGGGAGTACGCACAGATAGAATTAGGATCAGATTTAGAGATATCTTAGCGGACCCGATTCAGTCCGGGACTGGACCCCCTTAGTAGAAAATCTCCCTAAGATCGGCAACAGGAGATTAGAAAAGATCTCCACATTTTAGTTCACCGGTTGAGAAGTTTAGATATCTAGATACATTCACAAAGTCGACAGTTCAGTCGCACTACAAGAACTTGTAGGCCTCTCATCTATGTTAGTCGAAAATGTTGGCAGGAAAGATTCGGATACTTTCGATCGGGGCACCTTCGATTAAGTGTAGTTGGTGCTGCTAGAGATCGGAGTGTACCCCGAACTTCCAGACCGCCTGCCTCTGCGTGCATGCAGGTGTTCGGTTTGAGACTCGTTGTAGGTTGAGGTTGGCGTCAAGAAGCTTACGGTGCGATCCCTGAAGGTTTTATTATGAGGAGAAGAAGTTTATCGACCTCATCATGGATCACGCAGTTAGCGCTTCTACTGCTGTCCTCGTGCTGTCTTCCGAGTTCTGGACAGTCTGGTACTGTTCTTCTTCCTCTCTTCTCAACATTTTTGTAGCTCGATAAGGCTATGACTAAGCAAGGGATGATATGTGCTGTGATTGTTTTGATATATAAACACTGTCAGTATCTAGGAAGGCAAAGATGGTGGAGTATTTGTGATCATCATCACAAGGGCCAAATTTATGAATCTTGGATCCAGCAAAATTAAGTTTAAAATCCTTTCATGGAGATCTGATCTTTGTAACTGCTCGTGTGTTGATTTTGTGTTATAAGCAGGTACAGGCAGCCCGGAAGGAGATGGTAACTTTCTCAATCTACCTGGTGTACTTTTTAAGTAAAGAACTGAATTGCACATTAAGTTACTTTACGTCCAGCTGCGCTCTGACCTATGTTTAACTCCCAACGTAAACTTTTCAGGAGTCTTGAATGTCTTACAGCTTCAGTCACTCTTTGTTGAGTAAACACGAAACAGGACTTTCCGTACAGTGTAATTCTAGTCGAAAAGATGAAACACCCACGTGACACTGATGGGTGTTTTTATCTTGTTTTCATGGATGTTAAGAATTTGATTTCCTTTTTATGATCGAGTAACGAAAACGAGTACCCTCCAGTAAGGACGACACGGCACTGAAGATAGATTAGAATGGTTTTGAGTGATTGGCGAGTACACCAGTCAGAGCAATCAATCGCTGATGGTCTTAAGGTCGAGTCAGAAGTGTCATGGACAGACCAGTCCTCAGAGAAGAGTTTAGCATGTTGGTCGACACACATCGCAAGTTATGGTTATCGTGACACGTTTAAACGTCTGCAAATGCATGTGAAATATTGAATGCTTTGAACATGTAGAGTGATTTTCTGATGATCCTCTACAACTGATTTGTCTCTTCAGTTGCAGCTCTGAGAAGTATAACGACTGCGTTTCACATGACGAGCCAATGGACTGGTGCTCCATGCGATTCTCCACCCTGGTTGGGAGTGAGCTGTAATGCTAAAACACACAGAGTGGCACGGATGTAAGTCAATTTCCACTAAGAGTCGGTTAGTTTTCCATTCCCTCATTCGGCTGGAGCTAGACTCGTTCAAAAGCATGCTGAGAGAATGTAAAGATTAGTACGAGATTGTTTCTGAAGTCATTTTATCTGTTTTACACCAAAGGCTGTTGGGCTCAGTAATTTCTTCATTACTTTCCGATAAACTTTTGGCAAATAATCGGACAACTGGGGAACAACGGGAAGGCAATGTTTAAAGTTGGTACGTTTCTGACGAAACTGCTTGAATCATCTCCCAGTGATCTAAACGCAGAAGGCATCAGCGGATTCATACCTACCACAATCAAGGACCTAACGGCACTTGAATATTTGTGAGTTTCCTCTAGTCTGCTGCATAAACAGGCTTTCTTTGTACAGTCGTTCACAACTGTACACTGGAAGTTGAGAAAAATTCTTCTCGACTTACCCGTCTATCCACCTGACATGAAAGTTTGAATCAGTTTGTAGATATTCATTGAGCTTGACAAACTATTCGAAACTTCTTAAATCATACAAAGCAATCACAATGAAAGAATCTGCTTATGACGAGCCTGTGTTCTTGGTTGGCAGGGATCTGTCGAACAACAATTTCAGTGGGCCGATTCCAAACGAGTTGGCCTCGATAAGTAGCCTCCTGACGCTGTAAGTGTTATTACCTTCTGTGAGCTGAATTTGAAATTAAGTGTAAATTGAGAAATGACGATGACGTTAGACCATCATCCTGAGGTTTGTGATTATGTTTGTGTATGACCAGGTCTTTGGATAATAATAATTTCTGTGGACGAATCCCAGACGGTCTACTATCAAACAGGTCTACCTTCAGGTATCTAGAACTGAGAAAGACGGAACAAGAAAGCTAAAAGTTAGATATGCTGAAGTTTTACGTTTGCAAATTATTTTTCTTAGAAACAGGGCTAGAAATGTGCACCACAAGAAGGCGTTTCAGGGCAAAGTTTCTTTTGCTGAAGCTTTCTCTAAACTTAAAGTTTGCTTCCCTAGCTAACCAGATGAAACCAGGCGATGAATTTTTTCTAGTTCAGTGGTATTTAGCAGTCTCAAAGAATGATACGATCTAGAACAGGAGCAGGAGGTCACCATCACTTCAGTTATCTGCAGCAGTAACTTGCAACTTAATTTAGACAAATGCTGTCTTGATGTTTTTATTCAGTTTGATCCTTTAAACAGATAGAGTTGAAACAAAAACGAGTAAAAGACTGTCTCTTTGCTTCTTAAATCACCTGGTCTATCGATTACCATATTTACAGTTTGTTAATATTTTCTGTTTTTTGTTTTTGTTCTGCATAATGCAATGCGAGGTCATCAGCACCTGATGACTGCCCTTCACTGAACTCTCCAATATACGAAATGAATGAATGTTCAATCATTTGACGAGTTCATTTCTTCTATTTCTACAGCTGGTCTGGAAATCCATCTCTTTGCGAGCCGGGTGTCCTTTGTGACACAGCGGGATGTATCGCACAAGCGGATCGTTCTGCAACACCTCCAAGCAGTGAAAATTCTGCTGGTATGAGTCTAATAATTGGTGCCGTCATAGGCGGACTTGTTGTACTTGGACTTTTAGGTGGTCTCTTCACATGCTTCTACCTAAGGTCTCGAAAAAGGAAAACACGAACCATATCTCTTCCACTCGTTGACTACAAGCAAGCTGAAGCTAAGGCAGCCAAAGGTTAGTTCCCTGATGCTTTCATCGTTGTCTCCAAGAGTTTCAATAGTCCTTCTACAAGTCATGACCTTCTCTGGAGCTTATTGTCTGTATATTAACTGCAATAAAGTTGTTGGATAAAATATTAGGAGTAGCTTTGGAAGCGCAATTGTTGATTATAGCGCTTGGTTTATGCAGAAAACCTCAGCTTCTCACCATCACGATCAGATGACTTCCAAAATACAACACCTTCTCCTTTTCTGCAACCAGTGGAGAGCTATACCAGTGCAACTTTGAGCCAGGCTGCAGGTTACATTTCAAAACAGGAGATCGTTACTGCCACCAACAATTTCTCTAAACAAATTGGAGAAGGAGGGTATGGTCCTGTTTACTGGGGAGTTCTTGCAAACGGCAAAGAAGTAGCAGTGAAGGTGAACAAAATTCTTGATCAAGGAACACAGGAATTCGTGAACGAGGTTAGTACATATCATCGAGTGCATGACCTAGTAAGGTATCGAGCATCCAAATTGTTTTCGACTGCCAGAATCCTTCATCCTGTCTTAGATGAGTGGTTGAAGCTCATAATTACTGGGAATTTTGTGTGCGCAGGTCGGTCTACTCACGAGGGTTCATCACAGAAATCTCGTGACTCTACTTTGTTTCTGTGAGTGCAGAGACGAACGATTTCTGGTCTACGAGTACCAGGCGAGAGGCACTTTGAGTGATCTCCTATGCGGTAAGTGTCTGGCACAACTCCAAGTTTCATTGGTCTATTTTCTTTCAATCACGCCTTGCGAAGACGGACTGAAGATATCACTAATATCTTTCAGTGTTCTTTGTTATTCGTCCTTGCTTTCTTATGTTTCAAAAGGTTACAAACAGAACAAGATATTTCGATACTCAAATTTAAGAGGTAGAATTAAGCACACGAACATTTCTGAAAACTTCGAAGACAGTAGGAGAGCAGAACTCCGTTTCGCCACATAACCACGGAGTGTGAACGTATTCGAATATTATTATGCCTGCTGCAGGAAAGAAAGCGGAAGAACATCCTCTGGACTGGCCAACCCGGCTTGATATTGCTCTGAACGCAGCAAAAGGTACAAAACACTTTCTGTAAATACAAACCTTTCTATTACGGATAGTTTAAATGGGTCCAGCTCAAAAATTCCAACCATAGTTATGTCTAGTTGAGGCATTGAATCTAATGAAAGGAATTCGGAGAAGCGTAACCTCAGGCATCAATTTGTGAGGATGAATGTTTCTGAGAGGTTAAGAGAGCTTATCTAATTTGCTTTGCATTGCAGGTTTGGAGTACTTGCACACGGGCTGCAACCCCAAAATCATTCATCGCGATGTCAAAAGTAACAATATTCTCATTGACAGCAATTTTGTGGCCAAGGTTGCTGATTTTGGAATTTCCAAAGCGGCACCTGATAATGACGGTACCAATGCTTTCTCGACTCTAGTCAGAGGCACACCAGGCTACGTTGATCCTGAGTAAGAGAATCGCTTCATTTTACCAAATATTTGCGAAACATGAATTTGACATTTTACGTAACTCAGTAAAACATTGTGCCTTAATAGATTGCAAAAGGTGTCTGGTTGATCCGTTGTTAACATTCTCCGCTGCTAGCACTAGCTGGACTCTGAAACTTATTATTCTGTTTTTGCATCGGATTGAAGGTATGTAGTGAGCCAGAAGCTGAGCACCAAGAGCGACGTATACAGCTTTGGCATTGTCCTCATGGAGCTTATTGCAGGATGCCGTCCTTATGGACAAAACAAAGACGGCACCATGTTCAACATCACCATGATGGTAAGTTGCAGAGATATCTTTGGTCGTGATTCAGATCGTTGCTTGCACATGAAACTGAAGAGATCTGAGACCAAATTGAGCCAAAACGAATCTTGACAGTCAAACTGAATTCTTGCTTTAACCTACCTGCTCTTCCCTGAGGAGGCTCAACCGCAGACAGCTCCTTACTGCAATGTGCCATTCATTTTCTGTATTCAACAGGTGAGGGAGGCTTTGGCCATGGGAAACATTTTGAGTATTGCAGATCCGGCGCTGAAGAAGGTGAAGGAATTCAATCCGGAGTCGATGTGGAGGGTGGCTGACATAGCCTTCTCGAGTGCAGACAGAGAAGGTAATAAGAGGCCGGACATGACCCAAGTTGTCCGTGGTCTGACGGAGGCCATTGAGCTGGAAAGGTCCTACGATCCCAATGCCCCTCCGGATGCTCTTAGTTATCGCAGGACCACCACATTCAATATGGCAAGTCGATAATCAGCAGAATCCACACATGGCAGTCTCAAAGTTTTGCTGCTCGGCAAATCTTAGCGGTCCTCCCCATTTCTTCATTGTTAGATCTGTACTCTAGAATCAGACCTCTTAAACATCACTCTTTCAACCTACTACGTGATGTACAATAACCATCTTGTCCATCTGATTGTTACGCCAACCTCACTTATAGAAATAGAATCACTTTGACACATCAACCAGTTTAGATCAAATTCAAGATTTTAGCGAGCGTGGATTTATCCAGGCTCGCTAAAAGATCAACGTACAAAATATACATATAGTTCAGACCAGAAGTTTATAACTTTACGCATACAGTTGGCAATCTCATAACACGCAGCAGGAAGCTCCAGGAATCCAGATTGAAGTGTCGAGTTTAGATTTAAAATGGAAAAGAGGAAAGGATGATGCATTATCAGACTGTTACTGCCAGAACACAACCAAGACTACTTTGCAAGGATTGCGGCACATAAGTTCTCACTTGGTCTAGTAAAAGATGTTCACTCGGGTGGTTTAGCCGTAGTCCATCAAACAGGGCAGCTGATTTTTGAGAGTGGAAGAAACCACGAGAAGACATGTACATAATTCTGGAGCTGGCTTCTCGTGGTTCTGTCGGCTTGTATCAACGGATTATTTTCGAACGCTCCGACTTCGTCCAGATATTCAGCTTTACTACAAATTCCGTCCTTTCATCTTACTAGGCCTTTTTGACTTTTTTGATCTTCACATAATCACTTCAGATAATCACAAACCTAAATGTTATTTTCACAATCAAACGAACCTCGTCATGAAGCTGAGGTATATTAGGATGAAATCTGATCTCACGGGTAACCGATTACAGCTCATTCAATTAAAGGTTCATACAATCACATTTATTCATGTAAGTACACGATGTATTTAGATATATCTAAAAGAATCATGTCTTCACAAAATATGTCTTCGGCTTCGTCCATAAGAATCAGATATCTTCTCAACCTTTGGACACATACTCGTGTAAGTAACACCAGAACTATCAGTTATTTCACTTTCCATTCGAAATTCCAACAGCTTACTTGCAGGATAAACAGTTTCAGGGGAGTAAAAAAACTCTCGTTTGTAAAAACACTCGTTTTAAAAAAACCTATATCAAAAGAACTTTTGATTAGGGAGGTCTTCCGTAGCGAACAAGTGCCAAGCAACTACTGAAGATGGTCAGCAAACCAACAGCAGCATATTACGAGTTGTGAATTAATAGGTGGAGGCAAAATTATCTGAATCAAGTTGAGGCCGAATTTCATTACTTTTCAATGTTCTTTGCACTTTGAAGCAAGCAAGTTATATAACAAAAACTTGGAGAGTTTATGGTAACATGTAGGACAGTATTGACTCATATTGAGATTGAGACCATTCCAACATTTTCATGTCACCAGTCAATTGATGGGATGATATGTTGGACATTGACTAAAAGGTAAAAGGTTTTTGTTGTGCACAAGCAATATCCTTGTTCAAGTTGTTTGGATTGTCCCGAATCACCTCATGTTGAATATTTTTCTTCAAGCCTCTCTTGAATAAATTAACTACTTGAGCTCCACTCATATCTCATATAAAAAAAAAAATTGAAAAAAATTTCATATCTCATTATGAATTCAAATATCTCAAAATTCCTCAAATCACTCATCCACACTTCCCTTCTACTCAAGTTTCCATAACCTCGTATGGGCAATGATTATGAGATCAACTACTTGAAAATTCAAAAGAAAATCTCATTTCATTGCACTCCAAGTAACTTGCTGGTCCGACTCGTTGAGCTCCATCATTCAATCTTGAAACCAAGTAGAATCTTTCTCCAACAACAAAGTACAAACAAAATGACTTGCAATGTGATCGGTGATGTTGAACAAAGCAAGATGGTACTTTTCTCTCTCAATCCAACCTTCCAAACCTCCCATGGTATGACTTCCTTGATGAGGTTCTATCTTACAAGCTTTTGTCAACATTAGGATCATGGATGTCTTAAGATCTAACTTGCATTATGCCATTTGGACTTCAAGAGTTTGAGCTCTCACCGTTTTTTCATTCTCCACCATTGATGGCGATATCTCTATCTCCATCTTGGTTTTTCTCATTCTCTCATTTTCCATTCCTCTTGCTTTGACTGATGTCAATTTTTGAGCTAGCTTTTGTACTTGAGTTTGTATTTGCTCAAATATGTTTATGAAATATGTTAAGTCTTAAATCATTTTTCTCCAAGTGTCATCCATGATTCATCTCAGTCTAATTTTTTTGGTGTAGGGTTAAGATGAACGCTCTTCAATTTCTCAAGATTGACAACACAAAAGCAATAGATGAAGCTTTCATCTCTTGGTAATATTCCTCTCCAAATTTTTTGAGAACTAGGCTCTGAAACATGGCTTTATGATGATACACATAATAAAGTTTACACCATGTGTTGAATCTTACCAGTGGTGATTTAGTGAGATCCATCTCTAAACTTAAATGTAGATTGTGATATCACGAGTAACATCGTATATGAATATATGTAAGATAATCAGATCTTGAGATCTCATCATTTGATCCATAAAGTTGACATCAAAATGATAAATTAAATATTGAGTTAATCTTGCTTTCTCAATATATAATAATTTGACATGAAAAGGATTAAGAAATGAGAATCTTCGTACTATTCTATCTCCCACATCCATAACCTAGACCCACAATAACCCCCTTTCACTTGCAGCTCAATGGCCATTGCCAACCTCTAACAAACACTCTCTCCTCAAATAATAGAACCAATAAAGAATACTCTTCCAAGAAGGGTGATCCACACTCATAAGAACAATAAACTTGCTTTGATACCATTGTAACACTAAAGTCAATGACCCCTGATTGACTTTCAAGATTGGATGTCTTCTCAAGATCTCTCTTTGCTTTATATATTATAGGACTAGGATAGTCTGAAATCCAAACTATGTCACATGACTAACATACGTAGGTTGCATGTTTTGTTATCTTATCCTAACCAATTCCTAAAAGATATATAGCATCCAATCCAATCAGCCAATGTATGGTAGCCACCTCGTCATTTATCCATACAAACCAAAGTTTACCTTTTTGCTTTTTGAATCATGCACACCATTATCTTGTCATTTACTAATCTAATGACCAATCTAAGATTTGGCTTAATTAATTATAGCTAACCAAGATTGATTACAATTCCTCAACATCTCTTTTACTTGAGCTTTACATTCATCCAACTCATTTGGAGCCAAACAATATGGAGCTTTGCAAGTCTATGTGCTAGCTAGTATCACCTTGATCTTGTGATCTACACGTTTCTTATGCGGCAATCATGTAGGTAGATCATCTGTGATCTCTTGTAAGTCCCAAGAAATATATATCACCTTTAGAAATGATAGTTTTATCAATCACAAAGAGATATAAGCTTTTATTTTGAGATTTGATTCTATCTCAATAAATCTTCCATCCACTATTTTTTACCATTTTTCTTCTCCAATCTACCTCCGGATTGTGTTGCTCCATCCATGTCATTCCTAAGATAACATTATATCAAGCAAATCTGATTACTCTCCATTCACTCTTATCCTTATATCCATATATGGTTAGCTGTACACTTCGTGTTAATTTCTCTATTGGTTCAATTTGCCTGTTTGATAACTCTATTTACTCACTCGAATCCTTTATCAAAGTCAATCCTTATTTCATTGCAATAGATCATGATAGAATTTTCTTTACTCTCACCTTGTATCATTTTATCATCCCATTTGTGATAATCAATGTTACTTTTTTCCTATTCCCCCCATGAGCTTTCAATCGTTGTCATCTCTAACCCTCGTCTTTTCTTCGTTTAGTGGAATCAATAAGACCACGAGGCAAGTTTACTGATGATTTTCATTTCCCTCTCAAATTTCATCTTCATCTTCATATTCTACTCCTTTCACATTATTGTTGCAACATGGATCTTCCTCCTTATGGTCCCAATCAAATTCTACATAACTAGCAATGTGAATTATCTTTCCACATGCATAGCACTAACGATTGCCACGAACTCCTCCTCGATTTGCCATTCCATTATTTGCAAAAAGATTCAACAAATTTAGAATCCGAAAATTATCACCTCTATATCTTGGTAATGATCCTTGTAGTGATGCATATCCTTCCTTATGGCGAAGGTTTTCCTACTTCATTGGTGTTGATCAAATGAATCTCAAACATTGCTTGATGGTCCACCGTATATGACACCATAAGCCCTTGAAATCCATTGAGCAACTGCAATTGCTTCATTCACTATGGATGGATTGCTCACCATCACTTCCTTTAGCACCCTCTCCTTCAAGCATCATTCAAAGATATTCAAGGCTTTTGCTCCACTCATATCCATAATGGATACTTGAACATCACCAAATTCTTCAATGTATTCATGTATACCTCCTTTTTGCTTCAAATTCCACAACTTTATTCTTGTGGTTTGAAGTGAATCCACGGCTTGAACTTTCTAGAAAAGGTCATCTTGCATCCCATTACATGAAATGGAAGCACCTCTTTCTAAAAACATTCTTTCCCAAATAGTGTACTATGTAAGAGACTTATCCATGAGATAAGACCACATGAACATTCATATAATAAAATCATAACATGAAAATGTGATAGATGTATATTCATTCTCATTATCCATCACTCCAAAACTCTCATGGCTCTACTTCCTTTGTAATCTTCCACCTCACATGACTTTCTCACATGAAGCAAGAGATTGGCATGGATTGAAAGCTTCAAAAGAGATTGCAGAACCCTGGGTGGGACCCCTAAGCTAACGGTTACATGGACTTGATCCTGATGATGAATGGACTAGCCCTAGGGAAGGACGACCAAACCTTTAGTATTTGGTAGTTAACGGAGAATGTGGACAAGTTTTCCAAACAAAAAGCTGAGTTGGAGAAGAAGGTGCGGCTGTCAAAGCAGAAGTATGCAGAGATTTGCCGTATTCAAGGTGCAGAAGTGAAATTCGTCCAGAAGGAAAATTTGTATTTGCGCAGGACAATGCAAGACCTGAAGTGACGCTTGAACCATGTGGATGTAGAGGCATCAGCGAGGCTGGAGATTCTTGGAAATATGTGTGCTCACCACTTGTTTACTCGGTGTGAGATTGTAGAGGTGTAGCGGTTGGAGCAGTTGGTGGCAATATTGGAAAACCCAAGAGATTCCAAGGAGCGTCGGACGGAGCTGTAAAAAGCTCTAGGATGAGATTTCAGGGAATCCATGACTCTGCATTGATAGGAGATCACAGCAAATGTACATGAAATGCAGTTAGGAATTGACGCATTTACGTGAGAGGCGGAGGTGCGATCATGCGGCTTAGATGGACAGAGAAGATTTCAGAGAGAACGATTTGTGTAGGTGACGGTTAGGAGTAGAAGTTATGAATTCATGTATAAATAGAAGTAGAACAACTAGACGTGGATCTCTTTCCTTGCAAGTGTTCAATTCGATTGAATTGCAAACTTTAGTCAGGTTAGAACGAGCGTTTGCCGAGCTGGTGTGTGTGACGAGTAATGAGCAGTGACTAGAGCGAATACTTGCGAAGATAACTAAAATTCACCCACGAATTGTGTCTACATAGTTTCTTAGAAAAACTTCAGCAAGTGAATCGCCTCGACTAAGGCTTGTAAGAGATGAGATCCCTATCTATGAGTAAACGAATTTGGCAAAGCATACTTGTGTATTGTGAATTAGTGGGATTGACAATGATTGATGTAGACTTAAGTGGAGTCTTAACCTTGAGCTCTTCGGACTTCGAAGTCTAGAGTGGATAAAGAAGTCTAAACACACATTGCTCTTCCTGTTTGGTTCATTGAGTATCTCATTCCCTTGGGAACGAATCTTTCTACTGAAATTCACCTTAGTAATGCATTGCCGTGCTATTATAATAGACGGTGGGTAATTTATCGTTCCTTAAGGACCTTGGCCTGCTTGACTTCAGCGCTTGGATCAACAGCTTCTTGTAGACCTTATTGTCTTTCAATAGCCGCTGGGTCTGCCAAAGGGTCGTAATAACCTAGTAGGAAGGGTTTCTGTTCCTCCCCCACATGAACAGCAAGGGGACTTCCGCTAGCCCCTTTTTTAGTCACCGAGACCAAATCCTTGATGTACTCCTATACTTCCGCACGAATATCGGCCGGGAATTCTGGTGACTTGAAACTTCCTTCCTCGACCTTCATCGTTGACTTCAGACGTCTCCTTGGACCATCTAGTTTTTTTACTGGAATTGTAACAGACAAGTTACACAAAGGTTGGCCAATCGTAAGGAATTAAAGTTTGTTCCCAAGGGAATGAGGTGTTAATTTACTACCAATAATGAAGAAGTGAGTTTATGCATCTTTTGTAGACTCTAGACGATCATAGTATGAAGAATACCACGAATAAGTAGTATTCAACTACTCAGTTCGATTCAAATGTCACTACCCATCCATTAGATTACACGCAATTACACATGTAAATGAAATTCCACTCCTGATTTACTAATGGGAGATTGATCTCTCCTTTACAAACCGAAGTCAAGGCCAGGTTCTTGATGAAGTTCTAATCTTGAGCTTTCGCTTGGAGAGAAGAGTCATCATTGAAGGGTGCAACAACTTTCCGAAGAAGTAGTCAAGCGCGATCCATGTAGACAATGGTTAGGAATAGGTCCAAGAATCTTTTCAAATAGGAGTAGAATTAAAGTAGAATTATCTTTCTCTTTGCAAGTGCTCATTGAGAACCGCAAGTGCAGTCATGACAGAACAAAATGATCGAGAAGCTGGTGGATGTAACGTTCGATCGGCCTTGATTGGTGTGACATACCCGTGAAGTTCATCCATGAGTCATGGTCGGATAGGCCAAGTTGACAATCTAGTGAGGGTTGAATGAATTGATTATCAATGCGCTACATTATTGGTTCTTGCTCTTTATTTAGTGGAAGTTTAGCATACGTTGCGGTGGCCTTTAGTGCTTGTGTTACTTGACATGATGATATGTTTGAGAAAACATGAATGCAAATGACAGTCCATGTCTAAAGCATGTTGTTATTATTCCAAGTCTTAGTGGATAAGTGTCATTCATGTTGGATTAGTCACTATGTACCACATGTATAGAGCTACAACAGTTGGTAGATCATCTTATACATCAAGCTTGGAGTGAATCTTTTGTTCCCTAAATGGAGGAGATAAATGAAATTATTTCCACTTCCGCTATGTTGTCATTTTTGGATACAACATTTGTCACTTGGTAGTATCCGGAGGAGGTCATATGTTTGGAGAAATCAACACAGGTTTGACTCATGTTTTACAATGTTGCATACAAGTACATCGATATTTGTATGTGAAGCAAGATGAGATTACAAGGTGTGTTTCATTACGCCATGTGACATAGTTGATGTGACAATATCTAAATCTTCTATCATTATTGGCAATTCAAGCATATCAATAGGCCTTGTTGTCATATATTTTTATGATGGAGACACAAGATCTTGCTTGACATGACATTCATTTGGTTATTGTACGATGGCCAAATCATGATTAGAGGATTCTAGTGCTTGCATGTTTTGGCAAATGTTACATGTATTACGATCGTTCTATACATAAAATACATATTCATCAACATACATTCTGGAAAATATTTAATTATTGGATAATTTACGTGCACAAGTGATGACGAGTGTACATCAGATGTGGTTATGGACTAGACCAATGGTATTATTGGATGCAACATGAGAAAGATCTTGTACACATTCATTCGTGTAACCGCGAAGTTACCCGGATATTCGTCCACAAGCTGAGCCTATCTGTAGCCATCATAAGTACTCTTTAGGGTGTTTCACCAAGACACAAACTTGTAGCGAGAGAGATCCCCATCCCGAAGTAAAGCAATCATTGAAATCTACTTGCTGTTGTATGTGGAATTAGTATTGTGATGGGATTGTGAAGGACTTGAGATTGGATCGATTGACTTCTTTGTGAGTACTCTTTGGACTCTCCAGTCCAGAGTTGGAAAGATGTCTAAATGCATGTTTCTCTTCTTTGCTAGTGTGGTTTGATCCCTCATTCCCTTGGGAACGAATCAATCTATATGAATTCAGACTTGGTAATGCATACCTGTGCTATTACACACCTCTTTGTTCCTCTAGCTTTGGAGTTATATGGAGCTATAGACACCGACTTTGACATGTTTGTGAGGGAGTGCTTATTGTTTGGTTTGAAGAATGATGAGGTTCAAAGACTGATAGATAGAATTTCAAACAGATTTGATTATTTTCAAGCCTACATTGGTGATATTATAGTATATATGATGATGAGGGAAAGAAGTTTTTTGTAGCCTTTGCAAGTTGCTTCAACAATGCAAAGGAGTCGAAATATAGTTCTTACAAAGGAGAATGTTTGACATCCATTTGGGATGTGGCACATTTAAGATGTTATTTGTTTGAAAATTCTTTCAGTGTCATTAATAATCATCAACGATTAAAATGATTGATGGAATCAGAAAAGCTTACAGTAAAGCTTGCACGATGGGCTCTTATCCACAAGAGTATGATTTCACAGTTGTATATAGACATGAAATGATTAATCATGATGTGGATGGGTTAAGTCTAATCCCATGCACAAGTCAAGTTGATGAGACTTGGGTTCAACGTAAGAGTGATAATTGGATTGATATGCATATGATTTTTTGAATATGTTGGTTCTGCAAGCTATGTGATATAACTGTATTATACATTTCCTCCTTCTTAATCCATTTGTATTCTAAGATGGAGTGGTTAACCTCGAAGTAACGACACTTGTATCGTCTGGAGTTGGGGTTGTTGAATATCAAAGTAGATATCGATAGTACGAGTATCGGGTCTACACGAGTCTAGACTGTTGCTCCTCTTGAGCCTGAAAAACGGGGATATGCCATTGTGGAAGAGAAAAAATCGGATTCATATAGCGTCATTGTGGAATTCCCTTGAAAGCACAAACGATAGATCAATGTGGAGAGTCTTCCAATCAGTCCACCGTTGAAACATAAGATCAAAGGAAAGAACAAGGGAGGAAAGCGGTGCCTCCAAGACCCTCTCAGCCAAAGATAAAAGCCACGAAAGAGATTGCAAAACCTTTGGCGTTGGTGTTATAATTTTTGTAAAAATTGGAAGGTGTAGTAGTTCTAGTACTGATGGAATTCAATGAGATGGGATATGACTACATGCATGAATGGGATCTAGAGGTAGATGGGTACATGGATCTAATTCACTCTATGCATCAGTTTGCCACATGAAGACGAAAATATGATTCGACATATGATTCGACAATTGATGGACAATGTGGAGAAGTTGTCTTAGCAAGAAGGCCAAATTGGAAAAGTATGTAAAGACATCAAAGTAGTCTTATGCGGAGATCTGCAAGATTCAAGGAGCAGAAGTATAGTTCATGAAAAAAAAGAACTTACAGCTTTAGGAGACAATGAAGGAATTGCAGCGACGTCTTAACCAAGTCGACGTGGAGGCACCTACTCGTTTGGAGTCCCTCGTCAACAATGCATCCAACACACGTTTGCTCGATGTGACGAAGTGGAGATGCTGCATTTGGAAAAATTGGTGGAGACCATGGAGAATCCCAAGGAAACCAAGGAGAAGAGGAAAAACATGTACAAGACCTTGGGATGGAAATTTTATGAAGCTATGAGTCTTCATTGGTAGAGATCAATGCGGACGTCCAAGAGATGCAAGTAGAAATCGACGCATTTACTCGAGAATTGGAGATGAAATCGAACGACGTAGATAATTTCCGAAGATATCAGAGAGAGATCCATGTAGGCAACATTTACTAATAGGTGCTAGAATTTTGTATACATCTTATTCCTTACAAAGGTTCTATTTGAAAACCGCAAGTGTAGTCATGATAAAACAAAAATTTGCAACGTTGGTATGAGACGCATGTGATCGTCATAGACTGGAGCCAAATACCTACAAAGTTACCGGCCCATGAGCCATGTTTGTTTGTGTGTTCCTCCAAGAATATTTCATCGAGCTTCTTGACTCGGCTTTGATTTGTAAGGGAGAGATCCATTTCATCAGTAAAAATCACTTTCTGCAATATTTGCACAAGACTTTGTATATGCAGTTGTATTGAAAGATGAGAATGAAAATTTTATGGCATAGGAAGTCTGAATTCATCTTATTCACGTTGCTCTTCGGAATGTGATGTCCATAGTATGGTAAAGAGGACTAAACTCATTTTTTCTATGTAGTTTGGGCTATTCGGGTACCTTATTCTATTGGGAATGAATCTTGGACTATCTTGGACTTGTACCTTGTTGTTACATGCTACAATGATGGAGCATGAAAGACATTTGCATGAGATATTTGAGCGTTTGATAGCTCATGGCCTCAAGTTACATCTTGAAAAGTGTAAGTTCTTTTAGGAGTTTGTGCAGTACTTGGGTCATACCATATACCCAAGAGGGTTGGGAGTTCAACAAACCAAGGTGGATGCAATCTTGTATATTCTGCACCCCTCATATATGAGTAGGGGGTGAGTATTCCTTAGACTTGCAAACTTTTATCGTCAATATGTGCAAGGATTTAGCACTATTTTCAAAGCCTTAACAAAGCTAGACAAGAGTGGCATTGAGGAGATAAATAGAAAAAAGCATTTGTTGAGATCAAGGAAAGCTTGATATCTATTGCAAAATTGTTTCTACTTGTTCAAGTGATATTCTTGATGGTAGCTAAAAATTGTATATTTTATGATTAAATGCAAGTGCAATTCCAAACAATGTAATTTGTGAGTGAAATTTGAACTTTTATGAAAATTTTTAAATAAAAGTAACACAAGTATCTAAAAACAATTATGCATCATATGCAATACATACTGCATTGTATGATATCATATTTAATGAAATAATTTTAATAGTTAGAAAAATAATAACAGACTAATTTATCTATTTAAAAAATATTAACATATTTTTTATTATAAATTTAGTATCAAATGAAATAAAAATTCAAATTTTTTAATTAAAAAATTTAACAAATTAAAATAAATAATTTTAGTATTAAAATTTTAAAAAATTTAGAATTATTTTTATATTTTTATATAATATTATTTATAATATTAAATAATAAAATTTTTTGAAATAATTTTTAATAAAAATAATTTTTATTATTATTTGATATTTTTAATATTTTTTAATTTAATATGGTATTTTTTATCTTATCTATAATTATTTTTATACTTTTATGTAAATATTGATGAAATAATCAAATAAATATAAAAATCTATGAAGAATTCATTAAAATTTGACATAAAAAATAATAATATTTTGAACTTCTTCAATATATTTATAAAAAAAATTATTATAAATATGATTTTAAATTTTATTTAGTTATTAAATATAAATAAAATTTTAAATTTGGAGTGAAATTGATGCACATCCTTCTTTCATAAATGATCATTAAATCTGAATTTTTCTTCAAAATCCATCTTAAATTTCTTCATGTATTATGTCTTGAATTTGTATCATTTAACTGCAATTGATAAAAGACTATCAAAATGCATTCTAGTAGATGTCACATTTTGTATATATAAACCTTCATCAATTATCAACTTTTGGTCTTTTTTTTGTATTGTTGCATGTTTTAAATTCAGTTTGTTCCTCTCATGCAAGACTTAACTCAATCTTGCTATATATGAATATACACATATATTTATTTATTTTAGATTTTATTTATCCAATCATGTCTCAAAATTTATTCCTCTCATGCAAGACTTAACTCAATCTTGCTATATATGAATATACACATTTATTTATTTATTTTAGATTTTATTTGTCCAATCATGTCTCAAAATTTACATATTATCATGTTCAAATTTTTTAATTTATATCTTTTCATCATTATAATTTTCAGAGCTTGGATGAAATACATAAATATTGATATTTATTTAAATTATCATATTGATGTGTTTAACACAATGTTATAAACAGTTTTATAAAATTTTAAAATAAAAAATTTAAATATTATGTTATATTTATCTATTTAAAATAATAATACTTAATTATTATGAAAAAAATTAAAATAAAATAATTCACATTCATATATAATATTTTCAAAACTTGATTACTAATATAATTCACAACTTTCAGACCTGATATGGGTTATGTGCAGTAGTCAAAACATTTGGAGTTAAAACTTGAATTTTGATTAAATTTTGAAGTTTAAAGAGTGATATAAATTTAATATTTTACAATTATAAAAATGAATCATTATTGAACATTAATTAACATAATCAATTTTACATTCATTAAGGTTGGTTTGAAATAATGTAAGCTACAAAGTATTTTTCATCAATTATTGATGTAATTTTTGTGTAAGTATAATGTGTATTTTAAATCTTATTTTAAATTTAAATCATAGATTTGTAGTTGAATGAAGTTCATTATATATATATTTTAAAAATTTGAGTATTTGTATCAAATTATTTAATTTTTAAAAAATTATATTAATAATTTTTTATTCATTTGAAATGTTTTTCTTTGAAATTAATTTTTTATAAATATTATTTGAATATTTGATTTACAGATTAAATATTAATAAGTAGATATTATTATATTATTGTTGAAATTTTTTTTACTTGAATATATTTGTATTATTTATGTTAAATAATATCCACAATGTATAAAAAATCATTATTTTATTTATCCACAAATAAGATAAATTCAAATCATACTAGCACTTAATGTATTTACAACTTATTAAGATTGGAAAATTAAGTTTGAAAAGTAGTCTTGAACGGCTACAGGTTCCCCATAATGCCACAACCAATCCTCAAACAACTTATTGATAGAAGGATCAATAGAATGATAATTTTTTAAAATAAATGGAGTTCAAGAGTACAAAATGCCATTATCAAAGAGAAATCAGAAAGGAAATCGAGTAATACAGTAAAAAGGATGGGAAGAGCCCATCAAGTCGTACATTGATGAAACGAAAGGGATAGGATGGGGTTAAGCCCCACTATCATTATAATGAGAAATATGTTCTTTTGCACCTAAGATATCTAACTATCTAGATCAAACATTCTATATACTACATAAGCATACAAAGAATCATCACCTAACCTGATTGCTCTCATATGGATTACAGGAGCCATTGCTATCTTCAATGGATACATGATGACTAAAATAGGTTACACAATGTGATAAAGAGTGTGATACCCAATGTTGACTGGTATGGTAGGCTCTCGTGCACACTCTCAAAAATTAACTTCTCATTTTCATGCAATAGGTTTGAGGTACATTGACCAAGAATGGCAAAAAATGTCTACGTGGTGGCTAAGGTGGCTGCAGTTCACATTGGGAAAAACAAAATATTTTCCACAAAATCTGTAAGAAATGGGGTTGCAAGCACTATGATTTACCATATAATCTAATATACTCTCCTTCCCACCATGCCCATGATGCATCTAGAGGGCTATTTGCAGAGATATGCCCCGTGTCGCGAGAAAATATAATAACAAAAGGGATGGGAAGATCCCATCAAAGAGATATAGGGTAACGACTTCATAGTTAGTCTTGCAACTGGGTATGCTCACTCCCCAGGAATAGGTCCATACTTTTTCTGTCTATTGGTTTCAAAAGTAACTAGGTCCACAGCCTTGTAACTTTAGCTGCACACTAGACGCAACCGATGTGGTGTTTGCGGTGCCTCAGCCGTTGGTTTCGTTCGCGTTCTGGTTCTTTGCGTCGCTCGTTTCACTTCACCCTCTCAACATTGGTCTGTACTGGTGTGGGTGGGCCCCGTACTCTCGTATATGGGAGGAGGCCTTACTGTTCCTTATGGAGGTTGCAGTTATTTAATATATTTTGGGTTTTTGGGGCACCAAAAAGATTGAGACATCATCATCCATAACTCATTTTAAATATAGCAAAATATAGTGTTTCCATCAACTAAAAGAATATAATGACTGCATATATTTTTGGATAAAAGTAACAGTACAGTGAAACAACCATCATCAATGTTCACATTTAATCAGCAAAGCAACATCCAGAGAAATCTATCATCGAAATGGAAAGAGAGACCCAAAGGTAAGTTGAGGTTCAGGCGAAAAGCAGTTTGAGCTCATTTTTGTTCACAAATTATTTGTTCTACTGCACTAAATTCCTTGAAGAAAAAGAATCCTTATATGTTGGAGCAGCATGCTAAGGGAAAAGACAAACCTGATCCGGAAAACTGCTAGGCGAGACAGAGAAAGCACTGGACATGGAGTACGTTGTAGCCAAGGGCACATCCCAGATCCTGGCTGACTGATGTGGAAGGGTGGTCAAAACCGACAGAACATGCAGTCACTGGAAAATGTGACAACATGCAGTGGACGTAGAGGAAATTGATTTCATTTCTCCACACGACTAGGTCCAAGGTCGACCACAAGAGCAGGCAGGACTCGTAGTCTGGGACACGAAGCCTGCTAACCAGGACGCAAAAGCTCCTATTTGGCGCTCGGCTTTTGGTTGGCGTGCTGACTTTGGCTGAAGGAGGGAAATGTGCCGCGGGATATTCTTGGAGTTGTTGATGCGTTGTTAGTCTCTCGTCACTCTCCAGCCCAGCCCAGCCCCGCCCCGCCCCGCCATCCATCCATCAATCCGGCGGCGAGTGTCCGTCCGTCTGTCGGCGTCTATGTCTTGATTTTTGGTTGCATTGATGGTCTCTTTCCTTCGTTCGTCCGTCTCTACCATCAGAATATTCTTCTCCTCGGTTCCTTTTTGGTGAGTGCGAGCCTGGGTACGTCGTCGGTCCGTTCGTTGTTTGCTCCTCGTCCGTCATTCTACAGAGTCCGCTTCCACTGCCTTGCGTCAGATCGTCGCAAGAATCTGTGATAACTTGGCGGTAATTGAATTGGATGATTGATTGATCGACACGACGTTCTTCTTGATGTTCCGCTGCATGCTTCGGCCTTTAGTCTGCCCCTGAGTGTGAAAGAAAGAAATCCTGTGCTGCGGTGAGTGATTCCGCTGTGGACGTGCCGAAGAGTTTATCTTGATTCGAAATTTGGCTGTTTTTCCATGCGTCCGTGATCCGTAATCCATCAGCCTTCCTGAATCTGTGGAGTTGGTGCTATTTTGGGGCGTTTGTCGAAGTTGACTGTCGTCATTGGCTGAATTGTAGATGGTTTGTTGATATCGGGTTCTACAGATGGGATGGGTTGGGCTGAAATTCGGTTGAATAATGGCGTTGGCGGCTGGGATGGCTGAGAGAGGAGGATCCAGTGGGCGGTCATCCGATGAGGCATTTGCTCAGAAGCAGAATTGATGTCTGCTTCTAACCACATATCGATTGATTATTGTCGTGGGTGGGTCTGAATTCAAGCGACGATGGCTCGCTCACAAACAGGTCGACTGGCCCTACGGGCAGCCGTGATGGCTGCCATGGGCGGTGGAATGAGTCTGGCGTATAACAGCAGTAGCATATTCGGGAAAGAAAGGGGAGATGCTGTGAGTGTGAGGCATAAAATGGAAGCGGCTGGTTGGAAAGTCCCAGACAGAGCATCACAGGAGGTATGTGAAATATTGCAAGAGATTTGAGCGACCGTAGAAGGCCAGACAATGGGATGGGCAAAAGCTTACCTGAAGATTTCAATCTTAGCATGATGCCAAACTGTGAACTTCAATAGAAGACTTGTGTCTCCTCTTTATTTCTTTCCGAACAGCTCTTCGGTAATAAGCAGTTGCAAATGGTTACGATCTGATTCAAAATACCATTTCCTTTATGCACAAAGTTTAATTGCTCAGTTACTTCAGGGTGTGCTCTAGATCATGCAACTTCTTTTTAACGAAATCTGAAGAATCCGAGAATTGAACTGTCAGGCTGCTCTGAAGGGAACGAGTCGAACCAATCCACTGGATATGTTGGTGATCGGGGGCGGAGCAACGGGCTGTGGTGCTGCTTTAGATGGAGCCACACGTGGTCTTCGTGTTGGGCTTGTGGAACGGGAAGATTTTGCTGCTGGCACCTCGTCGCGCTCAACGAAACTTGTCCACGGAGGTGATCCAACCACGTTGGAAAGTCTATACATATATTTCGTATGGAGTATTTCGTAGGCTTTAAATGTCAATTTCAACTTCAGGATTTGGAGTGTCGAAGCAGACAATATGCCCATTACGTATCCGTACGTGCATCCACGGTTTGCAGTTCAGTAGAAGTATGCCGAGTGTTGATTCAGCTGTCCGAGATTTTGTCCTTGTCGTCTTTTCTGTTTTATCTATAGTGCTTCTGTTTCAGTTTTTTGTTTTCTTTCACCGTGAGTATACTAGCTAGCTTCATGTTTCCCTAGCATGCGTTAGGACTAGTGGGAAATGTTCGGAAGAGTGTCGTGTCATTGTTTCCAAGCAAACCACTTTAGTAGCTTGAATCAACAGCTTCTTTACTCTGTAGGCATTCAACTTTCACAGTAAGTAAAATGAGACAGTAATGCAAGTTTGTAATGATGTTTGTGATTAACTATTACTGGTAGTGCATTTGTATGGCCGACAAGAGACTAAATTTTGTGCACTACCATGTGAAACAGGAGTCAGGTATTTGGAGAAAGCTGTGTTTCAGCTGGATTATGGGCAGTTAAAGTTGGTCTTCCATGCATTGGAGGAGAGGGCCAATATTCTTGAAAATGCACCACATCTGTGCAATCCACTTCCCACTATGACACCATGTTATGAATGGTGGCAGATTCCCTATTACTGGGCTGGTTTTAAGCTATATGATCTCGTGGCTGGTCGACATATGCTTCATATCTCCAGATTTTTCTCTGCACGGGAGTCGCTAGAAGTATTTCCTACTTTATCAAAGGGCAATCCTGAAGGGAAGTCGTTGAAGGGCACGTTGGTGTACTACGATGGACAGATGAATGACTCACGTCTCAATGTAGCTTTGGCTTGCACAGCATCTTTAGCTGGGGCAGCAGTTCTCAATCATGCAGAGGCAATCACCATTTACAAAGATGAAGTTACAGGAAAAGTAACTGGTGCTCGGATTCGTAACAACTTGACAGGTAAAGAATTCGATGTTTATGCCAAGGTGGTTGTGAACGCAGCTGGACCCTTCTGCGATGAAGTGAGAAAACTCTCTGACGAGAAGGCAGTTTCGATGATTGCTCCGAGCAGTGGTGTGCATATTGTACTCCCGGACTACTACTCACCCGAGGCGATGGGTCTCATTGTACCTAAAACTAAAGATGGTCGCGTTGTCTTCATGCTCCCCTGGATGGGCAGGACTGTAGCTGGGACAACAGACTCTGTTACTCCCATAACTATGCTGCCTGAACCTCACGAGGAGGAAATTCAGTTCATTCTAGATGCTATCAGTGATTATCTCTGCATCAAGGTAGGTTCCTCTTCTCATTTTCCACGTTTCATGAGTTTGTCACGTTAGAGGAGTGTTCTCATTGAGAGCTTCCACGTTTCAGCTCCTCACTTTGGTTTTCCTAGTGATTATGCCTGGTATGTTCCTTCAATGGATCATGACGATATTTCCATTTCTCGACGTTTCACTGTAGGTTCGAAGAACGGATGTACTCTCTGCCTGGAGTGGAATACGCCCATTGGCCAGTGACCCGACTGCCAAAGACACCGCCAGCATATCCAGAGATCATGTGGTAGTTACAGATGACCACGGTCTAGTAACTATCACGGGAGGCAAATGGACAACCTATAGAAGGTAAACATATGTTCTCTACATTCATTTGACCAAGTGCCAAAACTTTGCTTAGCTAACGACTCGTTACTATTTCTCCAATATATGTGAACCTTTTCAGTCATTACTGCCAGTGTTTATCAAATATTGTCAGTAATGACTGAATGGAATTCGAAGTCAAGGGAGAACCCAGGATGCCAGAAAACCGGTCTTTAGAGCGGTGTGCTTCTCTTGCTGATTTTGAAGGGTTCTTATACATCAGATTTATTTCGCCATATCTCCCAACCATATAGTTATGCTCAAACTCTTTGGTTTTGTGTTTCTTGATATCGCTCTGCTGTTGGAGTCCAAGCTGCTTAAAGAATTCAGTAGCCTTAAAGCCTAAAGCAGCTGTGCTCTACGTCATAGACACTGGGGCTCTTGTTGTCGTCTGGTGGATGAGGAAGTTAAAAATTTACCTGAATATTCAAACTAATCTCATTTATGGGGAAGAATCGCAGAACTAGAGACACCCTTCTCACTATTAAGTTTTCCTCTCTATTCTCCCTTCTGCTATTATCCCTTCTCTCCGTACCGAATCTGTTCATGTTAGCACCGCTCAGTCAGGCCGCGGGTTTTATGATATTCAGGTCACGACAAGAATATAATGAATTTGTGTATTTTACAGTATGGCTGAAGATGCAGTCGATGCAGCTATCCAAGTGGGAAAGTTGCAGCCGCAACGTGGTTGTGTTACTGAACATTTGGCTTTGATCGGAGCTGATGGATTTGACCCCTCATACTTCACGATACTTACTCAGCAGTATGTCCGCATGAAACGAACACACGGAGGAAAGATTGTTCCAGGAGCTTTTGACACTGCAGCAGCCAAACATCTTGTACATTCATATGGAGGCATGGCTCAACGTGTTGCTCTCATTGCTCAGGTCTGTTACTCGATTTAGTGAATGACATCATCAACAGTGCAGTCATCAACCATGAACAGAAATCAATGTTGTTGTTATGTATCACGCCGTTCCTTTTTTATAATTTCGTTGCAGTTAGTTTCGTTCAGTAGGTGAGATTTATGGCAACATCTGATTAGATTCATTTATTTATTTGCTTATGTCTTCTGGACGAGAAAACTATACGAAACAAATCGTGCATTTCATGTGAACTTGATAAAGATGTAATTCAAATGGGGATCTTTAGTTCTGATCAAATGGCCGGATGTGGGATGAATGGGGCAGATGGAAGGACTGGGCAAGCGTTTAGCACATGGTTATCCGGTTTTGGAAGCAGAGGTTGCTTACTGTGCTCGTTACGAGTACTGTGAGTCAGCTGTTGATTTCATAGCTCGGCGCTGCAGGTTAGCGTTTTTAGACACAGATGCTGCCGGTAGAGCTTTGCCGCGAGTTATCGAGATTCTTGCAGCAGAGCATAAATGGGATAAATGGCGGAAGAAGCAGGAAGTGCAGTTGGCCAAAGCATTTTTGGAAACCTTTAAGTCGTCGCACAATGCTCAGTTTGATGATGGCAAGCACAAAGTCAAGTGACAATCTTACCTTTCCATCTTGTAGACTGATTGTGGCTCACTCACAAAGAGAAACCCAAGGAGAGAAAGTTTGTTCGAAGCAAAGTTTGTTTCCGTTTTTTGTATGGTCCTCCTTGCGTACCCGCCAAGGTCGCTAACCGGGAGTCTCAAGGATAGGTCGATTTGCTCAACTATGTCAGAAAAGAGTTGGATGACTCTTGCAAATGTACAGTTCATTCATCTAAATATGCAATGTCAGTGAAAACCAGTAATGTTTTCCAGCTACAAAATATGTGCTTTTAATGTGGCGACAGAATTGTTGTTTAGTTTATCTAGCATCTCTGGAATTCATGTAGTCCTTGTGAAACAGATGGGTATCGAATATATACGAACTGCAAGAGTCCATCTCACATTTGCCACGAACCTTTTACTACTCTTAATGTTCCTAATGACCTTCATGTACTCAAACCTGACAACTGTAACTGGTTAGTACCAAACCATGATCTCATCGCTCTTGACACTCTTGTATAGTGAGACATATACACTTTCTTGAATTGGAATATGGCTGGCTGGGTCGGGATCGATTGGTGCAGTTTACATCCTCGCCTACTAAACCGGCAGGACGACCGCTCAGTATTCGGTAGGTATGTCTTGCTATGCAGCTCACCATTTCCATTTTTTCTTTCTGACTTGATACAAAGCAAGAAACCAAGAGATTAATTTGATATTTGGATCACATGTGTGTGAGGTGTCAAAAGTCAAATCCAGAACATGCTTCATCAACAGATTTTATGTCAAATTCATAGAGTTTGTAGAGATGGGATCCAATCTAACTCGTAAACATTTAAGGGATAAGGCTTTTAGGTTGTAAAACGGATAAGTTTAGAAACCTTATGTAAATTCTATCTTGAAGATAATTGCTTTGGATCCTTTGGGTAGAGCAGGAATTGGCAGCTATCAGGTGGCAGTAGTAATCGAGTCTGCAACTGAGCAACTGAGCAACTGAGATTATTCAAAAGTAAATATAGTTGATCAGTCACACAAGGAACTGATTTGGGAATCATCTGCTGGATGTGTCATTGAGCAGCTTTCAACTCCAAGTCCGATAGAGATGATCTTGTTCAGGGTGACACGCAGATTTTGAAGCCGAAAAAGTAGAATCTGCAAACTAAAATGCACACTCGAAATCACAGAAGTAAAGAGTTTTACACTGAGGGTCAGCCTTCTTGATACCTTCAGTCTAATCTTCATGACTTAAATTTCAACTAATGAAAGGGTGGTTATTTGGAATTCGGCGATGAAAGTATTAGAGTTTTGTAGCTATGTCACAAATTGGATAAATCTGGAAGTTTAGCTATGTGTAAGTTTAGGCTAGCTACTAACAAGAAGAGGGCGATGCGAGAAAATATAATAACAAGAAGAGGAGAGGAATACGATTGATATTGTGACATCTTCTCATTATTGCGAAACAAGTTATGATTACGAAATTGGTTCAAGCACTGTCAACCTCTAGTAACTTAATTGTGTCTAGTGCATTACATCCACGCTCTGTATCTTATTGGAATGCTCAAGTTTTGAATCACCTTGCATCTATATAAAGTTGAAATTCCATTACTCTGTTGCCACAGTAAAACACATATTTAATGTATGTAACAGGGAGTGTCAAGTTTGGTTTGTTGAAGGTTTCCCTAGCAGTCAGCGGGAAATCTTTAGCATTTGGTGGGTTTTTGCCATTACGCCATGACCTGAAAAACATCCGTGTCCCACTGGTAGTATTATTATTCCCTTACGGGAATACTTTGACACGCCCTAGAATTAATTTTTCAACATTCGTCGTAGAGATTTATCTAACTTTCGGACATATGTCGATACACTTCCGCCTTGAGTATTGTATCTGCATTGCAAAACCTGTTTGACCTGAGATTTGACATTTTTCCTACATGATAAATTGAATGAAATAATATAAATATAATTAAAAAGGTTGGACTCAAGAAAGGTACATAAGGCCAAACGTTTCTAAATTTTCGTGTTCTACTACTCATTGCTTATATTCGTCACTTATATCAATTTATACATGATCCACCGTCGTAGATTTCCCTTGTCACAGTCTTCAGAAGTTACTTCGTTTTTGCTGTTTCGTTTGAAACACGTGAGCTTACAATGTTACAGCTGAATAGTACTAATGAAGGCCTAGTTCTCAGCCGATAGGATGACGGTTGGAAGAGTAGAATAGGAAATAATCACTCTACTCCTTGAGTGTACACCCAACATGGAATTGAGGATTGGATCTATGTACCAGGTACCAATCCTCAATAGAGCTTTGTGTTACCATCATCTCTACAAAATTGAACCCGAGAAAGTATAATAACAAAAGGGATGGGAAGACCCCATCAAATCGTACAAGGATGGAACCAAAACGGTAACATGGGGCTAGGCCCCAATAGTATCACAAAATGTCTACACAATCTCTACAAAATACGATATGATAATTCACCTCCTGAAGTGGGGGTGGGGGTGGGTGGGGTGTTCTTGGGGTTAACCCCTCGAGTAATGTAAGTCATTTTCTTTTCATCCTCTCTCTCTCTCTCTTTCTAGTATTTTTCTCTCTATGTGTATAACAAGTTATTAGCACAATTCCCCTCCAAAAGTCGGCTTGAGATTCTGCAACAGATGTTGACTAGAGAAGTTGGTCGCCATTATTCTACACATCCCTTCAATGCTTGCGATACTTATGTGAGGCTCTAGTAGAGGAACTCGAACGTTGGAACCGTCACGTCTACTTTGAGACAACTAAAGGATAGATATGAAGAATAGATATCTGAGCTTCACAACAAGTTGATATTGTTAGATCGTGAGATTGACATCGAGGCTGACAAGGAGATAACAAATACATCAGCCAGAGTATTCACCCATTTCAGTCCAAGAGCCTCCGTGGCCTTGTTCTCTAGAGTATTCTCCCACTATAATTGAGGAACCTCTGTCTTTTGAATACTCACTCTCCATCACTTGTTCAGTACCCCTAAATCTTGAAATTTCATCTTCATTGAGTTGGGCTTCTTCCAGGAATTAGACTCAGTGTTACTCATCTCTCACTAGGAACTGTGCCGCTAGCATTAGGGTAGTACTTTTTTTCACTAAAATATTCACAAAAGAGTTTTTGAAAAAGAAAGTTATATTTTTCTTTTGATTTAGTGAAAAAAAAATATTCAGCTTTAAATTACTTCCCACATATTTTTTGTTGGGCAAAAGTCCTTGCATTTTGATTTTATATCTATGAAATACACATATAGAGAAGTTCAGCTTTGTCCCTTTGTCAACGGATGGAAATAATTAACTTGTATGGGCTTAAAATCTGCAAATCCATTTTCAAGCTCAGGATTTGTCCCACACAATTGCTGGGGTATGCTCCAAACACAAGCATGTTGTTAACACCTCCAAAGATTTACAAACATGTCGTTTGTGTTTATGCGTCATCGCCTACATATTGCTCTTTAAATGCAATATCTCACCATTACCGACCCAAAGACATTATGGGGAGACTTAAAAGGATAGGTTCAATGATCAAAAAATGATCAAAAAATATTTTTCTCACCAAAAGCATGTTTTGAGTGAACTGATCTTTGTGTACAACCTGTGAACTGTACATAGATGATTAAGAAAACTCTTTGCTTTTCATGCAAGAAATATTGTTCTTACCCACCAATATCAGAACATGCAATGCAAACAATAATCAGAGTTGATATGTAATCTACTTCTAGTTGAAAAGAAGAAAAAAAATTTACCCCACTTTTCATACTACTTATGGTTGGGAGAAGTTTGTTCCCAAACCTAGACAATGTTTCAAGCATGGCGCATCTCATTTAAAGAAAAGCCAAAGGAGGACATGCAAAGGAGTATGATGACAAACAATATGAGAACTGAAGAGATTGTGACTACATGTCGGAGATAAAAACATGCTACAAATGCGGTACGGAGGGTCATCAATGTCCAAACTTCAAGACTCCTTGTGAACTAGTGCATCTTCACAAATTTCTTTTTGCTAAAATTTATAAATTGACAATTATTAAAAATTATCCCAATCTAATTTCCAGTGGACCCTTTCAAACTCTTACCATAATTTTAAAAAATCCAAAATTTCTTATAGCTACAACTTCTTTGATATATATCTGGAGTCTATTTTTTCACAAATTAGGTTTAATATGCATCTCATATGTTGTACCAATAATTACAACCAACAAAACCTTTCTTTTCTATGATATTGAAAATAGTATAACCATGAACATGAAATTATTCTGCCATAGATCCGTCGAAAGGATGACCACAATTAAAGTATGATACGGTAGAAGAGCGGACTGAGCACCAAGCCTTGTAATTTATAGAATTACACATGCTATCCATAGAAAGCTTTATGTTGCACCATCAAGTTGTACCTGTCTTTATGTTATGTATTTGTTATATAAAGTTACCTTCCATTCAAGTTAGTTATACAAAGTTTAGGGAAGGTTTAGATGCGATATAGATTAATTATGACCTTTAGATTTTTTAAAACTTTTGGGGTTGATATGTATGAAGTTGTGGCCTCTATTCTTTTAATCCCCTCAAAGAGTTTTACAAGAAGCTTTTATGTCACTCTTTTGTTATGTATAATTTTATTTGATATTGTGATATAGTATTTGAGTGGAAAATTTTGAAAAATTATGAAATAAATTGTGCACTAGTTTATAAAGGTACCATAAGTAAAAGAAAAACAACTTGAAAAAAAATCAAATTAAAAATTATTTATTTATATATATATCATACTTTTACAATATGCATGATTAAATTTTAGTTTTAGAAATTCAAATGACATTTTTTGATATTTTTGAATAAGTAGTTGAACCCATCTACTTGCAATGATTCTAACCATGTCAATGTAAGTTGGTCAATCTCAATTAAAAGCATTCTATGTAGAGAGATCTGAGATGTAAGTTTTACTTTTGATAAGTATGAAGTTTATGCATGATCTTCATTTTGCCCAAACATGTATCTTTTCACAATCATTCAATTTTGAATAGTGATGTTTAGAAAAATTAGTAAATGTGCAAGACTATAAGAGTTTCCAATTCCATTAGTTGGTGCTTGCAATATGAATGTTTCCAACAATGTTATTTAATTGAGTCAATTTGATTACCAAAAAAAAATTAGATAAATAAAAATATTGAAGATGAAAATTTTTTAAATGAAGTTTTTTAGGAGTAAACTATGTTAAAATTAAAAGTTTTTGAGACGAGAAATTCTAATGTCAACTGAAAATTAAATAATCAATCAATTTATGATCATATAAGTATGATGTACTATATCATTTATTACACTTTGATGATTGTATCAATTTTGATAATTGTGCATATTCCAAATCTATTTCTGTTAAATTTTTCAAGTAACAAAAATTAGTATCCTTACTAATAGCAAAACAGTAAAGAATAGGTTTGCATCCTTTTACATTTTATATAAAAATCCGAATAAAATAGCAAAAAGGATAGGAAGACCCCATCAAATCATATATGAATGAAACCAAAGTGGTAGGATGGGGCTAGGTCCCAATAACATCACAATGAGAAATATGTCATACTCCACCTAAGATATCCAAACTATCTAGGTCAAATGGTCTACATACTACATGAGCATCCAAAAGCATCACTTAACATGATTGCTTTCTTATGGATTGCACCAGCCAATGTTCTCTGTAGAGCAATGGATACAGGTTGTTTAAAGTAGACTACATAATATGTTAAAGAGAGTGATACCCTTGTCATGTAAAACCCATGGTTGTATATATAGAATAAAATGTAAGTATATCTAAATTGTGACTAATTTTATCTTGATCATGACAGTGTTTAGCTAGTTATGATTAAATTGGAGAGAAATATAGAGTACCTCTTGATATAGTAGATGATAACAATTATTTTGTTATTTAGTAGGAATCAAAAAATAGATTTCTTCATATGGGTATCTTGACTTGCATTGATTTGGACTAGTTTTTCATTGGTTTGACTTGGTGAGGGCCCTTAAATCTAGGGGAGTGATTGACTTGGGAACATCAAAGTCAATTGAAGTGTAGTTGGGCTTCTAGAAGATCCAAGTGGACGAATTGCATGTTGTCATGTACACTTTTTATTGGAATTTGTGATCTCTAGCTCAATTAAACTTGGTAATAAAAAGTTATATTGTGGTTACTTGTAGTTATTAGGGTAAAATTCTAAGTAGTATAAATAGAGAGGTTGAGAAGCCATCTCAAGTTAGTTTTGAGAAGTGAATTTTGGGATAAGCCTTGTTTTGGGAAGCTTGATTTTTGAGAAGTCATATTTGAGGTTGTAACTTTGATTCAATAAAGACTTTGATCATCAAAGTATCTCTTCCTTTGAAGTGATATTTGACTCTTTGTGAGAGTTGTCATCATGAAGTTTGGAATTTGATAGTTTGGTCATGATCATCGAGATGCAACATGTACTTCTAGATTCATGATCAGTTTCCAAAAAGCCATTGGAGGTAAACCGAAATGAGAGTCAGCCCGTAGGTCATAATCATCCCTATCGTATAGTATGTTGGCTCTCGCACACTCTCAAACAAAGTGTCAAAATGAGTGTCAATATTTTCATCTAACTCCAAAGCTAGAGGAACAAAGAGGTGACCTCTCTACATATCCATATACTTGGATTATTTGATTGTTGTTGCTCCACTCGCCACCTATCTAGAGGATAGATAATCATCCCTCCAAAACTTTGTCACGTGTAGGACTAGTAATCACAATGTCCACTACTATAACTTGATCCTCGTGAACCAAGTATGGATAAAACCTAATCGAGTCGATTGCAAGACATATCAACGCTACCTTCCAATGAGATATTCATACTCTCATGCCATAGCAAACATCATATCCCTAATGACATCTCGGGTAGCTATCCTTTGCTCTCTTAATGGGCAAAGAGTCATATGAACCATTGGTGCATTTTTAAGTTAATACCACACTCATATGTGAGTAATGAAGATCTATATGGATGGATCAAGGCTGAATCTCATCATTGTAGATAAGGTAGTTGTAGAAAAAATAGTAAATGCGATTTGAAAAATCATGATGCATGGTCGAGCCAAGATCCACGATCATGCAACATTGCAATAGCAAGAGCGTAAACAAACCCTAGTAGTACAAGGAATGACGGAATTCACTAAGAGAGAGTGTAGAGCTTGTTGAAACTGTTGGTCCATCAAGGTAAATTGTAGGCCTCTAGTCTAATCAATGGGCAAGGAGGAAAAGTTTGGGAGCTCCTATCATACCTCTAGGGCCAAAGCATCTTTCGTTTGTTGGAATAGTACTTGTAAGGGAAATGACCCCTCGCATACATCTCAAGAACGCCTATATGCAATCACAAAATGGAAGGAGAGCAAAGGTGACTGGCACAACCAAAGCTATAGATAGAAAAACTCTATAATGAGGCATGGAAAATAGAAGTCCTCCCAAATCTCTATAGGTCCGAATTATGAATACACATAAAAACACTCATGCAATCAAGAGATGAGACAGGAAATACGTGGTTCACCTCACTGAGGCTACGTCCACTGAACACACAGAGTCATTTTACTAAGTAAAGTGACTATCAACTTAGTAAGGTCACTATACTAAGTAAAGTGACTTCCCCTAATTTGTGTTATAGAGAGCTTCTGCCAGCCCTCTTATATGGTAGTACCAGCCCTAGCCCTACTCTAACTAAATATAGTCAAACTAACCAAAGTTACTCAAGACCTGAGTTAACTCCTAACAATCTTCCCCTTGACTCATGTCTTGGGGTGTCTAACTCTTGTCATCATATACATACTCCGCGGGAAGTCCTAGAAGGAAACCTAAAGCATAGGCCCTCCTGTAAACAAGGATTAACTAGAACTAAGCCGTATCCTCACTAGGAAGGAGTAAAGCATATACAAGAATCAAACAATTGCTAGCGTAACTCTACTAGTGCTCCTTGTGCAAAACTTGCATAGTAGCATAATGCCTCCTGAAACTCTCTAAAGGAATAACTTTGGTCAAAGAATCAGCTGGATTGAGTTTACCGTCAATCTTGACTAGCTCAACCTTCCTATCAGAAACTGCATCTCTAATAAAGTGATATCTAATGTCGATGTGCTTCACCCTGCTATCCATCAGTTGATTTGCTGCAAGATGTGAGGCACTTTGACTATCACAATGGAGATTTACAACATCTTGTTTCAATTCCATCTGAGTGATAAGTCTATTCAACCAAATGGCCTCCTTTGCTGCTTCCGATGCTACTACATATTCGGCTTCCGTAGTTGACTGAGCTATGCACTTCTGCAAGGTAGACCTCCAACTAACGCATCCACCTCCAAGTGTAAACACATACCCAGTTGTAGACTTCTTCTTGTCCAGATCTTGTCCATAGTCAGCATCAACATAACCCAACAAGGATTTGGTATTGTCCAATAAACCATCAAACAAAAGACCAAAATCCTTAGTACTCTTGAGGTACCTGAGAATCCACTTCACATCTTCCCATTGCACCTTCCCTGGATTTGACATGTACCTGCTCACCTTGCCCATAGCTAGAGCAATATCATGTCTAGTGCACACCATCAAATACATGAGGTTGCCTATTGTCTTGTCATAGGGAATTGACGACATCTTTCCTCTCTCAGTTGCATCAATTGGACATTGAGCTGCTAAGAGCTTAAAATGTGCTGCCAAAGGAGTCCACACTCCTTTAGAGTCTGCCATGTTAAACTTATCAAGCACACGCTAAATGTACTTACCCTGACTTAAACATAGCTTCCTCTTCTTCAAATCCCTGTGAACATCCATACCTAATATCCTCTTGGACTCAGCCAAATCCTTCATCTTGAATGCAGATTTCAGTTGCCTCTTGCATCTGTCAACGTCGGATTGTTCCTTTGCCAAAATGAGCATGTCATCCACATAGAGTACCAGAATAATGAGGCTAAAGATCTCACTATTCACCTTCTTCATGTAAACACATGGATCAAACACACTCTGTGAAAATCCTTGTGCTTTCATGAACTCATCAAATCTTGCATTCCATTGCCTATGAGCTTGCTTCAATCCATATAGAGATTTGAGCAATCTACAAACTAACTTCTCCTGACCTTTCTTCTCATAGCCAATAGGTTGTCTCATGTAGATTTCTTCCTCCAAAGATCCATATAGAAAAGCCGTGAGAACATCCATCTTATCCATAATTAGACCAAATATCGCAGCAAGTGCACATACTAGACGAATTGTAGCATACTTTATTACAGGTGATAAGACTTCGTTGTAGTCCACACCTTTTTCTTGTGTGAAGCCCTTAGCCACCAACTTGGCTTTGAAGATCCTTTTCTCTTCATCCAGTGGATTATCCTTCAACTTGTACACCCACTTGCTATCAACCAAAGGTTGACCCTTTGGAAGCTCTACTAGCTCCCAAGTCTTGTTCTCAACAAGCAATTGCATCTCACGCTCCATAGCAATATCCCACTCAAGCTTATTGATAGAGGCTTGAGCTTCTCTATATGAACAAGTGTAACCAATCTTGGTTAGTCATAGTTAGTTTAGCCAAAGCGTAGAGTGGTCACTAGATCACAAAAAGACAAGATAGTGGTGTGCACTATCCAAAAAGTAAAAGGGTAAATGACGAGGTGGCTACCATGCATTGGTGGATGAGATTGTGTGCTAGACGTATGTTAGGAATTGGTTAGGATAAGATAACAAAACATGCAACCTACACATGTTAGCCATGTGGCATAGTTTGGATTTCGGACTCCTCTAGTCCTACAGTATATAAAGCAAGGAGAGGTCTTGAGAAGACCATCTCTCATCTTGGAAGTCATTCCGGAGTCATTGCTTTCAGTGTTACAATGGTATCAGAGCAGGCTTATTGTTCCTATGAGTGTGGATCACCCCTCTTGGAAGAATAGTTTGGGTTGGTACAATTATTTGAGGAGAGAGAGTGTTTGTTAGAGGCTGGCAGTGGCCATTGAGCTACAAGTAGTGGAAGGGGGTTATTGTGGGTGCAGGTTATGGATGGGGGAGATAGAATAGTACCGAGATTCCCATTTCTTAATCCTTTTTATGTCAAACTGTTATACATTGAGAGAGCAAGGTTGACTCAGTATTTGGTTTATCATTTTGGTGCCAACTTCATGGACCAAGTGATGAGATCTCGAGATCCTATTATCTTACCTATAGTCACCTACGATGTTACTTGGGATCTCACGATTTACATTTTAGTTTAGAGATGGACCTCAATAGACCACCACCGGTGAGATTCAACACACGGTGTGAAATCTATTGTGTGTATCATTCTAAAGCTATGTTTCGGAGCCTAGTATTAGAAACTTTGGAGATGAGTATTACCATGAGGTGATAGCATCACCTATTCCTTTTGTGTTGCCAATCTTGAGAAATTGGAGAGTGTTCATCTTAACCCTATACCGAGAGAGTGGATGGAGACGAATCATGGAGGACACTTTGAGAGAAATGATTCGGGGAGTTGAGAGATTTGAGAAAGCATTTGAGCAAAGTCGACTCAAGTACAAGAGTTAGCTCAAGAATTAATGCTTGATCAAAGCGAGAGGAATGGAAAATGAGAGAATGAGAGAAACTCCAATGGAGATGAAGACGTCACCATCCATGGTGGAAAGTGAAGAAACAGTGAGAGCCCGTGCTCTTGAAGCCCAAGCAAAGACAACGAGCAAGAGAGCTAGATCTTGAGACATCCATGATTACGAAGATGACAAAAGCTTGTAAGATAGAACCTTACCGAGGTCGAACCATGGGAGATTTGGAAGGTTGGATTGAGAGAATGGAGTATCATCTTGCTTTGTTCAATATCAATGATCACATTGCAGGTCTTTTTGTTCGTACTTTGTTGTTGGAGAAAGCATCTACTTGGTTTCAGGGTTGGATGATGGAGCTCAATGAGTCGGGCCAACGAGGTTCTTGGAGTGCAATGAAGCGAGGTCTTCTTCAGAATTTTCAAGCAGTTGATTCCATCATCACGGCACAGATGAGGTTGTGGAAACTTGAACAGAAGGGAAGTGTGGAGGAGTACATTGAGGAATTTCGAGATCTTCGAATTCAGATACGAGATATGAGTGGAGCTGAAGCCCTTGATTTATTCAAGAGAGGGTTGAAGAAAAAGATTCAACAAGAGGTGATTCGAGACAATCCAAGCAACTTGAACGAGGCTATTGCTTGTGCACAACGAATGTCCAACGTTTATCACAACGGCGGAGAGGTATCAGTTCCCTCGAATCAATACTATGGCACATGCCTATGGAGTTGGGCAACATAAGGAGGAGAGAAGATTTCATTCCAAGGGGAGTGAACGCACAAGGAGGAGATTGTCCTAACTCGAATCCTCATCGAGAAGCAAATTCAAGAGGAGGAGACGAAGTGGAGGGAAGACGAGAAATGAGGCAGTGCTATAATTGTGGAAGATTTGGTCACATTGCCATGAATTGCCGTACCGAAGTTACGGCAAGAGGAGCTAGACCCCCCTATCGTCGAGCTCTCAACAATCTTGAAGGTGGAGACGAAGTGACCGATGGAAACCTGGGAAACGACGAGCACCAGTAACCTTGCCTCGCGGCCTTACTGGTTCGATGAAAAGGAGGAAGGGCGAGGGAAGGAAGCACAAACATGAGGTAAATGGTTTGAGAAAGAAGGAAACATGTTTGATTGTGACGGATGGCGAGATAGAAGGAGTAAAAGTGAGAGTATTGATTGATCCAGGAGCTACAGAAAATTTCCTATTTCGATCTATTGCTATAAAGTTGCGATTAGCTTTAGAGAAAGATGAGAGTGAAAAGGTAGAGTTGCCAAACGGGCAAACAGAGAGCATTGAGAGCATTCCTAGGAAAGTGGAGTTGAAGATTGGGCAATACAAGGAATCGTTGGAGTGGAGAGTAATTTGATTAGCTCGCTATGATGCTATTTTGGGTATGCCTTGGATGGAAAAATATAATCCTGAGGTAGATTGGCGAAGGAAGATAGTAAAAACTATGATTTGGAGGATCTTTTTGAGATAGACTTAGATCATGACACAAAAACTTACCTCTCTATGTGATAGGAAGAACCGCTATCAGTCACAAAGATGTATGTTTTTTGGGCCTAATAAGAGATGTAAGCGCTCCAAAAGAGCAATCTTTTATACATGATGAGTTAACTTGTATCTTGAACAAGTTTCAAGATGTTTTTCGGATGATTTGCCCTCGGGTTTACCACCAAGAAGGAGAGTGGATCACAAGATAGAGATCTTACCGAGGGAAGTTCACCTCCTTGTAAAAGTCCCTATCGACTTGCACCGAAGCAATTTGGAGGAATGCAAGGCACAATTGGAAGAGTTGTTGGAGAAAGTGTTTATCCAACCTAGTGTGTCACCATATGGAGCTCCAATATTGTTCGTGAAGAAGAAGGACGGCTCCATGCGGATGTGCATGGACTATCGTGCTCTAAATCAACAAACGGTGAAAAACAAGTATCCATTACCGCGAATGGATGACTTGTTTGATCAACTTCATGGAGCTAAGTATTTCACCAAACTTGATCTTAGAAGCGGATACAATCAGATCAGAGTGGCAGATGAAGACATACAAAAGACGACTTTTAGAACTAGATATGGTCGTTTTTGAGTATCTAGTTATGCCATTTGGTTTAACCAATGCCCCCCGCCACATTCATGGGACCGATGAATGATATTTTTAAGTAAATATCTAGATAAATCAGTGATTGTGTTTTTAGATGATATCTTGATATATAGCAAGTCCTTACAAGATCATCAAAAACATCTACGAGAAGTACTCCAAGTGTTGAGAGAAAATAAGCTCTATGCTAAGATGTCAAAATGTGAGTTTGGCAAAAACGAAGTAGAGTTACTTAGGCCATAGAGTTAGCGCTAATGGCATCCAAGTCATGAGTGACAAAGTGGAAGCCATTCAAAATTGGACTGCCCCAGAGAATCAGACTCAACTACGTAGTTTCTTGGGTTTAACCGGCTTTTATAGAAGGTTTGTGGAAGCTTTTGCTCGTATTGCTCAAGCTTTAACAAGTCTCTTAGGCCAAGGGCAGAAATGGCAATGGGGTACAGCTCAAGAGATTGCATTTCAGGCTTTGAAAGATGCGTTCTTACATGCATCAATCCTTAAATGGTACGAACCTGGTAGACCAACAAAACTTGTTACGGATGCATCAGGTGTGGCTATTGGAGGAGTGTTACAACAGGAGTGGAAAGATGGATGGCACCCAATCGCTTTCTTTTCACGGAAACTTTTGCCGGCGGAGTAAAATTATCATACCACAGAGAGGGAGGAGTTAGCCATTGTCTTGGCTACTAAACATTGGAAGCACTATCTCGGAGATAAGGAGTTTGTGGTTGAGACAGACCACAAGCCTTTGGTTTATTTAGAAACTCAAAAGGACCTCTCCAAGCGACAGATTCGTTGCTGAATTTGAATGGCGGCGGCGTTTCAACATGAAGATCGTGTATGTGGAGGGGAAGAAGCAACTTGCCGATGCATTGACACGAATGCCATGCATTAATCACATCACGGAGGTGAAGATTCACTCGAATGGTGGGAGAACCCCGAATCGAGCTACCAAGGAGGATGAGGAGATTGCACAAGCCCTTGGCCAGGTCGAGCACATTTGGAACGGGATTGGCGTTCTACAAGGGAAAGATTTGGATATCCTCGGATGTTGCCCTTCGCATAACGGTGTTAGAGGAGGCACATGATTCTATTATTGAGGGCCATGTAGGAGTGGAGAAGACCATTGAAGGCGCCCAAAGCGTATACTTTTGGCCAAAACTAAGAGAGGACATCACCGGCTATGTTCGAAGTTGTGTGGCTTGTCAACAAAATAAGGCTAGCAATCGAGAATCAAAGAGGTCTACTACAACCTCTACCAACACCGACTAGAAGATGGGAGCACTTCAGTATGGACATTGTATGTGAGTTACCAATGACGTCTACTGGTTATGATTCAATAGTGGTTTTTGTGGATAAATTGAGCAAGATGATCCATATTAGGCCCACAACAAAGACGATTCATCGCTTTTTGAACTTGCTCGAATTTATATGGATGCAGTTTTTTGCTCAACATGGCTTAGCTAGAGTGCTCATCACCGATAGGGGCACTCAATTTACTAGCATGTTTTGGAAAACCCTATTTGGGCTATTCAAAACAAAACTAGCCATGTCCACAGCTTATCATCCTCAAACAGATGGGCAAACTGAAAGAGCAAATAGGACTATTGAGGACATGCTTAGAGCTTTCACTTTGGAAGAGCAAGACGGTTGGGATGCACTTTTACCCTTGATTGAGTTTGCTTATAATAACTCAATCAATGCATCCACAAAAGTCAGCCCTTTCTTCTTGATGTATGGAGAACACCCTATCACACCATCTAGCTTGGTGAGTGTAGGCCACATGCAAGAACCATCAACCCAAGTTGAAGTAGTGAACGAGTTTGTGGCACGAGTCCAACGAGGAGTACATCAGGCAAAGCACAAATGAGCCATTGCCCAAAATCGGCAAAAACAATATGCTGATGCTCATCGACGACATGTGGAGTTTCAAAAAGGCGATCAGGTGTGGTTGTCTACTACCAATTTGTCATTAATAGGGGTTCGAAAGTTTAGTCCACGGTTTATTGGACCTTTCTTGATTATCCAACGGATTGGAGAAGTTGCCTACAAATTAGAGTTGCCAACACACATGAAAATACATCCCGTTTTTCATGTGTCTCTCTTGAGGAAGTATACCCCACGATCTCCTTCCTTTGGCAACCCACATCAACCTCCTCCTTTACCAGCCATGATTGATGGTGTAGAGGAATATGAGGTTGAGAGAATCCTCAAGAAACGGACAAGAGGGCAGCGGAACACCAAAGTGGAATATCTAGTCCAATGGAAAGGTTATCCACTTTATGAAGCTACTTGGGAACCATTGGCAAATCTTACAAATGCCAAGATACTTGTATAGACTTTTGAGTCTTCTTGCAACGAGGATGTTGCGACTTAAATGGGGGGAGGTTTGTAACCAATCTTGGTTAGTCATAGTTAGTTTAGCCAAAGCGTAGAGTGGTCACTAGATCACAAAAAGACAAGATAGTGGTGTGCACTATCCAAAAAGTAAAAGGGTAAATGACGAGATGGCTACCATGCATTGGTGGATGAGATTGTGTGCTAGACGTATGTTAGGAATTGGTTAGGATAAGATAACAAAACATGCAACCTACGCATGTTAGCCATGTGGCATAGTTTGGATTTCGGACTCCTCTAGTCCTATAGTATATAAAGCAAGGAGAGGTCTTGAGAAGACCATCTCTCATCTTGGAAGTCATTCCGGAGTCATTGCTTTCAGTGTTACAACAAGGTTCTCCTTCTTCCAAGATCAATGCATTGCCATCATCATTCTCAGATTCAATATCATGATCCTCAAGAATAGATGAATCAGCCCATGTTCCATACCTTTCGGGAGCTCTACTAATCCGATTTGATGATCTCCTAGTAGATGGTCCTGGTTGATCTCGATCGTTTTGTGTTGTGTCTTGAGGCTCAGCAACGACTACTTGCTCCTCCAATTCCTATTGTTCAGAATTTGCTCCATCTGTTCTGGAGCTTCTCCTTGTGGCGCATCATTAAACCCATAATGATCAATCTCCCCCTCAACAACATCCGTGAGTGGAGATTTGCCCTTGTCAGTACGGGGAGTCAAAGATATCTCCCCCTCTTTCAATGATATGGGCTCATTGAAAGAAACATCCCTACTGACAATCACCTTACAAGCTACAGGATCCCATAGCCTATAACCTTTCCCTCCGTTTGTGCCTCAATTCAAACAGTGTCAAGAAATTGATTGCACTTGAAGGAGACAGATTCACCAAATACATTGCGGTATTTACAGCTTCAGCCCCGAATTCATATGGTAAACCAGATTGGCTCAACATATTACGCACCTTCTCCAATATTGTTCGCTTGAGCCTTTCAGAAACAACATTTTGTTGTGGAGTATAAACCGTGGTGAGATGACGAGTGATCCCCTCCTCTTTGCAGTAACTTCTAAACTCCTCTGAAGTATACTCCCCGCCATTATCTGAACGTAGATATCTCACCTTGTGACTAGTCTGAGTCTCAACTTGGGCTCTCCAACTTTTGAAAGTTGCAAAGACTTCAGACTTGTGTGTGAGAAAATAGATCCACACAAATCTTGAGTAATCATCAATAAACGATACATAGTACCACTTCCCAGAATGTGAGGCTTAGGAGAGGGTCCCCACACGTCACTATGTACATACTCAAGTAACTCTTTGGAACTATGAGTTCCAACACCAAAGGCTTTTCTATGTTGCTTGCCCATAACACAATGCTCACAAAATTCCATGTCAACTTTACCTAAATCAGGTAACAATCCCATATCTCGAAGAAAAGTCAAGTACATGTTACTCATGTATCCCATTCTAGAATGCCAAACATGAGCCATCTCAGGCCGAGATCTGGTAAGATTGTCTTCACCACAAATAGTATTGCCCTCTAGCACATACAGATTTCTATGCTTGTGTTCCTTAAGATAATCTTATCACCTATTCTCACCTCAAGTACTCCTTGTTTAGAACTCCACTCAAGGCTTTTTGAATCTAACATTCCAAGAGAGATAAGATTCTTTCTCATTTCAGGTATAAACCTAAAGTGAGTCAACGTACGTTTGACTCCATCAAACATATGAATCTGTACAGATCCAACACCTTCAATTCTACAGGGTTGATTATTTCCCATAAGAACTAAACCGTTTGATATTGAGAAAGTATGAAAAAACTATCTGATGTAACAAATGTGATAAGAACAAGCACTATCCAGAATCCATACATCACCAATGCCCTTTGGTGAATTGTATAGGGCATACCTCGGCCTTCATGGTCCATCTTCGAGCAAGTCATCCTCCTCATCAAAATCTTGAGCCACATTGGCCAAAGGAGGATCAGTAATTTGGTCTTCACACTGCAGTCTTTCTTAAAGTGACCACTCTTGCCACACTTCCAACAGACCACCGTCTTTCTGTCTTGGGATTTACCCCTAGACATGGATCTACCTCTAGATCCAAACTTCTTCCCATCTTTCTCAATCCTTGATTATGACAGTCCACTGGTCACATTCAATGCCGTACCAGATGAAGAGGATGGAGTAGAGCACAACATCATCTTTTGCTGTAGGTCATCAGTCAGGAGAGCACTTACAACCTCATTGTAAGTGATCGTTTGTCTATCACGATGGAGCAACACTCATGACAGTGACTGATATGAAGCAGGTAATGAACTTAACAGATGAAGGGCCTTCCTCTCATCAGTTATCTCCTTTCCCAGATTCTGAAGATCAATAACAAGATCACCAAAGGCATCAATGTGATCTTGTATCTTCGTACATGTATCTTTCATCTTGAATCTCATTAGCTTCAAGGAGGTGTACAACATGTTTGATAACTCTTTGCGATGAAACCGTCACTAAAGAGCCTCAAACAATAACATACAATTGTCATACTCATCAACTTGCTTCAAAACTGAAGGTTATAGATGGAGTATAACAATACTCATTGCTTGCTCCCGAAGGTCCTTCTAGTCATCATCATCGAATGTAGGGGGTTTAGGCCTCAAAGACTTGTCCAAACCGGAAGCCTTCAACTTGCCTTTGACTTGCCTCTCCCACAGAAGATAGTCACCACGCCCATCGTATTTGACAGTGTCAAATCCGGCTCCTCATGTCTTCATGACTGCCATCTTGCTTCGTCTAGGCGCTGAACTCGTCCCTTGTGTTGTTCGGTTGTCAAAAGGAACCTCCAAACTTGACTTCTTCCCACTCATATGAGAATAAAGGAAATTTACCCTTGGTCAAAATCCCTTAAACCACAAGGGATACCGCTCCTCTGCTTGTTGAAAGGAATCTGCGATACCTCGGACTGAGTGTACCATAGCAGTTTCCTTTCCTTAATCCAAAATCCTCCTCCCGAACATCAAGCACTCAAACTATAATCAACTCAGAAAATCTTGTATTACTCGTCTATTCCTTCCTACTGTCGCACCGCCCGACATCTACAACACTCGAACCAACATTGCATCCGCATGATCCATCTCCTCCTACTCGTGACCCCTCACTCTCACATCCGTAGAGCCAATACATTCGAAGAGCTCATCCTCCTCTTTGTCTCTTTTGAAGTCGAAGGATTGTCACATTGTGAACTGTGAAATTACATAGAGTGTGGAAATGCGCGGACGTTGAATTGTGGGGAGGATTAGTGCGTTACGATCAGGATTTGCAGTTGGTATCTCATCTAGTTATGAAGGTCGTGTACAATCCCGCAACCAATGTTGAAGAGGTTGTGCATTTCAACTCTGCACAGATGACGAGAGTGACGAAGTACTTGAAACCTTATGTCTTGAAGATGTTTTTTCTCCAACAAGTAAGTTAACGTCCAAGTGGTGCTTTCGCCGACGAGTACCACTCTTATTGCTACTTCCTCGCAAGAAAAGCTTTTGCGCGGAGAGCTTTCCAATACCGCTGATGTAGCTGCAGCGGCGAATATTGGGTAGATTCTTGCAGAACGCTTGAAACTGAAGGAAATTCCGGCCGTAGCATTTGAGCTTGAGAGGGACGAGGGGTATCATGGGAAACAGAAAGCTCTTGTTGACAGTCTTAGGGACAGTGGTGTGAAGCTCATATGAAGAGACTTCTGACATCTCATGTCGGCGAAGAAAATTCGGGTTGAAAGCCCATCAAATTTTTTATGTTCAACGGGACCAGTCCATTGCCATCATCCGAGATCTTCCTCTATGCGTAAGGCAGATGCAAGATATCCGGATCTTGTTGTGACCGAATTCATATCTCATCAATTACCGATTATCTTAGTCGAGATCTTAGCTCGGCAATTTGGAGTATGGGCTTTTCGTGGAAAACCCTAAACCTCCTTGAATTCTGGAATTTGTGTATCTGGGATAATTGTAGTTGGAGAGCAGAAGCTTACGCATGAATTTATCTGAGAAAGGTGGATGCGGATGAATTTAGGGTTCAACATGCTCATTCTGCACCTCGAGAATTTTGGATTGAATTACTTGAGGTGAAAAACTTGTGACTCGCAGATCCTTATAGTAGAAAATTTGTCAACGATGGCAAAAAAGCATTCAATTTCCGGACATATGGGTTCAGCGTAGCATACGTCAATTCAAATTGTGTTTATCCTTTACAATCTGAATTTGTTGGTGCCCCAGACTCCCGAAAGCTCGTTGATCATCCAAGCAAGAAACTTCCTACTCCCGATTGCCACTCTGCCCTCCGCGGGCAGCCAATTCCTCATCCAGGGTCCGATCAATCGCTCAACTTGACGACCTAATTGCTCTGATACCAATTGTAGGTCCGAATTATGAATACATAGAGAAACACTCATGCAATCAAGAGACGAGACAGGAAATACGTGGTTCACCTCACTGAGGCTACGTCCACGGAACACACAGAGTCACTTTACTAAGTAACCCTAATTTGTGTTACAGAGAGCTTCTGCCAACCCTCTTATATAGTAGTACCAGCCCTAGCTCTAGTCTAACTAAATATAGTCAAACTAACCAGAGTTACTCAAGACCTGAGTTAACTCCTAACATTCTCCCTGTCGAGTACCAAAAGATGGATTGTAGAACAATGACTCCCTCTTGAGAAAAGCCATGCTATAGAAAAGAGAAGAAGGTTAATAGTTTAAGAAGCTTACGAAAGGAATGAGGCTCAACATAGATCCACCAGCCTCTTTAAGCTCTCTTAAGATGGATACACGTGAGACGTTATTAAAAGCGTTCTTAACATTCAACTGCAAGACAACCCAATCCAGATAGATATCTAAGAGTACTTTAATGCCCAATAATACTACCTCACAACCTCTTGATATGGTGACTCTAAACTGATATGGACAAAGGTATTGTTGGAACTGGAAAAAAAGATGGAAGATCACAGTAGGACTAACAATGCACAATAAAACCTCCCCAATAGCAATCGGTCTAATGTCCCATATGTCCTTTGTAAGCGTAAGAAGAGAACTCCCACATAACACATGGCTAATTGATAATTATATCTCCCCTCTTAAAATTGATGTGCCCACATGGAACAACTCCATGAAACGACTAGAGGTATCCTTTTCCTGAAAGTAAATTCTAAGATGCTAATAAATCATATATGACAATCTACATGAGGATAGGGGTGGGGCTATGCATAGAAAGTGGGTAAAAAGTGATCTATCAAGACATAATGACTCCTCTAACTAATACTTCAAGATCTCTAATAATACTTCATCGTCCATTTGTGGATGTAAAATAGTCTCCTTAGTAAGACGAGCCATAGACAAAGGATGAAGGGCTCGTGTGGCTGTGCTATATTTCCCAGCCTATCTCAAGATCCTCCACCGTTGCAATCAAATTGAATCTGAACTATCATGTGACTAAACCTTACTCTTAATCCATGCGACTTGTATAGATTCTTCCTGCAATGTAGTCGAATCCCGTGCTTGGAATCTCCAAAATCTAGTGATCACTTTGTTATGTGCAACAGGCCCTTTAGTGTAACGTAAACACCACCATGGAAGTAAAAGAAAAAAATCATGCTAACTCTTCCATAAAATCATGTGTCAACTAATTTAGTGATAAATGAAAAGACCATCTAATCTTGTCATGAAGTGCATGAGGGAGCCTATGTAATAAACATGGACATGAGAGCCTAATGTTGAAAAGTCTCAGAATAGTCAAAATAGTGATGCTAACCACTTCCACGATCCGATCCGTATATCCAAAATGATCAACGAAGAGATCGATGTAGCTTATGTGATCCCCAAGTGATAGATGTTTATGTGATTTTCCGCCTCACATGCGCATCCCAAGTGGTCCAATCATAACCTTTATGCATTTTTCCTATGTTTGTTTTTACTCTTTTGAGATAAAGAGAGGATGGCACATTAGACATGATATATTATGTACTGCTCTAGGCGGCCCCATGAGGGGAAGTGAAGCCATAGCTAGCACAAAGAGAAATATAGTGACACAAGATACTCCATCGTGCATCTCCTTCCACCTACAAAACCGGAATCCCCTAACACCCCATTGAAATGTTAATTATCAAAATCCTAAAATCTAAAAACATTCCAAATTTTTTACTCTGATTTCCATAATTTTTCAACTAGGTTCCAATAGAACCATGGAAGGAAAAGGAAGAGACTGGAATGTTGGATTTGAGAAAAATCACTCAGAATCCTAAAAATAATAAATTTGTTAATATTTTTCTATATATTTTTTCATATTGTTCAATTTAGATATTGTAATACTAAAGTCAATGACTCTGAAATGACTTTCATGATGAAATGTCTTCTTAAAACCTCTCTTTGCTTTATATACTATAAGATATATACTAAACTTGGATAGTCCAAAATCCAAACTATGTCACATGACTAACATGCATAGATTTCATATTTTGTTATCTTATTCTAACCAATTACTAAAAATATATATATCATCCTACCCCATCCACCAATGCATGGTAGCCAACTTGTCATGTATCGATAAAGCCAAAGATTATATTTCATTTTTTGAATCATGCACATCATTATCTTGTCCTTTAGTGATCTAGAGGTCAATCTAAGATTTGGATAAATTAATTGTAACTAATCAAGATTGGTTACAAACCTACCCCCATTTAAGTCACAATATCCTCATTGCGAAAAAACTAAAAAATATCTACAAGTATATTGGCATTTGTAAGATTTATCAAAGGCTCCCAAGTAGCTTCATAAAGTGTATAACCTTTCTATTGAATTAGATATTCCACTTTTAATTCCACTTACCTCTAGTCCGCTTCTTGAGGATACTTTGTACCTCATATTCCTCTATGCTATCAATCATCATTGGTAAAGGAGATGATTGATGTGGATTGCCAAAGGAAAAAGATCGTGGAATATACTTATGTAAGAAAAGAAATTGTGATGTATTTTCATGTGTGTCGGTAACTCTAACTTATACACAACTATTCCAATTCGTGAAACGATCAAGAAGGATTCAATGAATCGTAGATTTAACTTTCAAACCCATATTAATGCCAAATTTATGATAAAAAATCACACTTAATCTCCTTCTTGAAACTGAATATGTCATCGATGAACATCGGCATACCATTTTTGCCAATTATTGGCAATGGTTAATTTTTGCTTTGCCTGATGCACTCCTCGTTAGACTCGTACCACAAACTCATTCACAATTCATAATTCTGACTGGGTTCAATGGTTCTTGCATGTGTTCCACTCTAGCCAAGCTATATGGTATGATATGATGTTCTTTGACTTTTATGGATGCATTGATTGAGTTATTGTAAGCAAAATCATTCAACGGTAAATGCTCATCCCAACCTTCTTGCTCCTCCAAAGTGAGAGCTCTAATCATGTACTTAATAGTTCTATTTGTTATTTTAGTTTGTACATATATGTTTGAGGATGATAAGGTATGGACATGACCATTTTTGTTTTGAATAGCCCAAATAAAGTTTTCCAAAACATGTTAGTAAAATGAGTGCCCATATCAGTGATGAGAATTGTAGCTAAACCATGTTGAGCATAAAATGCATCCATATAAATGCGAGGAAGTTCTTGTGTAATAATCGTCTTTATTATAGACCTAACATATATCATTTTGCTCAGTTTATCTACAAAAACAATTATCAAATTATAATCAGTAGACGTTATCAGTAATTCACATACAATATTCATATTGATGTGGTCCCATCTTCTGCTTGGTGTTGGTAGAGGTTGTAGTAAATCTGATGGTTTATGATTGCTATTCTTGTTTTGTTGACATGTTAGTCAACATCACACATAGCTAGTGATGTATTCTCTTAGTCTTCGCCAAAAGTATATTCTCTCTATGACTTCAATGATCTTCTCCACTCCTGCATGACCAACAATAGTTGAATCATGTGACTCTGCTAAGACTATTGCGGAGAGTAACATATGAGGGTATTCAAATGTTTCCCTTATAGAAAGTCAATCGTGAAGGGCTTGTGCAATCTCCTCATCCTCCTTGGTATCCTCCAACTGTCATATCTGTTGGCTGCATAAGATATGACAGTTGGAGGATACTAAGGAGGATGACAGAACCATAGCAAGTTTTGATGCACCACATGGGACATACGATTTAAGGATTGGTGCATGTAAGAGTGCATCCCTCAAGCTTGAAATGAAATCTCCTAGGTTGTACCCCATTACCATTTATGCCCTTGGCCTAATAGATTTGTTAAAGCTTGAGCAATACGAGCAAAAGCTTCCAAAAACCTTCTATAAAAACTTGTTAAATCCAGAAAACTATATAGTTGAGTTTGATTTTCTGGAGTACTTCAATTTTGAATGGCTTTTACTTTGTCATTCATGACTTCGATGCCCTTTGTACTAACTCTATGACCTAAGTAATCTACTTTGCTTTTGCCAAACTTACATTTTGATATCTTAACATATATGTTATTTTCTCTCAACACTTGAAGTAATTCTCGTAAATATTTCTGATGATCTTGTAAGTACTTGCTATATATCAAAATATCATCTAAAAACACAATCATTGATTTTTCTAGACACTTATGAAAAACATCATTCAGGGTCCCATGAATGTGACAATGATATTGGTTAAACCAAATAGCATATCTAGATACTCAAAGTGTTCATATCTAGTTCTAAAAACTATATTATGTATATTTTCATCAGCTACTCTAATTTGATTTATCCCCTTTTAAGATCAAGTTTGGTGAAATATTTAGCTCCATAAAATTGATCAAACAAATCATCCATTTGCGGTAATTGATACTTATTTGTCACCGTGTGTTGATTTACAGCACAAGCCATCTTTTTTCTTCACAAATAGCAATGGAGCTCTATATGGTACCACACAATGTTGGATAAACCCTTTTCCCAACAACTTCTCTAATTGTGCCTTGCATTCCTCCAACTTATTTGGTGCAAGTCTATAGTGATTTTTACTAGGGGACAAATCACTCGGAAATCCATAACTTTTTTCTCCGGACTGAAAATCAATTGATTTTTTTCCTTCACTTTAGTTTTTGACGAGATGCTCTTGCGGATGTATTTTGTTTTGCCTGTGAGAGTCATTTTTTGAACGTTACAAGGTGCGTTCTATTCGGACCGAAGATTTGACCTCGGCCAGAGGGGGAAAACAAATTCTTTCTGATATCTTTCAGAAAATGGAGTGATTTCAAGTGCCGAATGTTAGTTTATCTTGGATCTCCTCAGGTAGATCCAAGATAAACTAACATCACCAAGTTCAGACGTTGTCTCGTGAGTGGGGAACAGTCAGTTCTTTAGTGACTCGCAAGTATGTTGGCGCCAAGTTGGGGCAAGATCACTCATATGGCCATAACTTCCTAGTCCGGATTCCAAACAAAATGATTTTTCATCAGAAAGTTACATCCCGATTAGACCTCATGCGTATGTATTTTGTTACATGAATATACCTCTGCTTCTTGAGACAAAATTTTACTGGGCAAAGTCAAACCGGGACCTAAGAATCCACCATGGTAAAGGGGCAAGCGCATAACTCTTAAATGGCCGGTCCAAATAAGATAATTCCAAGCGCCTCACGTTAGTTTAGTCGGATTCTACTCACATACGTAAATTGTTAGAAAACGGAATCCAAACTATCGGGCCTCAAACAGCGAGCTAAGAAAGGGCATATCTTCGCAACAGTAGGATAAAATGGATTCCTTTTTTTTTCATGATGTTATTTCAGGGAGGTTGTCATCACATGTGCATTCAGACGAGTCAGGGAGACAAAAATTTCCAGACGCTGTTCCCATGCTACGGAACAACTGGGGCCTTGGTCTATGGTTGGTACATACAGTTCAATTGAAGGCCCACAACTGGGTCTCAGGTCCAAACTGGGTAATTTAAAAACCAGCAGAAACCTGGGGAAGTGCTTCAGAGGTTGTTATATTCCTTTTATGTCATTTCGATATCCAGACGACAACGGTGATCCTGGTACATAAGGGTGCAAAGAGAGATGAATCTTAGGTTCATATCCCTCATGTGGCTCTGCCGAACCGTCTCATTTCAATTTATTGAATCCATAAAAATTTTCTGAGTGCCAATTGGCAATTTTGAAATAAATCTGAGGAGGAGAGTTGCTGACCCATATTACTCACGTTGGATGTATGTCTCCTTAGTGATTACTTGTGTCATTTGAGATGTTTTGCACAAAGTGTTTGAAGGTGACAATATGAATGCATCAGAAATTGAAAAAAATAAAGTTATGAATACCTGATGTACTCTCACTGAAAAATAGAACCCGTGTTGAGAGGGGAAAATAAATTAGCCTTTGAATATGGAAAAAATCAGTGGAAATTACGGATGGATTTTAAAAACTTGTTTATTATTTTTATTAAATAAATTATAATTAAGTTGATTTATGGAAAAAAATATGGAGTCATTCTGACTCTGAAAAGTATTTAATTTGTGAATTAAAATCCCCGAAAAATGTAAAAAAATATGAATAAAATAGATGAAAGGTTTCAAAACCCATAGTCTGATATGGATAAATTTGAACAATTGCAGTGAAGTTTCGTGGAAATTGGAGATTTGGAAACGGCATAGAGTTTTCATAAAATTTGAGAATTTATTTGGCAACAAGTGGAGCTCCAAAAATCCCTAAAACTTTCCAGTAATTCATATAACATGACTTCAAGTTTTCAAAAAGCTCTGATGCAATTATGTGATTGTTAAAGTTAATCATTAAATTAAAGGCGGCTGCAGAATGAGAGAATTCCTTAAAATCCAGTTATTGTAGAAAATGAAGATCTGATCCGTTGAAGTTGCATCTTATTTTGTTCCCAACATGTGGAAAAAATTTGGAGAGGATCTAACGGTCGGATTTTATTTCTCAAAACTATGAAGTAAGAAAAATAGTACAAGATTGTGTACAAATATTAACTAAGTAATTTAGAGAAATATATGAAAATAGAACAATTTCACAATAGACCAGTTTAAATCGTAATTTTATTATTTTTCATGTAATAAAACAATCTGAAAATATTTTCCATGTCGAAATCATATTTAAGATTTTTTAGGTATATTTTTTGGATTTTCTAATATTATTTTCAGGTCATATATTGTATTTAGACTCAATAATCAAATAATTATAAAAAATTTTAGTTCCAAAATATAATAATTTATATCAGGAATATATGAGACTCAAAATGACAAGACTTTGATACATAATTTGAAAGTAAAAAATCAGAACATTTATTGTTTTGTATAAAAATCAGAAGGTGTTGTGTAGAGAATATAAAAATAATCCTGGAATATTTTTCAGGATCTATACAAAGGGAAAAAAACGTTCAAAAAATGTGTGATTGGATCTGAAACCTCAAGGCATATAATTTTTATTTAAAAATGAATAATGCGTTTTTTTAAGAAAAAATACAAAAAAGTGAAGGCTTTATCATTTGACCATTTGGTAAAGTCAGTTATAATGTGAAAAGATAAACAGTTTTATAACTGATAAATTTTGGTTAATAAAAAGCTATTTTTAATCATCCTTATCTATTGTGCACTTAAAAAGGTAAATCTCATATATGAAAGATGCCAAAAATGAACTTTAGTATTTGGGTCAACATTATATCTATATTGAAATAATTTTGAAGCTTGAAATCCGAATTAGGTTCAGTGAAACTTCCCAAAACATAAAAGGTGGCTGTAATTTTGTGTAATTAATAAAAAATGTGCTTCTTTTGGAAGCAAAGATCCGAACCGTTGAATTATACTAGAATATAATACTTAACACTAGAAATAATTTTGAGGATGATCCAACGGTTGGTTTTATTTCTATGCGGTTAGGTGATTTGAGGAGATGTATTTTTAAGTGTTTGAACCTTTTTTTGATCTAGTGAGTATTGCGAAATGTGCAAAATGATGGATGGGATAAGGAAAAACGTTATAGCATTGATTGCAATTTACTTGTATTGGAATTTAGTACTTAAACATCTTTTGGAAGATTTTTACAACAAAAAAATCGAATTAAGATAAAATAATGAGTTTTAAGCTATTGAGAAGCACATGTAACACAAGTACAATTTATTATTCCAAGGATTGGGGAATGATCCATCTTCATGAAATTTTTTTCCAAATTATTGGATAAAAAATGGATTTTGAATGGTGTGTTCTAGTGCGTTGTATATTATAATCTATTAAAATGTATCATTTTAGATACCTAATTTATTGCTGATAATATGTAAAAAATAGCTCACCAGTGATTAAAATTTACATTTTTAAAATAATTTGAAGGGAGTTGAAATAAAAATAAAAATCTCCATGTGAAAAATTTGAGAATTTGTTTTTTGGGATAAATTTGGGATGGTAACAATAATAACATGTGAAAAGAGAAAAAAAAAGAGTTAATTTCGTTTGAAAAAAATAATTAAAATAAATCAGCTTCAGAGTATAATAATAAGAACAAAAATATTCCAGATTTTTTGTTAATTTTATTTGAATGTCAAGAAAGAAAAAAGAAAAAGAAAAAAATGAACTTGTATTTTGGAGGGACTTGTGCGCTCTAGAAAAAAAGGGTAGGAGGGAGGGTTAAGGAAAATTGTACATTTATCCTTTAATCTCTATCTTGTGATTCACTCTATTTTTTGGTGGTAAACTTGGAGGTAGATCATTTGGAAAAAATATCTTGAAACTCGTTCAAGATACAAGTTATCTCATTGTGTATAAAAAATTGTTATTTTGGAGCACTTACATCCCACTAACAAAAAAATTATACATATGATATTTATGAACAAGATTCAAAATTCAAAACTAAATGATAACTATCTTATCATTAAATTAATAATAGTTTGTGATTGAAATGATTTTAAACAATTTTCTTTTAAATTTACATGTTAAAGTTAAAGATATCATGAAACTCAGAGTTTTATAGTTGTGACATTTAAGCATAACAATAATTTACACTTGAAATAAAAAATATATCAAATAATTCAAGGATATATATTCTATACCCAACTTTTTTTAAAATTTTAGAATAATTAAAATCTTGGAATGGATATTCAAATATTTGATTATTAATCAAAAAGCCAAATCACATTCAATTCCGAGCCAAATACTCCGAAATATTCCCTCATCATTCGACGTGAATTATTTCTTTACCATGGATGAAACGATTATATTATCACATCTCACTAGAAAACAACTGAGTTGTATATGGCTAGGGAGTATAAACACTTTAGATCAGTAGAAGCATTATTCACAGTCCATTCGCAACCCTCCTATCATGTTTCAACTTTTCAAAGCTGACTGTAGTGGAGTTCCATAAGAGTCCTTTTGGTTGAAATGCATGATGTCCGCATATTAAGAAAATGTTTCTTTTGTGAACGTAAATGGCCTTAAGGGTGATTCAGGGGAGATCTTTAAGTAGCCTATGAACGAACTCCATCAGCAATAACCATGCATAAAGAAGTTGCATGTATGGCCATCTATATAACGTCTCTATTTTATTTTATTTCAACGTATGGCTCTTATCCTTGAAAGATTCCATTCTTCTTTCCCCAAAACAGAAAAGTGTCGGGGACCGCTTCTTTCCTAGAACCGCTTCGCCCTAAACGAGGAACAAGTCGGGAAGCCGCCGTGTAATCTAGAGTGTGGACAACCAACCCTACCCGGAGGCTAAACAATGAAATGTCTGTTAGCCGCCAGTCCCAAGTTACATGGTTGGGGCTCCTACAGTTGACACAAACAAATGAACGAATGATTCTCTGACTTGGGACCCATCTTCTGTGAGCGTTCGGCGCTTCGCTTCTTGCTTACTGTACTTTTTTCGCTCGTGCTACGAGCGTCGGAAGTTCGGAACAGCAGCACCAGGTTCCAGGCTTCATTAGAAACTAGGAGGAAGTCTGGAACGAAGAAGTTGACATTTGCATCTGTGTCTTGGAGCCCAAGTTGGACCTGAGACGAGGGCAGGGCAGGGGAGGGGAGGAGAAGGGAGGGACGTAGGCTATGGCAATTAGAGGGGCCCTTGGGGCCACTGGATTGGGAGTTCGTTGTCCCAGTTTGGAGTGCACGAAATGCAGCAGCAGTGCTGGCAGCAGTTCCTCGGGGATTTTTCGGGGAAGGAATCATGGGCGAGTTTCTGTTTCTGCCAGGGATGTGAGTGCATTTGGCAGGAATGCAAGTCTTTCTGCAGGTGGTGGGGTGGCTGTGGAAGATGTGGGGGTTAGCACTACACAACGACGGCGACCGCAGGGAATTCGGTTTGAGGTTCATGCGGAGGCAAAAGTGCAACTGGAGGCGAGTGGGAAAGATACAGCTGATTCGCTACCACTGCCGAACAAGATTTTGGAGCTTTTGAAGGGTGGTGGAGATCCAGTTAATTCTGCTTCCTTAGACTCTGGTATTGACAATTTTTGCTTTCCTCCGCTATACTGAATCTGTCAATTTTTTCTGTGGTTTGTCTGTTAAGAGTAATGAGCTTTGGGATTTCATCTCACATTTTGTGTGTTTTATTATACTTTTGAGGTGCTGTAGATCGTGCTGAATTTCTGGAGGCAGCAAAGAAGGGTAATCTAGTTCCTGTTTACCGAAGGATCTTTTCTGATCAGCTGACACCAGTCCTGGCGTACCGATGCCTTGTGAATGAAGATGAGCGAGATGCTCCCAGCTTCCTTTTCGAGTCTGTAGAGCATGCGACTTATGGGAGTAGTGTGGTATGGAGACTTCAGCCAGCTTGAGCAATCTCTCATGGACTTTCGTAATTATTCAATTCAAGTCAATGGTTATTTTGAGAACAGAATTGGGAGTTCTTATCATCTTTGGTGGTGGCAGGGCCGATTCAGTATGCTCGGGGCCCAACCAGCCATGGAGGTTATTGCCAAGGAGAACATTCTTACCATTCTGAATCACGAAGATGGATGTAGGGAGGAGAAGATAGTGGATGATCCAATGAATGCTCCATCGGAAATCACAGATCAATGGAGACCTGTTATGCTAGATGGACTTCCAGAAGTGTTTTGTGGTGTGTAATATCTTATCTTGATTCTATAAGCTTGAATATGCATTCAATTCAAAGGGCTTGTGAATTCCCTTCTTTTTATAGTTGTCATGTAAGTCTATGCAGGTAAATGCAGATACTTAATAGCAGATTGCACTTTTTGAGAGCCTCAAAACTGGATATATGCTATCTTCATTTATTTTCTAGCAACTTTTGTCATCCCATGGGCGTCACCTCTTTTTCAGTCTGAAGTTTTGTCCAAGGACCAGAAAAAACAAAGTTTATCAATATGTTGAGATAGAAAATTGAAGGACACTTTCGGTGTGCTTCACTTCAATCCTGAGGAGTCGGTTTATATAATTTTGATTGTAGAAAATAGAAGGTAACATCACTTGTGGAACGAGTGTGAACGTCCATAAAATCCTGTGCTTGCAATCTTCCATCACCTTTTTTCAACTCACCGTCAAACCAACGCTTGAAGAATATCTCACTCCTCTGACTGTAAACATCTCTAAGTAAGTAGGATCAGATTCTGACATATTTCGCATTCCAACTGCTTTCTGCGTTGCCAGGTGGTTGGGTTGGTTACTTTTCATACGACACTATGCGATATGTAGAAAAGAAGAAGTTACCCTTCAGTCATGCTCCGGAGGACGATAGAGGTCTTCCCGATATTCACCTGGGCCTTTACAAAGATGTTGTCATATTTGATCACGTTTCAAAGGTAATAACAAGGATCTTGTTTACTACTGCATTCTACGAGATGTCTGAAACACAACGTGGAGAATGTTTGCTATTCCTCCCATAGAGTTGTTTTCTTGTGTTTTCAGCAGAGTCATTTACAATTGGACCGTCACAGATCTGCAGCCATGTTCAATATTTCTGACCAATTTGAAATGATTTAGTCTTTTCACTGCATGTGTCACATGTGAGTGCTAAGCTTCACTGCTCACCACATAGAGGCAGGCATCCCGTTTGTACTGCTTCAGTGATAATGATACACCTTCACGTGGGGTTTTTTCCACTTAAGAATGAAGACAGTGTAGATAGCATGATGATGTCGTAAACATTGGCTTCTCCTGTGCAGCTTGTGTATGCCATTCATTGGGTTCAAACCGATTCTGAGAAGTTCAAAACAGCAGAAGATGCATATGAAAATGGTAAAGCACAGCTTGCCGGCTTAGTTAATCGTCTACAGAATGGTCAAGGGTAAGTGCTATGTCCTCCTGCAATGTTGAGACGCTTTCCATAGTTGCAATGTTGAAAGTAGACATAGAAGATTCTATGGTACAGCTTGACAAATAGCGTGGGAGGTGCTGAATGGAAGTTTGGTTTTGTTCCTTTGTCTCCATCCTTTGAAATCAGTGTTTATTTTTATACAGGCAAAAACTTACGACAGGCGCCGTGGAACTTAAGATTGGTCATTATTGGGACAACAAACAAGTTTCAAACTTGACTGAGGAGGAATATAAAGCTAACATTGTGAAAGCAAAGGAACACATTTTGGCTGGTGATATTTTTCAAATAGTTCTGAGTCAGAGATTTGAGCGACGCACATTTGCTGATCCTTTTGAAGTTTACCGTGCTCTACGAGTTGTCAATCCTAGCCCATACATGATTTACTTACAGGTTTCATTGCTTTCCATTTGTCTTCAATCATGCCAAAATATCTTTCAATCATGAAACTTCTTGGCCTTTTCAGCTGTTTTTTCCCCGAATCTATTCATTTTACCATTGTGAGAAGACGTCAAGCTGTGTGGACATCTCAAGTATGATGGTATATGCTGGTTGCTATATATTCCGAATGTATGGTAGGTGCGAATGTGGTTAGATTTCCGTTCCTTAGCTTGCATACCAGCAGATTTTGCCATTTATTCCCTTCTATGGGAAGGAGCTGGTTTGATTCCATAATTTTACTATCTATGAACCATTAATCACTTCTTTCTCCTTGTTGCAGGCTCGTGGATCTATAATGGTGGGTGCTAGTCCCGAAATTCTAACCAGAATACAGAAGGTAATTGTCCGAGTCCATTTTTTGGTTCCTCCTTGTCTACCAGATCATATGTATCTTGAGATATGTTTGAAGCATTACCCTTATTTTGCAGGGAAAGGTCGTCAACAGACCTTTGGCTGGGACCAGGAGAAGAGGGAAGACAGTGGAGGATGATTTACAATTAGAGGCGGATTTACGCCAAGATAAGAAGGAGGTGGCAGAACACGTGATGTTGGTAGATTTAGGTCGGAATGACGTGGGAAAGGTACTATATGCTGGAGCATGATGAAAATGCTTAATTTTCTCTAGGTATATAACAAGTATGGACGATTACACCTGTTACAATCTCGGGTTTAGTAGTCGTGTTGACCAATGCTTTTTGAACAACAGCAGTAGTAATGTCGCCCACAAAATCGTTTACAGCATCCTTATGATTTACCGGAGTTCAACTTGAAGTTCACCAATCTGAACATGTTTGACATCTTTTATTCACAAGGTTTCTAAGCCTGGATCAGTTAAAGTGGATCGGCTTATGGACGTCGAGCGTTATTCTCATGTTATGCATCTTAGCTCCACGGTAAGTTCTTCTTTAACCTAATCATACTAATATGTATTTTTTCAGCGCATTATTTTATTCGTTTAGCTCCCACATGTAAGCCACTAATGGGCTTGCATATTCTCCTTGAATCTGAAAGAACAATCGTAGTTGGACATCATAGGGAAATCAAGCGTCTTCAAAACCATATTTACTCGTTTATGGTGGTCTACTTCCACCTTCTCACTTATAACCTTTGTATTTCTCCACTGATTTATTTCACCATATTTTACAGCCGTCGGAGATTCTGTAATGTAATTTTATACCTGCAGCTATTCATCACTTTAATCTGCATGATGCTTTAGGTAACGGGTGAACTTCTCGATGATATGAGGAGTTGGGATGCTCTACGTGCTGCACTGCCAGTTGGGACTGTGAGTGGAGCTCCTAAGGTAAGACTAGCTTATTATCCATTCCCCAGGAAGACCAACTGCAACTTTGTTGGCTTATCTGTCTGAAGAGAGTCGACACGAATTTCCTGGATTGCACCGCACAAAAGTAGAGCAGCACTAGAATGTTTTATCATTTTCAACGTTACAAAGGCTTAATATCGGCCATGTCAAACACAGGTCAGAGCAATGGAGTTGATTGATGAGCTGGAGCCCACCCGACGGGGTCCGTACAGTGGGGGTATCGGGCATGTTTCATTCAATGGAGACATGGACATTGCTTTGGCCCTCAGAACTATGATCTTTCCCACTTTCGATCGATACAACACGCTGTACTCTCACAGTAAAACCGTAGGGGCGAACAGTAGGCGAGAGTGGCAGGTGTACTTACAAGCTGGAGCAGGAATCGTGGCCGATAGTAACCCTGATTCCGAACACAAGGAGTGTATCAACAAGGCTGCGGGACTGTCCCGAGCCATCGACCTTGCGGAGTCAGCTTTCGTGCAACAATAAGTTTTAGATCCTTTAGCGTTAGATTATTTGGGTTCTCATGATGAGTTTGGGAGTGTTGCCCAAGAGTTATCATGACAGGCAATACATGTAGGAAGTTCTGCAGTGAATCTGGTGTTATTGTAACGATATCAGAAATTGAGATTGCTGGTGGCACAGTAGAATGCAATTAGCTCCTTGGCTTCGTCTGTCATCAACAGCTGTGTAATGTCGTACTGCTGGTCGCGTTGATGCTACACTGGCGTCAGTATGTCATTTTCCCCAGTTCGTTGCTCATTCTACCACCACAACGCTACAAATGAAGCCGTATTGAGATTGTCTTTAATGTATCATGAATAAGGAAGGATAATTTAGGAAACAAACTCTGTATCCAGTATTCTTCAATTCTTTTTGTTCTGCGCGGATCGTTTCTCATACATACAGAAGGGAAAATTGTGGACGGAGAGTTCATTTCAGAAAACCAAACAAAATATTTGATGCAGACGTAGTTTGAGCAACCATCTGCTTTTCCAGCTCAAACTTTTACCGGATAAATCAAGTGGATCAACGTGATCTTCTGCTTCTTGAAAGATCTTTGAGAAGAGGGAGAATTAAATAGCTGTTTTAACTTATCAGTTGCTCTATAGACCCAAGTCTATATTTTCCTAGTTAAGTCTGAAGTGTTTTGTGTGATGATCATGCTTCTGTTAGTTTTTAAGCATTTCTTTGGCATGGAAGAATTTTTCTTCTTATATGATTTTCTTGTACCCTAACACTGTTGAGAACTGGAAGTATTCTTGCTATCCCAGAGTTCTTCATCTCGCCCCGGCTTTTCCCGTAGAGGACACATACAAATATTTTTCTTTCCAGTTTTTCTGAATAAAGAAAGAATTATGGTATAAGTACCACCGACCAAGTACACGTCGTGAACTAAGCGAAGTATCCGGATTTTCAATTCTGGACAACGTCAGGAAACAAAACAAAACTTCTCCCCTCTTTATGCAGTACAGAAGGGTGACCGTTTCAGCTGTAAGTTTTCACAGGACATGGATACAAGCCTAGTTGTTGTCGTCAGATCTTATCATGTTCGGTCTCTGGGAGTTTCAGTACATTTCATCATTTGAAGCAAAATATCTTCCAAGTATTTGGGGTAGATTTTATCCCTTATTACACAGAAATCCATTTAAAATTTGGTATATTTTCATCTGTAAGAGAGAGAGATTCGGAGAAGTAAAGTATCTTCCGGACTATGTGGATATAGATATCTTCCTTATGATCTAAGAGAGATATCCCTTACCATGGTGATTAAAATCCTCAGATACATTAATATGAATTATATTGTTCATATCCTGCAAGAATAAAATCTTAAAAGTAGGAGAAAAATATCTTCCAAACGATGTGGAGATTTTAGATCCTTCATGATTTAAAAAACTTACTGTTCACTGAAAGAACCTCGATCTCAATCATTGTTCTGGATGCTACCAATAACACAACGTACATTTGCAGCATTTCAAATCAAGCAGAATTCTATCGAGTATTTTAACTTCAATGAAATGACTCAAAAAGTATATGTTTCTGACATTTTAGAGAAGCAAGTAAAACCTAACAGTGAATGGAATTTATTTTGGGAAAATATTATGAACAAATATTAACATATTGATAATAAAAACTAAAAAATGAACTTTGTTTGCAGAGTCTTGATTTTAAAATCATTTTAAAGAAGTCCCAAATATTACCATCTATATTATGGTGAACATTTAGATGTTAATCTATAAAAACTGATATTTGAATCTTTTAAAAAACTGAACGTATGAAAGCTAATTTTCAAAAATGAGTACACATATTTGAAAGTGAACCTCCGTTTCGCGAGCGCCGCAATCCGGATGTTCAATGGTCCAAGGTAATATATTTAAAATTGATAGGTTAGGAACAGAATGCACCAATTGATACATAAATTGCTCTCCACCAAAAATATTTCCAATGCACAACTCGTTATGGAACAACATAAATAAAGGTGAGGAGTCAATGTAAAAGTTTAATGGTGGAATCCCCTTTAGCAAGTTAGCAATTAAAGATTGTAATTTGAATCCTATCCTAAAATTACATTTTAGGATTTTTTTACAGATAAGGGATTTAAATCATAATCGAATTTCGGGTTGAAAAATTCATCCTAGAAATTACGCTTTTGTATTCAGATTGAAGTTATGTTAAAATACACGTTATATTATAAAATTTTTACTTCGATGTAAGATTGCAGGTATTTTTATTAATTATGAATGAACTGTTTAGCCTTTTAAGATTACTTGCGTTGATGTATATGTCATGCATAACCTTGCACAAGTAAATTTGTGCATCATACTGAATCTTGCTGTTCAGAATATTTTTTGAGGTTTTTAAAATTTTATTATTAAGATTTATTAGATTCATTATATTTATTTTGTTATTATATAATATTATTATAACCTAAAGGTATTTGAAAGGCTATGGTATTATTTGCAGGATTTATTGATAAAAAAAAATAAACGTCACTTGTGAAACGCTTAAACTCTCATTTAATGTTTTTTTTGAAGTGGATCAAATCTTAAATTATTTATTTTCTCCCAATGAATGATAGAATAAATTTTTTATCTTAATTATAATTATTTAATTTATGATTTGATTAATTATAATTTTATATTTATAACATCAGACAAATTTTTTTTTGAAAAATGTAATGAATAAAAATTTCATTATAATTTTAATTTAATATTATAAATTAAGAAAATAAAACGATAATATGACATTTTATTGATCAACAAGCAACGATTGTAAAAAAATTTAAGTCTAAAATTATATATTATGAAATAACATCATTATAAAAAATCAAAACATGATATCAAATATATATTATGTCAAATTAAAATTAAAATTTATAAATAATAACTAAAATTTTTTAAATTAAATTATAATTTTAAAAACTGTTGGTGGCATATATGAAATATATTACTAAAAATGATGAATCAAAGCTTAAAAATAATATTAAATAATAATATAATAAAAAATCACTCAAAATTATTTTATAAAATAATTATTTTATATTTATTTTAATGAAAAAAAAATTTAGAATTTGAGTTAGTTTTACATCATATTTATAAATTTTTAGATTTGAATTTCAGGTATGATGATTACATATTTGTCTGAATTGTATATTGATGTATCAAATGACATTCTTAATAAGTCTTATAAAGATGATTTTATTATTATATGTTATTTATGTTTGATTGTAATATATATTTGTAAAGATTGATGCAAACTCATCATTTCAATTTTGAAGTTTTTTTACTTTTGTGTAATTTTAAATTTTTTTTTAGGAATCACTCATGAAATTAAATTTTTTTTAATAAATAGCTTCTGCATCAGTTGAAAATTGATCATTCTAATAAAGTCCAAAGAATGATGATTTGACATAAGAAAATAGATATGCATTTATGGACGTACAAAAACTTAATCTAGATAAAAAAAAATTGATTAAGAAGTGTAGCTACAATGGGAGAAGACGGTATCTAGAACATCATCTATATTCCTAGTTATTTAAACCTTTCAATCTCAAGGTGTTTTAATTCAAGCCTTAAGGACATATTGATTAAATGAATGCATGGTTACATGTGCTAACAAACTTTCACTAAGCTGTAGATGATGTGATGAACAAGACCTTGCATTAACCTTAAAGTTTACCCATATAATATCCATGCAATCTACTTTGTTCAATTAGGAAAGATGTATTTGATGCCATCCAACTCGATCCTGGCAAGAATAGTCATTGTTGTGATTCCATATAATATCCAGAAAATCTATTTTGTTCAATTACGCAGGTTTTATTTGATGCCATCCAACTTGTCCCTGCCGAGAATAATCATTTTTCTGATGTGAACTGATGCTTAACTTGCAATAGTTTCACTTTATTGTACTGGTTGCTTGCAACTAATATATTATTTGGTCCGAATACTTTATAGCATCTCTACTTGCCCAACATTTCTTTTAATTGTGAAAAAAAAGTATCACGTTCTTTATCATAGTATTTTTTCATGATTGTACTGGTTGTTTGCAACAAATATGTTATTTGGTCCACATACTTTACAATATCTCTATTTGCCCAAGGTTTCTTTTGATTGTAAAAAAAATAAGGGTATCATTTAATTTATCATATTGTATACTCTAATTTAGATAATATATATCTATTGATTCTCAAAAATCACTAGTTTATACAATATATATGAAACAACATCCAAAGAATCATCACCTTGCATGATTATTTTCATATTGAAACATCCATATATGATTTTTTGGATATTCAATATTACAATAATTTGTTTATATATGATTTGGCAATAGAACATATTTCTCTTTGTGACGTTAGCTCCATATATCCCTTGGGTTATGGGTTCTTCTCATAATTTTTTGCTATATTTCTCACACATGCTAAGAAATCCTTTAAAAAATCATTTGATACGAATAAAATCATATATTAATGATGGTTACATGTATGATATATATATGATCATGATCATTTGGATCTCTTAAATAAGCCCACATGAGATTAAGCCGCCACTAGTTCTTAAGAGTGAATAGGGACAAAGTATAATAGTTCTTAAGCAAGATCCTGCTTATGAGGAAAGTGGTAACTGTGCTCAACTTCTCATTTCTTGTTGACCGTTAACCGTTTTTATGTGTTCGTGGCAAACATCAAATATCAATATTCCTTTTGTACAGTCACAGCTGTTGCTCGACTCCTCGCTGCCTCTATACTGTCCCGTGAACTTCCCTTGCTTGTTATCGCGTGGGAGTACCCCAAAACAGTGACAATCACGAAACGTTCATTATTGAAGTTGGAAAAAAAACTTTTGAATTGCCTTCAATTTTTGACGATGTATCAAGAGCATTTTCACATTTTACAGCTTGACAAACATTGTAACCCATAAAACACTAATTTTTTTAATACACACCCCAGGATGATCATCTCAGTAGGATAAATATTCAGGAAAAAAAGTCTTCAGAAAATCTCAGTACATGTACAGCACAGAGTTATTGATTTGTTCATGAAATAATAAGAATGGGGAGGAAACGGCCGAAGTAGATAACCAAGAGTTTTTGGGTGAGTTTTTTTTTTTTTTTTTTGGTAGATGAGGAGGTTTGGTTATAGATTCTACATGTGACATGGTTTCACATGGGGTGATTATCCATCTAGGAGGATGGATAATCATCCCTTCCAAAAGGACGGTGAGTAGAATTGTATCAGCCAAGGTTTCCAAGTAGAGGGGTATCCAGAGAAGTCACCTCTTAGTTCCTTTGGCTTTAGAGTTATATGTCCTCTAGCTATAGAGCTATGGACACTGACTTAGACATGTTCGTGAGCCTATCTGATTAGACGAAAGGGATACTACTTTCTTTAGCTTATTGTATAGCATATTTTAGATAACATATTTCTATTGCTTTACAGAGAACACTAGCTGATGCAATCCATAAGAGATCAAATCACATTAGGTGATACTTCTTCAGATGTTGTTGTATATAAACCATTTGATTTAGATATAGTATGATATATTTCTAATAGCATCACAATTGGGGCCTAGCCCCATGTTACCCATTTCGTTGCATCCATGTAAGGCTTGATGGGATCTTCCCATCCATTTTGCTATTTTACTCTTTTCTTCCCTCTAGTAACATGTCAATGGGGCAGTTCAAACTACATTACTATACACGTAATTTCTAAATTTCACGCAGTCTTGTTAATATATCTTTGTTAATTAATGGCAGCAAAGTAAAAATCTTGAATCTTTTTGCTAAGAGGAAGATTAGAAAATTTTTCCAGCCTATGAGTGATGTAATATTTTTCAAAAATCTGCTACAATGTTGTGATGCAAATCTTTATTTTTATTTATATTTTGATGGAAATCTATTAAGTTTTCAATGAGAAATGTATTTCGGTGAGAAAGCAACGGTAATCAATACTAGAGACATATCTGTCCACATCTCCCTTATAAAGTTTATTTCAGAGGGGGTGATCACCCATCCTCAAGGATGGACAAGAGTCGAGCGGCATCAGCCAAGATCTCCGAGTATAGGGGTATGCAGAGAGGTCACCTCTTTGTTCCTCTAGCTTTGGAGTTATATGGAGCTATGGACACTGACTTTGACATGTGAGTGAGTGAGTGCGCAAGAGCCTACCATACTAGGTGGCATGGGGTATCACTCTCTTTAGCTTATTGTATAGCTTATTTTAGACAATATGTTTCCATTGCTCTATATAGAACACTAGCTGGTGCAATCCATAGGAGAGTAATCATGTTAGGTGATGTTTCTTCGGATGCTCTTGTTATTTGTAGATCGTTTGAGCTAGATAATTTGGATATCTTAAGGTGTTGTATGACATATTTCTAAGTGTGATGCTATTGGGGCCTAGCCCCATGTTCTGTGTTTGGTTCCATCCTTGTCCAATTTGATGGGGGTCTTCACATCCCTTTTGTTATTTTACCGCGTCTCTCTTCTCTTATAATGTCTGTCCACTTCTCACTTATGAAGTCCCATATGTACGAGACAAAGAGGGAAGTACAAAACTTATGTTGGAAATTCGGATGAAGCAAGAAATCCCGGTCGAACTCGTAGAAGGTCGAGGTTACCCTTCGTGAAAAGCGAAATCTATAAAGGATTCATACCTGTCAGTGAAGTGAGCGCTGAGAGGATTCTGACTTTTGGGAGGTCAGATATATTCGAGTTTAGTAATGCCGGGCTATTGGCGTCAATGACAATAACCCAGTATAGTTCACCGAATGAACACCCAACATCACACACTACACATTTCAAATCAAAAAAGAAAGAAGTGGTCACAGGTTGGGCTTCGAGACTGAATTTCCCATAAAATAAGACACCATTTTGCCCCTTGCCCCACAGCTTTTTATCAGCATACGAGTACATTATGGGCCACTTGATCCGTTACAACCTTCTTCAATGGATAAGATAAGAGGCAGCCCCCCTTCTCTGGTGCATTGTTATAGCATATGACGACAGAAGATGTTTTATATTATTCCGATGTACATTTTAATGGAAAAGTGTATAGTGCGAGTTACATGAGCAAAGCCTTTATAGAACTTTTTCAAGCTTTTTGAAAGAAAGTGAAGGTTTAATCTTACAATCACTTTTAGTCAGTTCTGAAGACCTAGCGTTTACTCTCTAGTACGTATTAATCTCATGCTCCTAGCTTTTTCTGCAATCTGTTGATCTTGGATGCCAGTTCTTCACTACGAATTTTTTTCTAACTAAAGGAGTTCTTAATTTAATTTTCAAACCACTCTGCTGACACTTTTGCCACGTTGTTATATCAGTAGATTTCTCCCAATCGTCTTAGCCTTTAAAGTTCGGAAGGCATTGGTCGAGTGCGTAACGGAGCCCCCGAAATCTTGGGACCAAACAATTTACCGTGGTGAAACAAGTGGGACCAAAGGCCGTCTATGTATACTTCATGTAGGGAGGTTAATCTGGGGTGTCTGAAGCAAGTTTGTTGGAGAATTAGCCCCACTTCTCGAAGCTCCGAAGCCCATCATACCACGCCATTGTTTGGCGTGGTATGATGGAATGGATCAATTCCACCTCTTGTATTCACACCGGCAATATATATTCCTGAGGGTGCTGACAACTAATTTATTTAGCATTCATAAATAAAGAGCTTTTCATAGTTCATAGTATTACATTCGACTATGGAACAAAAATGGGTTTTATTACAAGACCAGATAGGTGCAACGAAGTACTATATATCAATAAGAGGAACTTTAGGTTGCAGATTGTGAATGGTCAGTTGAGAGCATCCGCACTTGTGTTCGCTATCTTGCACCTATTGATGGATTTCGTGAGATCCAAGGAATCTTAGTATAAGAAAGAAAAAAAGGCTCACAACGAGATTCCCATGCCCATAGTTTTTTCGAGCCCAGGGGCAAAGCATGATATGACTACTGTCAATTTGATTTTTCTGGAAAGTGCCTAAACTTTTATTTTTTCCTGTCAAATATATGTGAACTAAGATACACATCCACTCTTTGCAAAGATCCACTCCTTGCTCTTTGCACTGCAGAGAGAACTATGCTTTTTGAAAGCATCAATAAGCTTTGCGTGGAAAAAACTTTACAACGTGAAAACTTTGATTTGTACTTGATGGATTCTCTAGTCATACAACACAATGCATTGACTATTATACTTCTTGTGTTTTACAATGTAAAATGAAATTATTTTGGAAAATAAATAGTTTGAGTTTGCTACTGCAGATTTTTTTAGCGTGAAAAATTTTATTCCTAGAATATTATGTGGATCATTAAATTTTGAAAATATTTAATTTTTTGGCCTTAAAATTAATTCAATGCGTTAAATTCTAATTATTGGACAAGATTTTTTCATTAATATTTATGGCTATATATTATTATCCTTGAAAAAATAAAAATAATTTTTTAAAAATGTGTGAATAAAAATATGATAAATCTATTTAAGAAATAAATAAAATCTTTGAAAAATATTTAAAAGATCATTCCATATGAATTGGCAAAAAAATTAAAATTTTAACATATGTAATAAATATATCACAAATTTTATGATTAAAAATAAAAATTTTAAATATATTAAAAATATCATGATATTAAAAATATTTCATCAAAAAAATATACAAATTCCAAATTGTTTTCGTTTATAAACATAAATTCATACTCTCTTTATTAGGCTATTTTCATGTGATAGGAAATGCAAAAGATAATATAAAAAAAACATCTTTTTTTTATTTTGGACTTTGGATTCAAGGCTACTGTCAAAAAAAATATATTTAAATTTAACAACAAAAGTCAGATATTCAAAAAATTTAATAATTTTTCATTATATTTATATATTCATAAATAAATCATAAAATTTTTTATTATAAATTTTTTTCCCAATGATTATTAAAATTAAAATAATTATAATTTTTATTTGCTAGAATATATAAAAAATTTCAAAATTGATTTTGGATTATGTGTTTCTTGTTTTGATATATGATATAATTTTTATTATTTTGAACTTCGTAAAATAATGATTTTTTCAAAGATATATTATATAATATATTATTAAAAATAAAATTAATATAAAAAAATTTTAAAATAAAAAATGAAAAAAATGGAATTTCAAAAATTAATACAATTAGTAAAAAAAATTCAATGTTTAGAATTTTTTTATTTGAGTTCATAAATCTATTTTAAATATCAATAGATACTAACAATATTGATGTGATTTATTGAATATTGTGCGAATGTTAAAATTTGTTATTTTTCATACATTGGAATTTTGATAACATTGCCGGATGAAATTATTTTTATCACTTTCTATGTATTTCTACACCATGTGAATTTTTAAAAATTTATAACTCCAATTTTATTTTTTTAATAAATAATTTTTAGATTTTTTATTTTTACTGTAATCATTTATCTGAATTATAAAATCGAATGACAGTTTTGAACATTAAAATTAATTTTTTATACATTGTTTATACTTTCTAATAAGTTACATTGACTAGCTTGATTATGTTTATATTATAGTAAATTAAAAAAAAGTGAATGTTTCTTAACATATTCACATAAAAGAATTGTTGGTAATCATCTTAGCATTGACAATAGATAGCATGATGGAATCATTGTATATCACGGTGTTGAATTTTTAACATTTTAATATTTTTCATCTGTGATTGGAAAATAAAAATAAAAATAAAAAATAATAATTATCATTTAATTATTAATGATGTACAATTATTATTATTTAACACTTAGTATAACATTGTATGCTAGAAACATTATGATTCATTTTCAATTAGGAATTTAAACAGAAGTAAGGCTAAGAAATGATTGTTGATCATAATTGATTCTAGGAAAAAAAATTTACTAGATTAAATAAAGTAAGTCAAATTACTACAAAGGAAAACAATCAATAACATGACCAAATCCAAGTATAGTATAAACTTTAAAAAGAGGTGCAAAGAGAGAGGTTAAATGGTTTAGCTTTTAAGTCAACATGTTCAAATTTTTAAAGTTTGGCAAGTTGCTCCACCAATCTCAAGTTGGTCAGTCTACCGCAAGGCCATGTGACCCGTTCTAAATCTCAAATCAATTTGATGTGTCTTGTGTAAAGACTTTTACTATATTGTATGTTGATATGGTGCTTTACCACTAATCAAGTTCAGAATTTGTAACATAATCTAGATGCTTTCAATCATCAATAAATCTCAACTTGTGCTATATAAACAATTGGGAAATATGTGGTTGTTGCTGCTTCAAGAGGAATTCCAAACAAAGAAGTGCTCACCAAGGACTCACTTTGTAAGTGAATAAAGTCTAGTATACTATATATACTCTAGAGAAATATAAGGAACAATTATCACAACAGTGAGTTGAATACTAATATATATGTGGGATTGAAGGTCGTGTCATCGGGCTTCTCCCGACATGGTCGCATAGCATGACATGAATACTAAAACATGAAAATTTGCATTTGCACCCATTGGGTCATCAAAGTAAGTGTGGTAGAAATCCTTGCTTCGGACTCATGTTGTCGGTCCTCAAGCTTAAAGTGGAAATTTCTCTTTGCACAAAGGCTTAACACTAATCACTTGGATTCATCTATATGTTGAATATCTTATTCTTTAAAAGAAATTGCCATGTTATAGTCATGTTCTCCGTACATATATTAGCCTACTCATCTTTTGCAGCTTGCTTTCATTGAAATAAGGCATTACAAAAAAGAATTATTATTTTTTTGTCAAAAACTTGGAAAAAATCTCCAAGCCAGTTTCAAATAGACTAATATAAAATTTTGCCATTATTTTTTTAAGAAAAAATTGTATCATTTCCAAAATCATTGCTAAATATTCATTCCATATCAAAAGCAAACAAATTGAGTATTTCTATGAGTATTTCAAACGGTAGGAAGATGATCTTAATAGTGTATTAACCATAAAATTCCATGTGCTCTTCAGGGCAGCCCCCGTTGTATGATGTGACTCAAGCAGGGTAGTCCATGGGATGGAATGTATGTAAGAATGTACGTGTCTTGGCTGAAATAAGCTCTAAAGCATTCACCCATAAAAAGTTTAGTGTTGCAAAATAAAATTCTAACTGCTTGCCTTCCAACTCCCCAGTAGAACCATAAAATTGTTTCTATCTGCATTTTGCCATAGAACGGTAACAACAATATTGACCATAAGTGAGTAGTGTATAAACCATAGAACTACATGTGCTCTCCTATAAAATTTAACGTCTCACCATAACATTCTAATAGAGTCATAAAGCTGGCAATTATTTTCCATAGACCAGTAGGGAGGTGACTAAAACCGGGTATTGTATACACCATAAAATTAAGCGTGCTCTCTATGTTGCATGTCCGCATCATAAAATTCTACAGGCTTGTCCTGAAACGCTCTAATGTTGTGAGAAGTGTACCTTCAATTGTTCGGGCATGAGTCAGAAAGAGTATTCGAGATTTATTTATGTGAAAGCAAATACGCAGACATCATCCTTGCTATCAGTGGAGGGAGGAGATCGTAACAAGCGGGAAACAGATAGGCACACGAATCATATAGCACATGAAATCCCAGCAAGGCCAACCGTTAGATGGATTTTGTTCGTTCAAAAATCAGGTTCCGGTCGTCGATCTGTCTGTTCATTACTCAGGAAGATTCGAGCGTGTGGATCGGTATTGAAGGCTGAAGTTTGAAGTCCGGTCATGTTCCTCGCTGCCCTGAAAGTGAAAGGGAATTAAAACTCGTAGATCGCGCAGATACCATTGATTTTGTGTTGTGAGATCGTGAAATGGCTGAATTAGTCTGCGTTGCCTCGGAAAAGGTACTTGCATAGATTGGGAACGTGTTGAGACAGTTCGTATGATACGGGGTATTCATGGATGGTGAGTTTTCATAACTCCTACTCAGATATCGTTTGATGCCGCTCCGGCTCCGGGGCCCGGACCTTTAAAACCCAAGGCCCAACTGATTACGACCGTGGGTAATATCTGTTAGTTTTTCCACCTCGCATACCCTTCAATGCTAGAATGTTCAATGGAATGGAAATGTAGAAAAAGTGTTTGCTGTACTACTTTGCTCACCTGCTATTGCTGATGTCGATGGAAAGTAGCAATTTTGAACTCTGTGCCAGGTTTCTATGTTCAGAACGAGAACCAGATATTTAGATCAAGGAAACACTGCAATTACTTTTTGCTTGACGAATTAATCACTTTATGAATCGATCTGTTGCATTTTCGCTCGTCGGGATATGATGATGCATCCTTCCATCATTACCCGACAGCCATGGGAACCGTAGAGAGGAGACGAGACGAAAGCCAAGGAGAAAATGTCAATCCACCAATCAGCTGAGGTCTAATGTGATGTGATATCGTGGAGTAAACGTATACTATCCTATAAGTTGTATAATTGATACTCAGTTCCCAGTCATTGATGACATGCACATGGAAATCACAAGTGAGCGAGCATGAGTAGTAATGAGCCAAGGAACAGAAGAATCAGAGTGATGACAACGAGAGGGAAGTAATATAACTAATAATAATGGGGCGAGAAGGATTTGGAAAAGCATACGAAACAGATCCTAATTGAGCTTTTCGAGTCAGATGTGCAATTATTAGGATTGTGTTGCAGTTCATTAGGAGAGATCTTGCTGTGTGAAATATTACTTAGACTCCAAACCAAATTTCTTTGGACGTCTCTCTTTCTACCAAACCTTGAGAGAAATTCTACTCCAGAGTCCGGACGTGTTCCAGGCATCCAACAAGGTCTAAGAAAGAGGCGAGTCTTGGTGACATACATGTCATCAGTGACTGGAATCAGTTCAGTGAGGGAATGAGAATCCTGCTCTGACCTCGGAGTCCGGACTGCGGACTTAAGTCGAAGGTCATGATGCATGGGAAAGAAGAAAGCAATGCAAATGAAAGCCAACCCGAGCACGGAAAATATCATGTAAAAAGATCTGAGGCACTGACTGGCACAAGGTGAAATGAAGGGCACTGGCCTGACAGGTCACAGGAGGAGTGAAGTGAGGTCAAAAAGTGAGATTCTAAGTGCACAAGCAGGAGAATAAAGTAGACGAGAAAAATCTCCACGTCGCTCTCCCTGTTGTCTTCTTACGAGAAAAGATTTGGTCAACAAATGGGAGAAAGGGAATGAATAGCTGTGAGGACTTTGCAAACCAACACTGTCGCTCGTGGGGCCCCCACTACCATCCGCCTGCCTCCCCGCCGAGTGACTTTACATCGCCTTGCATCGGCACTTTGGCACTTTACCACTGTGGAGATCGACTTGTCTCGTCTCGATATGGTGCACTTTCACAAGTCGAGTGAAAGGCTGATTGGCGGGGCAGACAGACAGGGCCAGGGTGAATATCTCCAGTTTCATATCTGGCACATGAACAGGACATTACATGTCATGACCTGACATGACATGACAAATAGGCGTCGATTACAGGAGCACCAAAGCGGCAGATACTTCGATGGAATGCGGGCGAACGAGCGACTGAGTTTCTATTGCTTACACTAATACTACTCGTATATCTACTGGCGGATCCTCCCTCCCTCCCTCCTGCCCGGCTGCCCGGCTGCTAGCAGTTCGTACTGATTCACTCGGGCGTGAGTGTGTGTGAAATGTGTGGGCTTGTTCCAGCTACCTTCCCCTCAACTCCCAGTCGCCTTGACTAGGGTATGTGGGCACTACAGTACAGTACTTCCTAATAATCACTGACTGATTCGTCAGATGTAGAAACTCCCTGGCCTTTGAGACCTTTAGAGGGGGGATTTAGGGTTTAGGGGAGATATTAAAATCTGCTGGACTAAATTCTTGATGATTGATCCGAGTAATTCAGGTTTTCACCTGCTTTACTGATTGATTTCATATTCAGAGTTCAAGTATCTCGCAGAGGAGAGGAAACAAGGAAACGATGGAGTCCAGACAATGTAAAGAGGTTTGTTCGAACATTCCTCCTCTTTTTGGTTTTGTACAGTCAACGATGGTGGTCAAGTTAGAGACGGCCAGGGGGATATACAGGTACAGTATGTGAGAGACATGTTTCGAGATTGGTGGATCTCACTCAGTTTCCTCCCTTCATCAAAAGATCTTCACTTCTCCGGATAGTCCTCCGACTGTGTTCCTTCTGTCGACTGTCAAGTGGGGTCTTCACACATATCCAAGATTTGGTTGGGGTCAATGCTTCGACGGGAAATTATCCCATCATTTGGCATATGGAATGCTGTTCCAGCGCATCCTGCACTTTAACTCGTGATTTTGACCTATTCATTGTCGACCATCCAGTTTCATAGAGGGATCCGGGGTGAAAGTAATTATCCAACATTGTCTGAAGAAGAGTCCCTTCTTCCTACGTTCACGCGTAAGTTTGTATCAAAGCAGGTCTCGGTCTCATTCTCTACCTGCATCGGTGGATCTTTCAACGTCTTTCCTCTCGTAGTGGATATCAACTACTGTTAGTACTGCACACAAATACAGGGGGACGTAAAGCGTCAATACGATATTTGTTTGATCAGTGAACCTCACTCTTGGAACTTCACAGGTGCAAGAACGCTGATTACCTCTGCTACTGACAATGAATCCTCTTGCATCTAAATATAGTGTGCAGTATCTCGATTCCTGCCGAACGTTCAAATTATCTCAGTATCCTACACTCCTCGACAACTTCAGGAGAGACACCATGAAAACTCTCCTGAAAGTTTCGTGCCCGAATGTCAACTTCGGAGTTCCATATGGCACATATTCTCTTTCCCGAATGTCGAGCATTTGAACGAACATGTAGTCATTGAGATGGTGTAACTGCAGTTAAATGGATAAGTTCCATCTCATACTAAAGCTGTTCTCTTTAAGTGGGTCTCATCACCAGTTACCACCTTGCATGGACGGACTTGATCAGTCGTCCGAGCAAGAGAGTTCATGTCTATCTTTTTCATATTATTCATCGTACGTACAATTTGACAGACTCTGGAATCAATGTATGGCAAACGATCGAAACAAAAGCAAGATTTGGTCATGAAAACCCTCTAGAAATGTTATTATTTTTAATGCGTAAGATTCATTCAACGCCTTGACTTTAGGCCGACGATCATTTTCAAGGGAGAATGTGTACAAGAAAAAACACATTCTCCTTTCAGATGAATGTTTTCTTGTAACATGCAAAATAACTACCGTAGGGTACACTTGAATACAATTAGTATTTGGACCCCTCCTGTAGTAGAGTATGTATGGTACTTATATTCGTACGAAAGTGTTGTCTGACATGAACAGAATAAAGAGACAAGGTTCACAAGGATGGGATGGAATACATGCATACGGTAGCGTGATCGTCTTCCAAAGATCCAGAGACATACGTAATACCTGGTACATACAGGGGTAATCATCAAGCAGGAGCAATTTGCTTGTCCCCCTCACCCATCATCATCGTTGAACTGGTAAACAAGCGGTTGCTGAAGTAATTTCATTGCGGAGCTATGCATTACAAAAACAATTAACATATAAATTAGGACTAATACTACATATAATTAGTAGAATCATAAACTAATATTGGAGGGAAGACAATCCACTATTCATTTATCTTTTTATGAACTCTCAACCTGACGGTTAATTATCCAAATGCATAGCAACAACTTAACATAACAACAACCCTACGTTTCTTTTTATGAACTCTCAACCTGACGGTTAAGTATCCAAATGCATAGTAACAACTTAACATAACAACAACCCTACGTTGTTTGTTCAGGTTATTAATATCCAATTTTGTTATTACCTGACCAACGTGACTACCAAACAGACCCAATCATACATTATCGAAGTTATTATCACGTACGTGATGTTTCTTAACTGTTATGTAGGATAAAAGTCGACGCATGGGACAAAAGAACCATGGCAAAACTATGGTTATGTAAATAGTTTGTTCTGTAACTTGCCTGATACAAATTTGGAACAATTTTGTGCGCATCCACAATTGAGTTTGCATTATGATGAACCTACATATAAATATAAAAGCTTGAATTTGATCCCAATAAATAATCTATATCGTTATAAAAAATTGAATAAAATTTTGACTGAATTATAAATATATAGAAAAATAAAATTTACACATATAACAATAATTTCTTGTCCCATCATACATTTTCAAAATATTTGAAAATATTTCATAGTAAATTGAGATGAAATTAAGAAAAACTTTGAAAAAAATGTAATTATAAAGATGAATAAATCTGTAAATGAAGATATTTATTATGAAATAAAGGTTTTTATATTAAATATTCTCACGTTCTAAAAAAAAAAATTATTAGAGAGATATGTATATATTCTATATATTCATTAAATTTTAAATTATACTTTAAATATGATTTTCTGCAATTTTTTTTAAAAATCAAGTGCATATTTGTCAAATTTATTTAATGTCTAGTATATTACATGTATATACTAATTTTCACATTATGTTATATTTTTTGGAATTTTTTGAGTGTTCAAAAAAAAATTAAATAATTATTCATATAAAAAGTTATCATGTGTGATTTACACCCATGTTTGGATTAATGTTCAACTAAATTGATAATCTGAGGTTCAAAGCTATTACAAACACACGGGATCTTGTGATGAAAAATGCCAAATTATGAAGTTGAATTTAATGGAGTAATCAAGTGTAAACTGTGATTAGCTATTTTGAAGATGTGAAGTAAAGAGAGAAGGTAATGGCAGCAAGAAGAGTTGAAGGAGGTGAAATATTTTTTGGAAGATAGAGTTCAAAGTAGAGGCTCATGCATTCATATGTTAGGTTTAGAGAATCCATTGTAGAGAAGATTTATTGAGAGATTATGAATGTATAGTTAGACTAATAAAAAGTACATTTTATATTTAATGCATTAAAAGTGTATTTAATATATTTATATTTTGGACAATTTCAGTTATTGATCTAACAGGTTTTACATGTAAGATTACACCTTAGACAGTCACAATTACACGTCTGAGATTTCAATCTGATTGATAATAACATATCTGCCACTTTTCACAAATATAAGGTAATCAAATCACTAGTGGAGCATGATACAACATTTTATGTGATCAATTTGCATTCCATCACTAATAAGCATGAAATTTGATTAGCTGTATTATATTCCATCTTGAACAATGCTCGAAAAATTATATTGAATATGCTGAATTTTCAATGTGAAACTACTAGGATTATCTTAATTGTAGTGATTGAATAAAAAAAAATTCACAAAAGATATTTATCATATTCACGTCGATGGTGTGTTTCAAATTTTCCAAAATTCTGTTTAGAACCCAAAATTTCAATAGTAGAACAACTATAGGTCAAATAAGTGACTTTAAGTGGTTTGGAAAAGATAAAGTAAGAAGCTGTATGATTTGGTAGACGTCATTTACCTGCTTCACATCTACAATGGATTATAGGCTCAACAAAACAAAATATAAGGACGTGATATTGTGGGATAAAATGTTCATAAACGGAAAAGAAAAACCGGCGAAGCATCTGAATAAAATAGAATTAAACACAAAGATGAAAGAGAAGCTACAAAGTAAGGGGGAATAGAGAATACCAAACGCTTTAAGAAACTCACATTAATGAAGTGCTCATGATCAACAGACTCCCTTGGAAGATCTTTTAGAAGCAGTTTTCCAAGCGTTGCTGGACATGTAAACAGAAGCCTCAACCAGTCGGCGAGTATCATAATCGCGGATCAGCATGCCGCGGTGAATAAGTACTCGGGCCCTGTACAAACTGCCCGTCAAACCATGGGAATTGGTTTCGCCCGAAGCAGCCTACCAAAGATCACCCATTACTCGAGGTGTTCCACGCCGTTGTTGAGTGTGGTCTACTAGAGTCATTATCTCAAATCCAAGTGCGTGATCTTTTCTGACATGAGAGATGTCTTGGAAAAATCTGCTCATACGTTACATGCGCAGTGGGTGTATTAAGTGCAAACTCAGTAGGCAGAATCATAATCTCCAGACCTCGGCGTGATCTTTTCTGACAGGAGAGGGAGGAGAGATGTTTTTAACATGCGTAGGCGACAGTGCCTGTAAGAAAGTACAGTCCAGTATGTGTTATGCGTGGGCCTCCTGATGTGCAGCCAAGATTAAATTTCCAGACAAGGCCTCTACAATATTGCCTAATTACGTGCCGCTAGTTGGTGAAAGCTAGAATTTCGAAAGTTCGGACGGACCAACGTTTGCATGTCGACAGCTCAGCTCAGCTAAACACCGCTTGGGTCAATGAATCCGGACCCGGGAAGTTAGTTTGGCGAAGAGAAGAGATTCCGCTTGGCTTTACCGACACATTTTTTCACTTACGCCCAGCGACCAACCGGATCTTTCCTCTCTTGGCTGCTGTTGTTCAACAGCACCAGAGAAATCAACTTATTCTCTCAAGTTTCGTGGCTGAATATGGAACTTTCTTCGGTAGATATTTTGTCAGGGCCGGGATAATAGTGATTACGGCTCACGTACATCGCTCTGGTGGGCGGTTCTAAGACTCATTCGTTGTCGTGATACTAACTTCCGTGAACGCGTCGCGCGTGTGGCAGATAAAGGCAGCTGACATTCACTTAGGTGGACAAATCTGCTTCTCCTTTTCGTAAAATTGCCCCGCACATTCGGGCTTGTTCACATCATATCTCCCATCATGCAACTCCTAACGCTTCAGCTGACAAAGAAACCAGATCAGGGATTTCTCAGTTCACGACGAATTAAAGATATCTATGGTTTAAGTGGAAGTGAACGCACAGAAGTGCAGGGCGTCACAGGACGTTTCTGACAGCGACAATATTCAGAAGGATTTCTCTACAGAGTCAGTTTGAATACTTCTCTTTGACGTTGACAGGTACTTCACACTTTGAAGTTCACACACCGTCATGCCAGAAAAGAATACTTTATCGTTGATTTTGGTATTTTAGGGTCTAAGCGGGAGAGTTTAGCCCTGGTCGACATGGAAAGGTCCGAGCTTAACGCGGAAACCACGTTCTCGCTTCGTCCTGATATACACATACGTTTCAATGTTGTGCGTATGGTGAAAATTGGGCAACAAAGAAGACTGAAACGGTAGCCGGGGAGAGCGCCCTACGAAGTACAACGCGTCCTGGCATGAAAATACTACACCACCAGTCAGAAGTTGATGTGCAGAATTCTTTGACAACGATCGAGGGATGATTTTACCCTTTCTAGGGTGTACGAGGAACTTGAAAACAAAAATGAGCTGTACAAGTGTCTGAAGGTTAAAGGTGGGGCGTGGTGACTTGATCTTCAGATCGATTTTCACAAGCTGCTCGCTGCATTTTCAGATTGAATATACACCTATGTACTAACTTTCACGTGGCAATTGGCCAAAAGGTCTAAATGTAATCAATGGGTGATAAGCACCATGCTCTAATCTCAACTGTTCACCCCCAGGGTCCTGGACAACCATGTAAGAGGGCACTGGCACGATTCACCGGAAGCAATCCCTAAATCTTACAAAATTAGCTGTCGAGCATTTAACACTGTTGCTGCTCCTTGGCTAGAGTCTCGTCTTCTCTGATATCTTTGGCATTCCCGGGGAGGAGAGGTCGGCGATTTCCCATGATTCCCCATGTGTACGTCCGGCAGGCACGAGGACTCCTCTTCGCAACGAAGTTGCACTCGTCGTGCTCATCGTATCCCAAGTCCGCTTGGCACTTTATAATACTCTCGTCTAGAGAGAGCTTTAGCCGAGCTCCAGTGACGACAGGTTCCTGCACGCTCTCGCCCGTGATACCCTTGTCTTCAACACTTCCGGTCAGCTGACCACTACCATCCACCACATCCTTCTGGGATGAAACCCCCTCGCTGCTGGCTGGACTCTTACCATCCCCTGATTCCCCGTCCCCCGTCCTTTTTCGATCGTCCTCTTGTTCTCTAGAGTTAGACCGCTCTTCCTGCGCAGACGGTTTCGCAACTTGAGGTATTTCCCCATTTCCCGTGGGTTGAGAAGTGGGTAGCGAGCCCTGCAAATTTTGGGCGTCATTTTGATCATGCTCCTCGAGGTGATTAGATCTATGAGGATTACTGTTGCAATCTAAACGGCTTCCACTTTCTCTTATGTCTATACGGCTCCCTTCTTCCTTTTGATTCAACTGTTTGAGGACGAATTGCTCCTCTAATTCCAGATCGGTTTCAGCAAGCTTCCGCTGAGTTGACTTGAGTTTCTTCGGTCGATACATGACTTCTGAGATGAAGACAAAAAGAAAACGGTAATCTCTTAGAGGCAAGTTTCGGGAAACGGCATGTAAGACCGCTCCAACTGACAAAAACGAGTTTAAGCTGCGAGAGCATTTGTGACAAAGAAGTAGTTCGAAGGTAAAAGAATTGAAAGCTGACGTGAATCACCTGCGCAAGGGTCAAGATTACGCTTCTTCGCTTGAGCGCTCGTGTCTGGCCTGACGGGTGCACTGGTTGAAGCATTGTGTTGACTCTGGAAACGATTATTCCGATCTTGAGGAAGGGGAAAATCCGGAAGCACCGGAACGCTTTCCATTACTTCCTCCATTACCCCTTGGTACATGTTGCTACAATGAACTCCTTCCGCAAATCCTGAGGACGAGGTAGTGTGTCCCGGGAACATATCCTGCGCCGCACCTCCGACGGCGGTAGGAGGAGCTATCCTGGGGTTGAAGTGTTGAATCCACGGGCTGGCGAGCACAGCAGGGTGGGAAGAGGGAGCAAAAATGTAATGTGGCCTGTAATACTCTCGTTGGTCATAGCAGCCTCTTTGCAAAGAGGTGAATAACTGGAGCAAAAGAGGAACAGAAGTGTTAGGTGACACACAACAACTCTCACAACCTTCTGACCGCGTTTTCTAGAATGACAGCATATTCGAGTGGGAGTGAAGGCATTTTATGACCTACCTCGCCCGGTCCATGGTGGTAAGCGAGGTAGCTAGGATCCATGGGACGGGACTCCACGCAGTCCTGGTCCTGCTCTGACATGTCCACGGTTCCATAGTCTTGCTTGAGGAGGCTACGAACGAAAGTTGCCTCGATAGAGTTGAGATAAGAGCAATGCTTATCATCTGTCCACGCCTTGCCAGCGGATCCCTCCACTCTAGGCGCCTGCAATGATGGACAAATATCAGTCAATCCCCGCAAGCTGGGTGTCCGCACCAGGACCAAGCACATCCTCATCACTCTCAGGCTAAGCTTCGAAACTGCACACGACTGAGTAAGACACGCGTGTTCCGCGATAAATTGCGACCCGAAACCAACTTAAGGATACTAAGGATGGCCCCATGGCACGTCACATGCCCAGTCAACCAGAAAATCTAACATGGGCGTCGACTGGGGGCCGAGCCACTAACTTCGACCTATCACGTCCGGGGTAGTGCGTTTGGAAGGCAGAATAGCTTGAAAAGGCTATTTGATCGGATGCGGAGTAGAAAAGGTTCGAAGACGGAGGAGTCGGGTGGATAACACAAAGAATTGGCAAATCAAGGTACAAGTCGAATGTCTGACATTACGATAATGCACGTTACGTTCTCGTAAATGAAAGTGGACTTGATCCCACTTAATTCGAAGTCTCTCATCCATACTGGGATGCAGTAGGTAGATTGAGCACTTCGGTGTATTGGCCAAGGAATCCCTTAAGCGGCGAATAGTAGACACCGGGGGGACTGGGCACATTGAATCCATACCGTATTGATGCTGGTATCTTCTTCGTCGAACTGCGCATCTGCCTGACCGCGTTTCGCTCGCCGTTGCCTGTCATCCGCGGCTTTGCATTCCCCTTCGCCGTTTATTTTCGAGACAGCCTCGTCATAGGTGACAATGGAACCACCTGAAGGACACTTCTCCACAATTTTCTCGTCGCAGGATGGAGCTAACGAGTCTGCGTCCGATACAAGAGAATTGATACTAATGGCGTTCGACGATGCATCTGATTCTATAGAACATGCACTATCTTCCGAGCCAGCCCATTCGGACTCGGTGTAGCAACCTGCGTCGGCGTCATTCAATGCAGGAGAGAAAACCGACTCTCCGAACTTCTTGGAAAACATATCGGCAGCCTTATCCCCCGTGATAGCCAAATCGGGTGCGACTTTGTCTATGGTCCCAGACAATAACTGCCGCATTGACTCCATACTTTTCAAGCTTCCGAAGCTATGCTCAGCTTAGTCACAGAAAGCTCGACTCTCCTTACACTATATATATGCACTGCAGAGCCTTGCCCCCCTTCCTCAAGTGTCTCAGATTGCGTACAAACGATGAAACCCGACTCATTCGCAAACCCACTATTCTCGCCAGATAACGTCACCAGCGTCTACCAATGTCCCGCTCTCTATCAATTGCTAGAAATGCACCAAAACCGAGAACGTTTGTTGTGCGCCGACACCACATATCCTGAATAGACCAGATACACGAGCCCCGGATGTGGATGGTACTAAGGATCTGAAACTCCTTCGATCACCGTGATCAATCCCGTAGTCGTTGTCCCTTTCTTTCGGCCCTCCTCCCTTCTTTCCTCCTCGGACCCAAAAAGCCCTAGGTAGCAACGACAGACTCCGAAATTGATTCAGCACGTGCCTAACGATGAAGACAGTACGTATCTCGAATCACAAAGAGAAACCAAATACTTGACGCGGAAAAGCACGAAGTGAGAGTGGAAGCTGTTTGGTCCCAAACGAATGCTTTCCGAGATCACCAAATGATATATTGTCTGTGATGCAAACCACCGCTAGACAGCTGTCCTAAGCCCTCTAGGAATCACAAAGCAAGTGAGAGCGACAACAAAAAATCACAAGAGGCCGCCGTCGAATGGGTGGGATTGATTGAAAAGGGGGATGTTTTCAGTATCAATCTCCGTCCTACGCCTTATGCTCCTCTTCCGCCAAACAAACTGGCGGACTGACTTAGTAACCGGCTGACAGACTACACTACCATACTTCTTCGTGGAAATCGCTCTCTCCCAAGCACCGTTCACGAGTGAGTGCGCAAATAAGTGACTCAATCTTCCTCTCCGCAACGAGGACAACGACAACCCCTGCCGAAGTGCAAACAAACCACACGTCCAGATCTGTGTGTCTTCTTACTCCCTACGAATCAATTCCTCGGTTGCCTCTACAGGTCAGGAACTACGCCCATTCACGATCTTTCCTTCTTTCTTTCTTCCCTATGCGGCCAGATTGCGGCCAGATTCACTAAAACCGACCGACCAGCCAGATGCTCACAGGTAGTGGGTGAAAAATACTCGACCCCAAAAATGCCTGCATGCGCTCAACCCTTCCTCTTCTCTCTCTCTACCCTCCTCAGTCCCGCAATCCACCTTCAGGTCAAAGAATGCATGCAAACAATACCACCTAATGTCCCTCGGCCATGGCGCTGGAGAAGGCACGCAGGGCGAGCAGAGACCGACCACGCCGGACGAGAGGAGATGAGAGGAGGTGCAGCTGTTATGATGGGAAGAGAGGAAGGAAAGAAAGGGAGGAAATGGCGAACAAGGCGAAGAGAAAGAGGGCGAACGGAGTTCGGGAGGACGTAAACGTTGCGCAGGCAAGAGGAAGAGGAAGGAACAAGCCCAAACGAAGCTTTGTTAGGGAGCTATGGCGAGAACGCAAAAGTCTTCAGCGTGACAACAGACAAAGTTCCGGGAAGCATCACTCTCACTCGCTCACTAACTCACGGGGTAAAAATCTATTTCCTATCACCAAAAATATCTGCTGCTGCTGCAGGTTAGGAAGGAAGCTACTGGCGTCCTGGTCCCGGCACCTGTTTCACCACCCCATCCCCTCCGACGCGCTTCACGGCGGTCGGGATCGATCTATCGATCGATCGAAGGATCGTTGATGATCGATCAGTAGTAGTCTGTGGTCGTCTACTTCTACTGGCCCCTCAGACCCGTCACTCTTTCTTTTCCTCTCTTTCTCTGTTTGTTGTCGTTGTTAAGTTCTTACTTGTTACCCCATCGTTAAAGGTCATGCGGCAAGTCTGTCGGTAGACGTGTCACATAGATAAAGTACCCGAAATGTGAAATTCGCGGATGTATTCCTGACGGTGGACGTTTTCTAAAATCCAGTAAATTCCGTAAAGCACCATCCGGGCAGCTTGATGAGAATTTACCTAGGGCTGCCCCTCGCTTCAACTTACTTTATCTATGTGCCAAGTCAAGGGTCTCCACTTAACTCTAGAAGGTGTTCTTGTACATACGGTAGATATCTCCCTCTCTTCCTTCCTCTTACGTGGAATTGTCTAAAACACCTGGTTATGCAAAAGAATGCAGACTTGATATACTTCCTACGGGATATATACACAGCATCCGTCTATAATAGTAAAATAATCCGGGATGAAATAAGAATGTTGGCCCTTACAAAAAAACCAAAAAAAAAGTGGCTAGAATGCTTACCATGAAATATTTGCTTTATCTTGGAGACAGTTTATTTTTTGTAAAATCTCATGTGTCTCCCGCTCGAGTGATTGGATTACTCTGAGATACAACATCCAATAAATGAATCCTGGGATAAAACCGCGGTAGTAAGATTCCTCTTGCAAAACTGTCATGGTAATCATCATAAAATATACTCAAATTACAAAAATGTAATGGATATTCATAAGAAAGAGAAACGTAAGAGGTGTTAATAGAGACCTCAATACTGTTCCATACTTATGGATTGAAAAAAATTGAAATATCTTTGAAACAGAAAACAAAGAAAAAAATAAAATTTGGGTTTCTCAAAATATTGAAGAAAAGAAACTAAGTGAAGTATGCATAGGTGTTTTTGTGTTATACATCTGTCAAGTTCTGTGTGTCATACCCAATCAGCTCCAGCTCGGTAAAGTCCGAAGGCGAAAGATATTCATCACGTAGAACTAAAGCAGTAACTAACTGCAGTACACCAAAAAACGGAGGCCCTGCTATCAAAATTAGATACCCGGCCGGTTGTGTGTCTAAAAATCTTTCCCACGGATAGTCTCTGGTCCTACCTTCGAGGGTAGAAAACATGGTATGTCCTTTTTGCCTTTAGGGGACACCAGAACTGTAGAGAGGACGACCACGTGGGGGTGGCATGTTTCCGATGGGTGAAAATGGAAACGACCTTTATGCTCATTGACTGACCTTTTGCCCTTTCTCCTTTGTTTCGTTCCCGTCTGCCCCTCTGGATCAGATTTTAAGAGGCACAGGGATCAAAGACAATAATTCCTCGGGTCTTTTTTATTCTTGTGAGTTGCTTTACAATCCTAATCATCGAGTTCTTTTGGATTGGTGCATGAGCTTCCCATACTTCTCCCTTCCTTCTCCGTATCCATCAGACTTTCTGCTTCGTATCCATAAGTGGTTCAAACAAGTAATGATGTGTATGCTCAATGTTTTTTGCAACCCCCCCCAACCAAAAGAAATTCCAGATCTAGATACTTACGTAAAGGAAAATTATTCATATTGTGCTTTCTGGAATTGAAGACTTCATTAAAGATATACAGAGTTTGATTCTGAGCAAAATCATGAACCTATTATTTTGTTCATGCATTCATGATTAAATTCTGAGATTTCAATGAGTAGTCTCTCACTTTTACGTGTAAAGGAATGCAAGTATTATTTTCTGGAACGTAGTGAAAGCCACGAGTGATGCGCGAAATTTATTTTCAGTTTCTTCATCACCATCTTGAGAGGCAGCAGCTTACCAGGATTTCCGAACATCCATGGAAGAAAAGCACATGTGAAGCTTGCCTTCATGAATGAAACAGTAAAATTAAATTATTAGAGTGTTTACGGTCAAATGCTAAATGTAATGTCAAGCGTTGGTGACTGATTACGATCACCTTAAAAAGCAAAGAAACAATACTTGTACTTGCTTCTGGTGGCAAAACAGCAAATTGTCCTCGTGAAGTGAGAGTTTCTTGTACCAGAAGGCAGCGTTGTGGTTATGAACTTGAAAAGAGTGCAGAGATAGTTCAATACCTGTGCACAATCTGCTAGATATCGCTGTATTATTTTAGTGACTAATTTCTGGACAAAAAATTTAGAACATAACCGAAACTTTAAAGATTCTGAAAAAAGCTGGCGGAGGAGGATACTAAGATTCTTGAAGGATGTGGAACCGTTCATCGATGGGCAAACAAAAGCTGACCGAGTCCAAGCTAACATAGGAATACGGAGTGGAAACAAAATCAGAGGAGGAGGGAGATATTGCTAGTCAGTACGTGGTAAACCTCATTACTACGTTTCCTGCGCTTCCAAATTGGGGTTCCACTCCCAATTTGCGGACACCTTTTAACCCTACATACCCATTTTTGGCAGGGTGTTTCACTCTCGCGAGCCTCGTCCCCCTGTGGCCCTAGTATGGAGGAGTTTTGCTATCTGTCCGGTCCGACGGTTGCCCGGGTGTCATTTTATTACCGCAGCATCTTCGATTTTCCTGTGACAAGGGGTGTAGAATGGGGAAAAGAAAATTACAGAAACTGATGAAAGAGGTGGAAACCGGAATAAAGTGCCGGGTAATATATATATAAAAAGAAAAAAGTGCCCTACATATTTTATGGATCATTCATCATCATTCCATTGGCTGTCACAATCTCCATTTGCATGTGTACTCTCCACATCGAGATATTTACAACACTTTTCGTTTTTGGGTGAGATCTAGTCAAGATCTGTACCATTTCTCTGTGCTGTGGATACTTATAGCCAATTGAAAAATAGGAAGAAAATCGCCTCTGTAGTATAATATCTGTTTTTGTTCGCCTCCTGGAGTAGTTGTACAGTTCAGCGAGATCTTTTGTTGGTTTTATTAATCGGATGATTCCTGATATCTTCTGGATGTACAAGTTCAAAAGTACACACTTTTCCCAAAGTATCGATGGAAGATTAATCTGGACTTATAGCGTTGCCAGCTACCATAATAACCACACACAGAGCTACCATCTCGATTTTGAGAAAGTCAGTACGTCAATTAACATTGCTTCAGTCAGATCTTGTTCTCTCAGAAATATAGTAATACTGGCTGACATATGCCAACTTCAGATTTCTTCTTTTCACTCGTTTTCTCTTAAGTGTTAAAAGTCCTTCATACACCTCCTAGCAGCAAAACCCTTTATATTTTCCAATACAGTATTCAATAAATTTCTTCATCATAATTGAACCGTATCCGAAACTCTGCATCGCCTGGTGTTCCCAGCGCTAGTAAAGAAGACATGTGCATAGAATACGTATAAATTTCGTGCGCATTCTTCATCGCATCATCCTGGGGCAGATAGGAAAGAGTCCACTTTGACCATCATGTAGACTCGAGTATTTCTTGCTGACAAATCGGTCCAATCTCTGTTCCTATTTGCGACTTTGAATTTAGTGACAGTCTTTGGCAGGGAGAATACTCTACACAGTCTTCACTGCCAAAGACTCGGTGGGTTCTTTTACGGTTCAAGGTAAGCTGGATAAATGAAATGATAGAGAAGATATTTCTCAAGCTGCAACAAATATCTTCCCAGCGGCAACAGCAACAAATATCTCCTCGGCAATTAGCCGAACAGACCAAAGACAAGAGGAACAAAAGATCACACCTCTTCGGGATAAACTGGAAATGAATGGGACCAACTTAACCACCTCATTTGTTTGGGTTGGTAGCCAGGATTCAGCTGTGAAACTCGCAAGCTCATATAAAAATCTCTCGCACAAAACAACAACTGCGATCCATCTATATCCATACAATTCGACTCTATCGCTTTCTCCTCGGCTGGAATCACGAGCATGTTGAGTGAAAAAAAATAACTTTGATGTTTTGTGTGTATAAAGTACAGCTCAATTTTCAGAACAAAACCCAACCAATAAAAATTTTAATCTTTAGTGAAATAAGAAATCAGATTCAAAATTCGAAAATTAAAATGTTATTTCCAGATAATAGTCAGGGGCAGTGGTGAGCAAAATTTACATATGTTACGTTTAGCCTGCATACAAAGAATATAAAAATAAAAATAAATGAATAGATAAAATATTTTCATGCATAGAAATCTTCGAAGATTGTACTCATAGACTTTCTCATCATGAGGTCGTTGGCATATTGTACCTATTTTAGTACATGCCTGAAACTGTCTTGTTGAAGACTTCCACTCATCCGCAATTCAAAATCTCTTTCCAAAGAAATAAACTTTTGACATGTTTGGAAAAGAAGATGGTGGCTGCTCCACCCATTGATTCAAGCGAGAACGACAGGCAAAACCTAGTTTTTACCCATGACAGTCATCCAAAGTAATAATATTGAGTCCACGGGGTTCGAAGACATATCCGGGTGCATAAGTGAAAGACTAAGGCTACTGGTGTAGTAAATGTGCGGTTTATATGGTTTTATTATAAAAATAATGATAAGGACCACGTTTTCGGTTTATTTTCATTTCATACGTTATGAAATAGGAGTCTCTCCTAACATTTGTGCTAAGTCCTTGGTGTCAAACCACCCCTTTATGATACTGGTTAAAAATCATTATGAAAAAAATTTCTAGAAAGCAAATACTTAATACAAATAATTGGGAAACATGTGAAGAAATAAGGCAAACACTGCACTCGAGCGAGCGAAGCTATTTGCCCCTTATGGCGTCTCTTGATATTCATTTTACTCTCTATTTCATTTCTTCCTATATTCGGTGTAACATACTTGTAAGCACCAGAAGTGTGAGCAATGAAATTTGATCAAATTCATACCATACAATTTCATGATGTGCAGAAATTTAAACACCGTGAGTTGGGCAATAAAAGAATCAAGAATAAAAAAATAGATGTCAAATTCATACCATACAATTTGATGATTTTTCATGCTTATGCTATGCTCAATAAATTTGGACAGAACGACAAAGTATAATAACAAAAGGGATGGGAAGACCCCATCAAATTGTACAAGGATGGAACCAAACCGGTAACATGGGGCTAGGCCCCAATAGCATTACATTGGGAAATATGCCCTACAATACCTAAGATATCCGAACTATCTAGGTCAAATGGTCTACAAACAACAGGAGCATCCGAATTCAATAAATCATTTTCCTTCTTATTTTTATCACATATGCACACTGCCCTTATAACCTCTCTCTTGTATATGATATTTTAGCTAGCAACATTGGAGCTTTATGCATGTCATGTGCGTCTATCATAGGGCGATGTAGTCAAAAGAGTAACGAGGATCGATAGAAGAGATGGCACCTATAGCAATTTTGGATACTCTTGGCACCTTTTTTATCTCTAAGTTTTCTGATATCATATAGGCCCATCCTTGAGATGTATGTGAGGGATGTAGATACAAGATCATTTCCTTTACATGTATTATTACGACATACAAGAGATGTTTTCTTTTTTGTCCACCGAATGGACTAGAGACCTATAATATACCTTGATGGATCGATAGTTTCAACATCCTCTACATTAACTCTTAGTGGATCCGGCCATTGCTCATACTACTAGGGCTCAATTACACTCTTGCTTTGGCAAAGTGCAAGCTCATGGATTTTGGCTCCACCATGCATAAGGACATTTCGACTTACACAAGTTACTTTTTCTTCAGCGATGAGTTTCCACCTTGGCTTGATACCTCCATCTACATCTTCATTATTCACATGTGAGAATGGTATTGCTTTAGATGCACCATGTGTTCAAATGACTTGTTGTCCATTCGAAGGGTAGAGGATAGCTACACATGATGTCATTAGGGATGTAGTGTTTTTTATGGCATGAGAGGATGAATAGATTATATAGAGGGAGTGTTGGTATGCCTTGCAGATGGCTAGAGTTAGAGCAGACCTATAGTTGGTTTGGGAGGACCATGTTACTATTGCAGACGTGGTGGTTACTGATCCTACGCATGACATAGTTTCAGAGGGAATGATTATCCATCCTTCTGGATGGATGGCGAGCGATGCAGTAACAACCAAGGTCTTCAAGTATAGGGGTATGTAGAGAGATCACCTCTTTGTTCCTCTAGCTTTGAAGTTATATGAAACTATGGACACCGACTTCAACATGTTCGTGAGAGAGTGCGCGAGAGCCTACCATACTAGACAACATGGGATATTACTCTTTTTAACTTATTGTTTAGCTTATTCTATGCAACATATTTTCATTGCTATAGAAAAAATACTAGCTAGTGCAATCTATAGGATTCATCACGTTATGTGATGCTTCTTCAGATAATCTTGTTGTTTGCATACCGTTTGACCTAGATAGTTTGGATATCTTAGATGCAATAGGACATATTTCTCATTGTGATGTTATTGGGACCTAGCGTCTTGTTACCCTTTTGATTTCATCTATGTACGATTTGATGGGATCTTCCCAGCCTTTTTATTATTTTACTTGGCCGTTATTATAATTAAAATATTGAAAGCAAACAACGGAGAAAGGATAAATGGAATGGGTCAAAAAAGACTAAATGACAATGCAAACGTAAGAAATTCATCAAACAAAGAAGAAAGAGTGAATCATAGTGAGGAGAAAGAATTTTTCGTATTATAGAACAATTCTTGATTTCCATAATATACCCAAAAGAATCATACAAAATTTTGATTTTGATACTATGTTTATGGATACTTATCATATTGTTAGTAAAATAGGTCTAACGAGTTACCTTTTTTAGCTTTCCATCCTTTTTGTTATTTTAAAGTGTCATTCTCACTTTTATCCATAAAGCACAGTGGAGTTTCTTGGAATGTGGTCTCTAGTGTATTTTTCAATGTGACACATTTTTCATAGAGAAGATTCAGTAATACTGAAGAATTTTAAATAATATCCAATTGTCAAATCTAAACTCAATCAAAAAGAAAGATAGAGTATAGTAAAGTGAAATTATTTGTTTATGTTGGAAGTCCTAGTAATGGAGTGAAGATGCCTTTTTTTATCTTTGAATTTGAAGAGGAACTCCAATAATATCTCAATTTTGTGTGTATATATTTGTTGATGTCAATATGTAATCATTATTTGGTTTTGTAGTTATCTTTATGTAATAGTTATTTGTTTAGCCAACAAATCAACTTTTTCGCCACTAAAAATATTTTTTTGTCTCATGACCAATGAACTTTAAGTGATGCATGAGGAAAAATTTGTATAAGATGATTGAAGATAAGGTTTGATGAGAAATTAAATGATAAAAAAATCAAAATTAGCAAAAATGATAAATATGTGATTAAAAATATTACAATTTTAATCGTTTGAGATTAGTGATTGAAATGTATGGTGATATTAGACCATTTGGAAAATTATGGAATGGACTTTGGATATTTCTTCTTTACATTGCCTTGAACCGAAACAAGTATTAAAAATATATGATGTAGTATATGTTAATGAAACAACTTTTTCTTTTCAAAATAACATCAATATAAATAATAATATTTTTTTCATACTAATACATGTGGCAATAATTTTATCAAAAATTTAATTATAATATATATATATATATTAAAATGAAATAATTTTATCTAAAAATATTTTTTAATCAATAAATTATTATATTTTACTAAGTCAAACAAATATAAATTTATTAAAAAAATTATTTATTTATTATTCAAATATCCTTTTGATTTATAGTTGATGAAAATATAATTAAATATTAATATTTGACTATTTTATATGCATGAATAAATATAATATATTCAAAAATATATTATTTATAAATTAAGATATTGAAATTTAAAATTAATTATATTATATTATAAAAATTAATTTTTATATTTTTTAAAATAAAATATTATCAAATAAATGTATAATTCACATATTATTGTCTTCATACATGTTGTAAGTAAAAGTTTGAAATCTTATGATTGTCACTCGCATACATTTTATGAAAAGATATTATATGTTAATATACTTCAAACAAGTTATAACATTTATGATTGATATTGACTTTTGTAAAGTGATAACTTGTGTCAACCAATTAAGTCAAAACAATGAGGTGTATTATTATGTGTTTGTTTTGTAAATTGATGTTAATGCAAATTTTATATTTTGTGTTACAATGATGGAGAGCTTAACTTGGAAAATGTGTTTAACAAAGTGATAACTCTACATAGGTTTTCAAGGCATTGTGCAATATTACAAATTTTGCATGATTGAGTTATGTAAATAGTTTTTATTTATGTAATCTCTATCTAACATTTTATCGGCTATGACTTATATCTAATTAATTTAATTTTTTTAGAGGTAAAACTAGTTTCTTAGTTTTATCTCATAGGACTTCCCACTTACATATAGATTGCAAGAATTGTTGACACCCCAAACTAGAGTTAAAGAGGAAGTTGTTTGTAAGGTTAACTTTTATTTCGTTAACCATAGTTAGCTTAACCATTGTTAGCTTAGTTATCTACTAATCTAAGAGCTATATATATTGGATCACCCCCTTTGAGTGATCAGTATGTAGACTCTCACTATGAAATCTAGTGTACTTTGAGTTTAGTGAAAAGTTCATTCATGCTTGTGGATGTAGACTATTGATGTTTCATGGTTGATTTCGTATTTTTAATTCATGTTGTGTTGATTTCATTATTGATGTGCTTACAAATATAAAAATTGATCCACATATAATCTACAATCTAAAAAAATTTAATGATAATGTCGAACCTATCTTTGTAAAATAAATTTAAAAAATAAAATTATAGGTATTGATTATTGGACATAAAATTTAGTCAACAAAAGATTATCAAATATATATATATTTTTGAAATTAGCAAATACCTCAAAATATTGACTAATCTCAAAATAATTTTAACCTAGATAAATATTTAATAATTTATCAAATTATTAATCAATTTGAAATATATATTTTTTCTGAACTTTTATATTTTTAAAATTCCATATGCATTAATTTCAATGAGCAATTATCAAGAAATAAGATAGCATCCAAAGAAACATCACCTAATGTGATTATTTTCATATGGATTGCGGTAGTTAGTGTTCTCTAAAGAAAATATTGACTAAAATATGCTAAACAATAAGTTAAAATGAGTGATACACTCTGTTGCATAGTTTGGTATGCTCTTGTGCACTCCCTCATGAACATGTTGAAGTCGGTGTCCATAACTCCATATAACTCCAAAGCTAGAAGAACAAAGAGGTGACCTCTATGCTTACCTCTATATTTGGAGATCTTGGTTGCTGTATCTCCACTCGCCACCCATCTAGAAGGATAGGATATCACCCCTTTTGAAACCGTATCATGTGTAATATGCCATAGTAACATGGTCCTCCCAAACCAAGTATAAGTATGTCATAATCTTAGTTGAATGCAAGACATACCAACGCTCTCTCCATGTGAAATATCCACCCTCTCGCGCAATAGCAATCACCACATCCCCAATGACATCATGGGTAGCTATCATCTGCTCTCCAAATGGACAACGAGTCATGTGAACATTTGGTGCATCTAAAGTGATACCACACTCACATGTGAGTAATGAAGATATAGATGGATGGACCAAGTCAAGACGAAACCTTATCAATGTAGAGAAATTAGCTCGTGTGAATCAAAAAGTCATGATGCATGGTCAAGTCAAGATCCACGAGCATGCATTCTTTTCGAAGTAATGACGTAGACTACCTCTTATAGTACAAGAAATGGCCGGATGCACTAAAAGTGAATGTAGAGCATGTTGATTATCAGTCCATCAAGGAAGATGGTAGACCTCTAGTCCAATCGGTGGACAAAGGAAAAAAAGATGGGAGTTCATCTCATACCTCTAGGGGTAAAGCATCTCTCGTATGTCATAATAATACATATAAAGAAAATGATCTAGTATACACGTTCCTCACATACATTTCAAGGATGGTCTATATGTTGTCACAAATCAAAAATATATCACAAGTTGTTAGGAGTTAACTCAGGTCTTGAGTAACTCTGGTTTAGTTTGACTATATTTAGTTAGAATAGGGCTAGGGTTGGTACTACTATATAAGAGGGTTGGCAGAAGCTCTCTGTAACACAAATTAGGGTTATTTAGTAAAGTGATTCTGTGTGTTCCGTGGACGTAGCCTTAGTGAGGTGAACCACATATTTCTTGTCTCGTCTCTTGATTGCATGAGTGTTTCTCCTTGTATTCATAATTCGGACCAACAATTGGTATTAGAGCGCTTGGGTTGGGTCGTTATGTTGAGCGATTTGATCGAATACAAGTGAGCGATTTGGCATCAAAGGAGTTCAGAGTCGAGGAGGCAGGGCTCCGCAACAGGAATTCATACAATGTGCTTGTAGGTGTGCGGGCATCGGCGATGGATGGATATGTTGTGGGTTTCGGACCAAGGATGCACTGAGTTTCGAGCGAGTTGGATTGAGGCAGGGAACGATAGGAGAGGAGAATGACAGGTTTGGGAAGGTCTAGTCCGAACATGCTGTTTATTCATCGACAGCTAGAGAAAGCGAGAGACAGCAACGGATGAGTATATTCAAGCACATGCTTGTGATCGAATCATGCAATTTGGAGAGATCAAAGAAGGACCATCATTGTACGCAAAGGGGAGGGATTTGGACTTGAGATGATTCACCTCACAAACAACGAGCGAGAGAAGGAAGGCAAAACCGAAAACCTTAGCTCTGGAGCTCAGGAATGAAGTGGATTGGGACTGATCCAGTACAGTCGCTCGAGGAGTTTGGATTCCGACTTTGTATAGAAGGAAAATTGAGAATTTACGTTCTGAATTCTCTCCGATCTTTCTGGACTGCTTGATTCAGATGTTTATTTGTGTCATTCGATCATCATGATCGACGAGAAATTTACAGCGAGCTCACATCACTCAACAGCTTGTGTTTTGGGGCCGTCGGTGGAATTTCTTTACACCTGGACTAGCTTCAAATCGATGATGATGTGTGTGCTTAGGCCTTGTTGCGATTCTTGAATCCAATTCAGTGAAAGTATTTGGCAGTGCGGCGCGCGGGATGGATTGCTTGTTGTGGAAGGAATTCGGTTTCTATTGGAAGATTGTAAGAACCCGAGTCAAGATTGGAGACTAAAGGCAGGAGGAAGGTTTGCTGATGACGGGGCCAAAGTGCGGAGAATAATTTGGAGCTTGCGAGGAGGAAGAAAGAGGAGATCTTCTGAGAGCAGAGTGTTCAGTGCTCGTGAAGAGCAGAGTTCGGTGTTTTGAACCTTCTTGGGATTCGGTTTGAGATGTGACAGATTTAGTGGGAATGATCCTTTCCGTAAGTCGGAGAGAAGTGCATGGACTAGAAGAGTAGTTTTTCACAAAGGTGCCTAGTTATGTAGTTTATTCTTGTGGTCGGCTGGTTGATGAACAGCTGAGGACTGTGAGAGTGTTTGCGTATTGAGTTATCGCTGCATTTGATGCGTTTTAGATTCTAGACAGGGTGCACGTGGAGGTGTTGAATTCCTACCACAAGTATCTCAAGGTGCATAGTGAGCTCAAGGAGGAGAAGATCATACGCAAAGACTGATTGCGTAGGCCGGGAAAGACAGGAGAAATTGTGTGCTAAAGAGTAGCATGAACACCCGTAATTGTTGAATAGAGTTGCCCCTGTTACTTCTCAAACAAAACCGATGTCCCTCAAGAGGTCATATTGAGCCTGAGAGACATGTCTACCAGACGTTCAACCCCGAGAGATAGGATTGAGAAGTTCCGGTTCTCATTAATCGAGGGACATTGTAGGATCGGGAATGATCCCATCTAAGAAAGTGAGAGAGCTTTGCTAGTGGAAAGAAAAACCTGGGTTTGTCACAGAAGAAGAACCTAGAATGAATGTGTCTCGCTGAGATTGTCCACTGTCAAGCTAGTAATCCTTCTTAGAGAGCTGCTGCCAACGATATTTTTGTGGAGCGGCTGCTATTCAATCTTTGTTGGAGAGAGAGAGAGAGGAGGAAATGCTATAAGACAACAGTTAGCAACTCCTAGCAGCAGTATCTCATGTGGTTCAAGGATTTTTATTGAGGGTAAATTGTTCAATTTTCTTCATATGAGTGGAAAAGAAGCAATCTTGGAGGTTTCATTTGACCGAACATCACAAGGAACGAGCTCAAAGGCTAGACGGAGCGAGATGGCAGTCATGAAGACATGAGGAGCCGGATTTGACATTGTCAAATATGATGGGCATGTTGACTATCTTTTGTGGGAGAGGCAAGTCAAAGGCAAGTTGAAGGCTTCTGATTTGGGTAAGTCATTGAGGCCTAAAACCTCTACATTCGATGATGAAGACTGGAAGGACCTTTAGGAGCAAGCAGTGAGTATTGTCATACTTCATCTACAACCTTCAGTTCTGAAGCAAGTTGGTGAGTATGACAATTGTACGTTATTGTTTGAGGCTCTTTAGCGACGGTTTCATCGCAAAGAGTTGTCAAACAGGTTGTACACCTCCTTGAAGCTGATGAGCTTCAAGATGAAAGATACATGTACGAAGATCCAAGATCACATTGATGCCTTTGGTGATCTTGTTATTGATCTTCAGAATCTGGGAGAGGAGATAATTGATGAGAGGAAGGCCCTTCATCTGTTAAGTTCATTACCTGCTTCATATCAATTCTTTGTCCACGAAAGTGTTGCTCCATCGTGATAGACAAACGATCACTTACAATGAGGTTGTAAGTGCTCTTCTGACTGATGACCTACATCAGAAGATGATGATGCCCTCTACACCATCCTCTTCATCTGGTACGGCATTGAATGTGACCCGTGGACGGTCACAATCAAGGAATGAGAAGGATGGGAAGAAGTTTGGATCTAGAGGTAGATCCATGTCTAGGGGTAAATCCCAAGACAGAATGACGGTGGTCTATTGGAAATATGGCAAGAGTGGTCACTTTAAGAAGGACTGCCGTGTGAAGACCAAGGCTACTGATTCTCCTTTGGCCAATGTGGCTCAAGATTTTGATGAGGAGGATGACTTGCTTGAAGATGAACTATGAAGCCAGAGGTATGCCCTATGCAACTCACCAAAGGGTGTTGGTGATGTATGGATTCTGGATAGTGCTTGTTCTTATCACATTTGTTACATTAGAGAGTTTTTTCATACTTTCTCAGTATCAAACGGTTTAGTTCTTATGGGAAATGATCAACCCTCTAGAATTGAAGGTGTTGGGTATGTACAGATTCACATGTTTGATGGAGTCAAACGTACGTTGACTTACGTCAGGTTTATACCTGAAATGAGAAAGAATCTTATCTCTCTTGGAATGTTAGATTCAAAAGGCCTTGAGTGGAGTTCTAAACAAGGAGTACTTGAGGTGAGAATAGGTGATAATATTATCTTAAGAGGACACAAGCATAGGAATGTGTATGTGCTAGAGGGCAATACCATTTGTGGTGAAGTCAATCTTACCAGATCTCGGGCTAAGATGGCTCATGTTTGGCATTCTAGAATGGGACACATGAGTAACATGTACTTGACCCTCCTTCGAGATAAGGGCTTCTTACATGGTTTAGGTAAAGTTGACATGGTATTTTGTGAGCATTGTGTTATGTGCAAGCAACATAGAAAAGCCTTTGGTGTTGGAACTCATAGTTCCAAAGAGTTATTTGAGTATGTACATAGTGACGTGTGGGGACCCTCTCCTAAAGCCTCACATTTTGGGAAGTGGTACTATGTATCGTTTATTGATGATTACTCAAGATTTGTGTGGGTCTATTTTCTCACACACAAGTCTAAAGTTTTTGCAACTTTCAAAAGTTGGAAAGCCCATATTGAGACTCAGACTGGTCACAAGGTGAGATATCTACGTTCAAATAATGGCGGGGAGTATACTTCAGAGGAGTTTAGAAGTTACTGCAAAGAGGAGGGGATCACTCGTCATCTCATCACGGTTTATATTGCTGTTTCTGAGAGGCTCAACCGAATAGTATTGGAGAAGGTGCGTAGTATGTTGAGCCAATCTGGTTTACCATATGAATTCTGGGCTGAAGCTGTAAATACCGCAGTGTATTTGGTAAATCTGTCTCCTTCAAGTGCAATCGATTTCTTGACACCGTTGAGATTGAGACACAAACGGAGGGCTGATTATAGTCGTTTGAGAATTTTTGGTGGTACGGCTTATCCTCTCATACCTAAAGAGAATAGGACCAAGTTGGATCCTACATCCAAGAAGTGTCGTTTTCTTGGATATGCAAGTGGTGTGAAAGGTTATAGGCTATGGGATCATGTAGCTTGTAAGGTGATTGTCATTAGGGATGTATCTTTTGATGAGCCCAAATCATTGAAAGAAATCACATCAAGCTCCCTGTACTAACAAGGGTAAATCTCCACTCACGGATGTTGTTGAGGGGGAGATTGATCATTATGGGTTTAATGATGCGCCACAAGGAGAAGCTCCAGAACAAATGGAGCAAATTCCTGAACAACAAGAATTGGAGGAGCAAGTTGTTGTTGTTGAGCCTCAAGACACAACACGAAATGATGAAGATCAACCAGGACCATCTACTAGGAGATCATCAAATCGGATTAGTAGAGCTGCCAAAAGGTATGGAACATGGGTTGATTCATCTATTCTTGAGGATCATGATATTGAAGCTGAGAATGATGATGGCAATGCATTGATCTTGGAAGAAGAATGTAACACTGAAGCAATGACTCCGGAATGATTTCCAAGATGAGAGATGGTCTTCTCAAGACCTCTCCTTGCTTTATATACTGGAGGACTAGAGGAGTCCGAAATCCAAACTATGCCACATGGCTAACATGCGTAGGTTGCATGTTTTGTTATCTTATCCTAACCAATTCCTACCGCACGCGTAAAGCACACAATATGATCCACCAATGCATGGTAGCCACCTCGTCATTTACCCTTTTACTTTTTGGATAGTGCACACCACTATCTTGTCTTTTTGTGATCTAGTGACCACTCTACGCTTTGGTTAAACTAACTATGACTAACCAATATTGGTTACAAACCTCCCCCCATTTAAGTCGCAACGTCCTCGTTGCAAGAAGACTCAAAAGTCTCTACAAGTATCTTGGCATTTGTAAGATTTGCCAATGGTTCCCAAGTAGCTTCATAAAGTGGATAACCTTTCCATTAGACTAGATATTCCACTTTGGTGTTCCGCTGCCCTCTTGTCCGTTTCTTGAGGATACTTTCAACCTCATATTCCTCTACACCATCAATCATGGCTGGTAAAGGAGGAGGTTGATGTGGGTTGCCAAAGGAAGGAGATCGTGGGGTATACTTCCTCAAGAGAGACACATGAAAAACGGATGTATTTTCATGTGTGTTGGCAACTCTAACTTGTAGGCAACTTCTCCAATCCGTTGGACAATTAAGAAAGGTCCAATAAACCGTGGACTGAACTTTCGGACCCTTATTAATGACAAATTGGTAGTAGACAACCACACCTGATCGCCTTTTTGAAACTCCACATGTCGTCGATGAGCATCAACATATTGTTTTTGCCGATTTTGGGCAATGGCTAATTTGTGCTTTGCACGGTGTACTCCTCGTTGGACTCGTGCCACAAACTCGTTCAACCGCTTCAACTTGGATTGATGGTTCCTGCATGTGACCTACACTCACCAAGCTAGATGGTGTGATAGGGTGTTCTCCATACATCAAGAAGAAAGGGCTGACTTTTTGTGGATGCATTGATTGAGTTATTATAAGCAAACTCAATCAAGGGTAAAAGTGCATCCCAACCGCCTTGCTCTTCCAAAGTGAAAGCTCTAAGAATGTCCTCAATAGTCCTATTTGCTCTTTCGGTTTGCCCATCCGTTTGAGGATGATAAGTCGTGGACATGGCTAGTTTTGTTTTGAATAGCCCAAATAGGGTTTTCCAAAACATGCTAGTAAATTGAGTGCCCCTATCGGTGATGAGCACTCTAGCTAAGCCATGTTGAGCAAAAACCGCATCCATATAAATTCGAGCAAGTTCCGGTGCAAGAATCTTGTCTTTGTTGTTGGGCCTAATATGGATCATCTTGCTCAATTTATCCACAAAAACGACTATTGAATCATAACCCGTAGACGTCATTGGTAACTCATATACAATATCCATACTGACGTGCTCCCATCTTCTAGTCGGTGTTGGTAGAGGTTGTAGTAGACCCTCTTTGGTTTCGATTCTAGCCTTTATTTTGTTGACAAGCCACACAACTTCGAACATAGCTGGTGATGTCCTCTCTTAGTTTTGGCCAAAAGTATACCCTTTGGACGCCTTCAATGGTCTTCTCCACTCCTACATGGCCCGCAATAGTGAATCATGTGCCTCCTCTAACACTTGTTATGCGAAGGGCAACATCCGAGGGTATCCGGATCTTTCCCTTGTAGAACACCAATCCCCGTTCCAAATGTGCTCGACCCTCCTGAAGGGCTTGTGCAATCTCCTCATCCTCCTTGGTAGCTCGATTCAGGTTCTCCCACCATTCAGAGTGAATCTTCACCTCCATGATGTGATTAATGCATGGCATTCGTGTCAATGCATCGGCAAGCTGCTTCTTCCCCTCCACATACACGATCTTCATGTTGAAACGCCGCCGTCATTCAAATTTCAACGACCGCCTTTGAGAGGTCCTTTTGAGTTTCTAAATAAACCAAAGGCTTGTAGTCTGTCTCAACCACAAACTCCTTATCTCCGAGATAGTGCTTCCAATGTTTAGTAGCCAAGACAATGGCTAACTCCTCCCTCTACGTGGTATGATAATTTTGCTCGCCGCAAAAGTTTCCGTGAAAAGAAAGCAATTGGGTGCCATCCATCTTTCCACTCTGTTGTAACACTCCTCCAACCGCCACACCCGATGCATCCGTAGCAAGTTTTGTTGGTCTACCGTGTTCATACCATTTAAGGATTGGTGCATGTAAGAGTGCATCTTTCAAAGCCCGAAATGCAATCTCTTGAGCTGAACCCCATTGCCATTTCTGCCCTTGGCCTAAGAGACTTGTTAAAGCTTGAGCAATACGAGCAAAAGCTTCCACAAACCTTCTATAAAAGCCGGTTAAACCCAAGAAATTACGCAGTTGAGTCGATTCTCGGGGCAATCCAATTTTGAATGGCTTCCACTTTGTCACTCATGACTTGGATGCCATCAGCGCTAACTCTATGGCCTAAGTAATCTACTTCGTTTTTGCCAAACTCACATTTTGACATCTTAGCATAGAGCTTATTTTCTCTCAACACTTGGAGTACTTCTCGTAGATGTTTTTGATGATCTTGTAAGGACTTGCTATATATCAATATATCATCTAAAAACACAATCACCGATTTATCCGGATATTTACTGAAAAATATCATTCATCGGCCCCATGAATGTGGCAGGGGGCATTGGTTAAACCAAATGGCATAACTAGATACTCAAAATGACCATATCTAGTTCTAAAAGCTATCTTTTGTATGTCTTCATATGCCACTCTGATATGATTGTATCCGCTTCTAAGATCAAGTTTGGTGCAATACTTAGCTCCATGAAGTTGATCAAACAAGTCATCCATTCGCGGTAATGGATACTTGTTTTCACCGCTTGTTGATTTAGAGCACGATAGTCCATGCACATCCGCATGGAGCTGTCCTTCTTCTTCACAAACAATACTAGAGCTCCATATGGTGACACACTAGGTTGGATAAACCCTTTCTCCAACATCTCCTCCACTTGAGCCTTGCATTCCTCCCTCGTTCGATTGCAAGTCGATAGGGACTTTTACAAGGAGGTGAACTTCCTAGTAAGATCTCTATCTTGTGATCCACTCTCCTTCTTGGTGGTAAACCTGGAGGCAAATCATCTGGAAAAACATCTTGAAACTTGTTCAAGATACAAGTTAACTCCTCATGTATAAAAGATTGCTCTTTTGGAGCGCTTACATCTCTTATTAGGCCCAAAAAACATACATCTTTGTGACTGATAGCGGTTCTTCCTATCACATAGAGAGGTAAGTTTTTGTGTCCGATCTAAGTCTATCTCCAAAGATCCTCCAACTCATAGTTTTCACTATCTTCTTTCTCCAATCTACCTCTGGATTATATTGTTCCATCCAAGACATACCCAAAATAGCATCATAGCGAGCTAATTGAATTACTCTCCACTCCAACGATTCCTTGTATTGCCCAATCTTCAACTCCACTTTCCTAGGAATGCTCTCAATGCTCTCTGTTTGCCCGTTTGGCAACTCTACCTTTTCATTCTCATCTTTCTCTAAAGCTAATCCTAACTTTATAGCAATAGATCGAGATAGGAAATTTTATGTAGCTCCTGGATCAATCAATACTCTCACTTTTACTCCTTCTATCTTGCCATCCGTCACAATCAAACATGTTTCCTTCTTTCTCAAACCATTTACCTCATGTTTGTGCTTCCTTCCCTCGCCCTTCCTCCTTTTCATCGAACCAGTAAGGCCACGAGGTAAGGTTACTGGTGCTCGTCATTTCCTAGATTTCCATAGGTCACTTCGTCTCCACCTTCAAGATTGTTGAGGGCTCGTCGATAGGGGGATCTAGCTCCTCTTGCCGGAACTCGGGTACGGCAATTCATGGCAATGTGACCAAATCTTCCACAATTATAGCACTGCCTCATTTTCGTCTTCCCTCCACTCCGTCTCCTCCTCTTGAATTTGCTTCTCGATGAGGATTCGAGTTGCGACGATCTCCTCCTTGTGCGTTCACTCCCCTTGGAATGAAATCTTCTCTCCTCCTTATGTTGCCCAACTCCATAGGCATGGGTCCATAGTATTGATTTGAGGGGCGATACCTCTCCACCGTTGTGATAAACGTTGGACATTCGTTGTGCACAAGCAATAGCCTCGTTCAAGTTGCTTGGATTGTCCCGAATCACCTCTGTTGAATCTTTTTTCTTCAATCCTCTCTTGAATAAATCAAGGGCTTCGGCTCCAATCATATCTAAAGATCGAATTCGAAGATCTCGAAACTCCTCAATGTCTTGCTCCACACTTCCCTTCAGTTTCAAGTTTCCACAACCTCATCCGTGCCGTGATGATGGGATCAATCGCTTGAAAATTCTGAAGAAGAAGACCTCGCCATTCATTGCACTCCAAGTAACTTTGTTGGCTCGACTCATTGAGCTCCATCATCCAACCCCGAAACCAAGTAGATGCTTTCTCCAACAACAAAGTACGAACAAAAAGACCTGCAATGTGATCATTGATATTGAACAAAGCAAGATGATACTCCATTCTCTCAATCCAACCTTCCAAAACTCCCATGGTTCGACTACCGCCGGTAAGGTTCTATCTTACCGAGCTTTTGTCATCTTGAGGAATCATGGATGTCGAAGATCTAGCTCTCTTGCTCGTTGTCTTTGCTTGGGCTTCAAGAGCACGGACTCTCCTTGTTTCTTCACTTTCCACCATGGATGGTGACGCGTCTCCATCTCCATTGGAGTTTCTCTCATTCTCTCATTTTCCATTCCTCTCGCTTTGGCTTTCTTTGTTAATTCTTGAGCTAACTCTTGTACTTGAGTCCGACTTTGCTCAAATGCGTTTCTCAAATCTCTCAACTCCCGAATCATTTCTCTCAAAGTGTCCTCCATGATTCGTCTCCGTCCACTCTCTCTCAGTATAGGGTTAAGATGAACACTCTCCAATTTCTCAAGATTGGCAACACAAAAGGAATAGGTGATGCTATCACCTCATGGTAATACTCCTCTCCAAAGTTTCTAATAACTAGGCTCGAAACATAGCTTTAGGATGATACACACAATAGATTTCACACCGTGTGTTGAATCTCACCGGTGGTGGTCTATTGAGGTCCATCTCTAAACTAAAATGTAAATCGTGAGATCCCAAGTAACATCGTAGGTGACTATAGGTAAGATAACAGGATCTCGAGATCTCATCACTTGGTCCATGAAGTTGGCACCAAAATGATAAACCAAATATTGAGTCAACCTTGCTCTCTCAATGTATAACAGTTTGACATGAAAAGGATTAAGAAATGGGAATCTCGGTACTATTCTATCTCCCCCATCCATAACCTGCACCCACAATAACCCCCTTCCACTACTTGCAGCTCAATGGCCACTGCCAACCTCTAACAAACACTCTCTCTCCTCAAATAATTGTACCAACCCAGACTATTCTTCCAAGAGGGGTGATCCACACTCATAGGAACAATAAGCCTGCTCTGATACCATTGTAACACTGAAGCAATGACTCCGGAATGACTTCCAAGATGAGAGATGATCTTCTCAAGACCTCTCCTTGCTTTATATACTGTAGGACTAGAAGAGTCCGAAATCCAAACTATGCCACATGGCTAACATGCGTAGGTTGCATGTTTTATTATCTTATCCTAACCAATTCCTAACATACGTCTAGCACACAATCTGATCCACCAATGCATGGTAGCCACCTCGTCATTTACCCTTTTACTTTTTGGATAGTGCACACCACTATCTTGTCTTTTTGTGATCTAGTGACCACTCTACGCTTTGGCTAAACTAACTATGACTAACCAAGATTGGTTACAAGAAGAACCTTGTTCATATAGAGAAGCTCAAGCCTCTATCAATAAGCTTGAGTGGGACATTGCTATGGAGCGTGAGATGCAATTGCTTGTTGAGAACAAGACTTGGGAGTTGGTGGAGCTTCCAAAGGGTCAACCTTTGGTTGATAGCAAGTGGGTATACAAGTTGAAGGATACTCCAACAGATGAAGAGAAGAGGATCTTCAAAGCCAAGTTGGTGGCTAAGGGCTTCACACAAGAGAAAGGTGTGGACTACAACGAAATCTTCTCACCTGTAGCAAAGTATGCTACATTTCGTATGGTATGTGCAGTTGCTGCAATATTTGGTCTAGTTATGGATCAATTGGATGTTGTCACGGCTTATCTATATGAATATTTGGAGGAAGAAATCTACATGAGACAACCTACTGGATTTGAGAAGAAAGGTCAGGAGAAGTTAGTTTGTAGATTGCTCAAATCTCTATATGGATTGAAGCAAGCTCATAGGCAATGGAATGCAAGGTTTGATGAGTTCATGAAAGCACAAGGATTTTCACGGAGTGTGTTTGATCCATGTGTTTACATGAAGAAGGTGAATAATGACATCTTTAGCCTCATTATTCTAGTACTCTATGTGGATGACATGCTCATTTTGGCAAAGAAACAATCCGACGTTGATAGATGCAAGAGGCAACTGAAATCTGCATTCAAGATGAAGGATTTGGGTAAGTCCAAGAGGATATTAGGTTTGGATGTTCACAAGGATTTCAAGGAGAGAAAGCAATGGTTAAGTCAGGGCAAGTACATTCAGCATGTGCTTGATAGGTTTAACATGGCAGACTCTAAAGGAGTGTGGACTCCTTTAGCAGCACATTTTAAGCTCTCAGCAGATCAATGTCCAATTGATGCAACTGAGACAGGAAAGATGTCGTCAATTCCCTATGACAAGGCAGCCTCATGTATTTGATGGTGTGCACTAGACCTGATATTGCTCTAGCTATGGGCAAGGTGAGCATGTATATGTCAAATCCAGGGAAGGTGCATTGGGAAGCCGTGAAGTGGATTCTCAGGTACCTCAAGAGTAATAAGGATTTTGGTCTTTTGTTTGATGGTTTATTGGACAATGCCAAATCCTTGTTGGGTTCCGTTGATGTCAACTATGGACAAGATCTGGACAAGAGGAAGTCTACAACTAGGTACGTGTTTACACTTGGAGGTGGATGTGTTAGTTGGAGATCTACCTTGCAGAAGTGCATAGCTAAGTCAACTACGGAAGCCGAATATGTAGCAGCAACGGAAGCAACAAAGGAGGCTATTTGGTTGAATAGACTTATCATTGAGATGGGATTGAAACATGATGTTGTAAATCTCCATTGTGATAATCAGAGTGCCTTACATCTTGCAGCAAATCAAGTGATGGATAGCAGGGTGAAGCACATCGACATCAGATATCATTTTATCAGAGATGCAGTTTATGATAGGAAGGTTGAGCTAGTCAAGATTGACGGTAAACTCAATCCAGCTGATTCTTTGACCAAAGTTATTCCTTTAGAGAATTTCAGGAGGCATTGTGCTACTATGCAGGTTTTGCACAAGGAGCACTAGTAGAGTTATGCTAGCAATTGTTTGATTCTTGCATATGTTTTACTCCTTCCTAGTTAGGCTACGGCTTAGTTCTAGTTAATCCTTGTTTACAGGAGGGCCTATGCTTTAGGTTTCCTTCTAGGACTTCCCGCGGAGTATGTATATGGTGACAAGAGTTAGAGACCCCAAGACATGAGTCAAGGGGGAGATTGTTAGGAGTTAACTCGGGTCTTGAGTAACTTTGGTTAGTTTGACTATATTTAGTTAGACTAGGGCTGTTACTACTATATAAGAGGACTGGCAGAAGCTCTCTGTAACACAAATTAAGGTTATTTAGTAAAGTGACTCAGAAAGAGCCTCAGTTCTATGGAAGAGACTCAGTGAGGTGAACCACGTATTTCTTGTCTCGTCTCTTGATGGCATGAGTGTTTCTCTTTGTATTCATAATTCGGACCAACACAGGTGTCAAGAGGAATAAACTAGCCAAAAATGATATAGTTGCATTTTTCTCCACTGATAATAAGCCTACCCCTTAACACAAAAATCGGCAAAGATGTCTATCTCCATGCCAAATCTCATGTCACACACTTGAAGGCCCATGGTCCGATGATATCAACAAAGATGACCATGATCCTCCTATCAAGGATTGTCAAGGGTGATATGAATATAGGTGAAGGAGGAACCGTGAGGAGAAGGTAGACGGATCAACGAGCAATACGAGATGAAAAAACACCAAACGCCATATGCAGATCTCCTAGTAAAAGAAGAGAAGTCTGATCATCTCCCACATTTGTTTTTGCTCTCTACCTTTAGGATTAATGTTTCCTTGTTAAAAGGCTATAAGCATATCACACACCTTACCACATTCTGGAACGAATTAGAGCAATCAGCCTTCACACAACGGAACAATTATCAATTCGGTGTATCAAATTACTCGTACAAAGATTTGCAAATGGGGATAAAAGAAGCTAAACAACAACGCCATTAGGAAATGCAATGACATTTCAGATTGGCTCACGTGACTGTTGCCATGCATGCTTCCCATCATGACTTAGTTCTACATCTTGGGGTTGATGTTATGTAGGAAGGGAAATGATGAGACATGTATGTGCGGTCTAATCTTTTTACGATACTTGACAAACTTGGAGGGACATTACAAACATATAAGAAATCTAATGAAGAAGAAGTGAGGAGAGAATACAAAGAACATGATTCCTATGAGGAGGAACTTGTAGAGGCATAAGGAATTTGGCATGGCTTACGACTATGTCCCATGTATAGGTCGGTGCTTGTACTGCAATTTTCGCTAAGTCGGAAAGATCAAATGTGTATAGTATCATTTCTTACAGTTGTGCCTTGTAGCCGGATATCTTGTTGGGATTGCCTCGTAGCTGGCCTCCATTCCGGTCACCATGTTCCAATCTCCCAAGCAAAACCATTGTCTAATTACATCAAATTTTGAAGCATGTTTTCATAGGTTTGGATTCTGTGGATCGGATGGTTATGAACATATATGTTAAGTAATCCTATGATGTGGCCGTGAAGGTTGTCTCGGTGCAACCATTTGCCTCTGAGGTTAAGGAATACCTCGTAGGCAATACATGGCACTAGGTCAGGGTGGGCAATGGTCGATATTCTTCCTTTCCTGCTTGTAATTCTCCGTTTCTCTTTGCATGAATGTCATAAACAGCTCGTATATTGTAGAACTTAGCATTGGACAAAATTTGCACGTGGAGATGGATTACTTACTTTGCGAAGCTAGTGCTCCTACAAAAGCAAGAGCTTGGGTTGAGTTGTGAGGACTGGTAAAAAACTCAAAGCAATGTCTCGGATTCTCGTCTCACCCTTGATATAAGGTGATGATGGAGAACTCCATTGTTCTTCCTGTCTTAGTCAACGGTGATGGATTGGAAGTTACTTCAATGTCACCAATATTGATTATCAATTTTTTGTTGTTGTCCAGTGTGTGTTGATGCATGTCTTCAACTGACTTCTGCTACGCGTGTCTTACGTGCTGTTTGATGGAATATGAGGCAATCTCAGGTGCTCACATCCTGATTCACGTATTAGTGGCGCCTATGGACCATGAATCTACTCATATGAAAATTAGGAGAATGAGTGTCGCCGCCAAGGTTGCGTTGCAAAATCAAAATGTTGAGGAATTCTGCTGGTAGCTTTGTCTTGTTCAACAGTTTGGAGGATTTGTCGTTTTGGTGTGGCGCCGGTGAAAGCTCTATATATTTGTGAAGGCCTCCTGATATTGAAACGTGTAGGGTTTGGATTTCCGGTTGAAGGCCTATATCCACAGCTTCGCCTCTTCGTCTTGCAACTTTTCTTGAAAAGAGAAGACGAGTCTGCATGGTATCGGGATGAATATACTATCTGTAGAATGTGCCGGGGATGGTGACCACCAAATGGGTTTCAACCACTGGCACCGGGTGCTAGTTGATTCTAGCAGATTTTGGTTCGTGTCCCACTGTCCTTAGTTCACAGTAATGCATTGGGGCATCACATTCCTTCCAGGGATGGGACATGTTTGTGACAGGAATTTTGTATTTGCTTTCTCTGCAGACTGTCGCCGTGCAGAAAGTATAACAATAGAAGATGACGGTGTGCTCAATCAAGCTATCGTCGGCTCCGATAGCACATCAAGTGGCATGCAGAAATGTGACGTTGCTATTATAGGAGAGAGCCAATTTGGCGACATTTGACAGTTTTCCTAGACGAGCCTCTGTTTTTCCAAAGACAAGTGGCGATGTAATTGGTAGAATGTAGTCTGGCTATGGCCATGGAACGCAGCTATGTCCTTCCCGCTTCTTTCAGACAACCTGACTTTCCCTCCAACGACTAAGTTCCAATTCCCACACACACACACACACACTCTCTCTCTCTCTCTCTCTCTCTCTCTCTCTTTTCGTGAAAGACAGAGCTCTCCATTGCACTCCGTGTGACTTGACGGCTCGAAAACTTTTAGAAGTCTCGTTTTTTCTCGATTTCACAAGGAGAGTCGACCTTAAAAAATAGTGAACACAAGGGAGCAGCGATCTCCGCTGCAATCAGAAACGGTTTGAACTCATGTATTCGAGACCTAATGTTAACCTCGAACTTACGTTTGATTTTTTCTTCGGGTTATTGAAGTTGAATCTGTTTCATTTTATATAAGGTAAACTTTGGATCAAATTCCAAACATATGAAGTCTCCGACCTGGACCCGGAATCCGAGAAAGTCCGACCTGGACCCAAAGTCTGACTTGTTATCTAAAAAATATAAAGACTTAATATATTTAAAATTGATATTATATCAAATTAATAAGAGATCAGCTCCAAATTTGTTAATCCCATATTGGTCCCCATATGTTTGCTTGATGTTTAGACGAACATTTAAAATCGAGCACAACTTGCTCTCAAAGTGTGGACCTGAAGTTAAGATTTTGGAGTTGAGAATTAAAAGTTAAGGGGCATTAGATTTTGAACTTGTGGTCTGAATCCAACCTAAAATGAATTCAGCTGAACTTGAACTCTAAGTAAGTGGAAAGTTTGGGATACCTCTCGGCACCTTTGCTATACTCCCGGTTTGTGATTGCGGATAGATTCATCCTTGATATGTATGTGAGAGACGTGGAGGGGGTGTCATTTCCCCTAAAGGTACTATTGGAGCATACGAGAGATATTTTGTCCCCAAAGGCAGAGATGAACTCTCATCTTTTTCCTTTTTGTCCACCGATTAAACTAGAGGTCTACCGTCTATCCTATGGACCACCATTTTTTTAGCAGGCTTTACACTCTTTCTTAGTTGATCCGGCCATTACTCATACTACTAGGTGTATGCTTGTGGATCTTGGTTTCACGAACGTGTACTTGGAAAGTTGTTAGAAAGCTTTGATGCATGGTGAATCTTGGCTCCACCATGCATCAAGATTTTTTGACTCGCACTAACTACCTTCTCTACTCAATGAGGTTATGCCTTGGCTTGATCAACCCATTTGCATCTTCCTAACTCATCTATGAGTGTGATAGTACCTTAGATGCAGCAAGATCCATATTAATCATTGCTTATTCAAAGGACATAGGATAGCTACCAATGATGTGATTAGGGATGTGGTGTTTGCTATGGAACAAAGATAGATATCTCACATGGATGGAGTGTTGGTATACCTTACGGTTGACTCAAGTTAGGGCAGACCCATACTTGGTTTAGGAGGACCATGTTACTGGTTACAAATCCTGCACATGACATAGTTTTGGAGGGGTGATTATCCATCCTCATGGATCGGTGGTGAGTGGAATGGCGGAAACCAAGATCTTCAAGTATATGGGAATGAAGAGATGTCACCTCTTTGTTCCTCTAGCCTTGGAATTAGATGGAGCTATGGACGACGACTTGGACATGTTTGTGAAAGAGTGTATGAGAGCATATCTAACTAGACTTCATGGGGTATCAATTTTTTTATCATATTGTGTAGCTTATTTTAGTCAATATATATCCATTGCTCTAGAGAGAGAGCAGCCTTGTGCAATCCATATGACCTTCATATGCTCCATTAGTATGTAGACCATTTGAGTTAGATAGTTTGGGATATCTTTGGGCAATATTACATATTTAACATTGTGATGCTATTGGGGCCTAGCCCCATCCTACCCCCTTGGTTTCATCCATGGAGGACTTGATGGGGCCACGCCATCCTTTTTGCTATATTACTCCTCTTTTGAAAGTGTGGGGTACTTGTGTGTCTTTGTAGAAGTTCTTCCCCTTTGGATGAATGTTTTCTTCTTTATGAGATTTGCCACGGAAACATGACAAGAGTAAGAATGACGATATATTTGAAATCGTGCAGGTGACTCTTAACTGATGTGATCTTAAGACGAATGAACAAACACGGACAGATTGATAGGCGGTGATGATGATTGAAGGCAAGGTCTGCCCAGATTAAGAAAAATGCAAGTTACTGCAAGATACTTGCATCTGAAATATACATGCCCTTCCGCAGTCTAATCACAAGTCATCGCATCTCGACATAGAAGAGTAATAAAAAATTGGGATATTTTGGCACGAATTCTCGACTTCATTGAACAAGGGCCAGCTAGAGAGAAGGTGATGAATGTTCTTCCAACGAAGAGTACGTGGGCCTGACTTCATATGATAAGAGGTGTGATTGAATGTTGTACATGAGCAGTAAAGTACCATCAGCAATTGTTGCTAACAACAATTTATGAAAATATGCACGGTGTAAAGTAGAAAGGTTCGGAAGTTAAGGTAATGTGGCCTGGAAGTTTCCACTATAAAGTAAAACCTTGTTATAATCACCTCTTTTATAATCACATGTTTTCCGGTAACAATCCATTTTAGTGTAATTCCACCTCGTTATTATCATCTCACACTCGCTATAATCACAAAAAATCTCAGAAGTTTAATATACTGTGATTATAACGAGAGACTTTTGGAATATTCTTCATCGAACCATGTACTTTCATTAGCCTGTGAAAAAATACCAACAATTTTTGCAGATCAAACAGTAAGGGAGTTTTAAGAATTGACTTAAAGTCTTGAAAATCGTTTTATACTCTTCATTATTTGTTCTTTTACTCTTGGTCATAGGGATACAGATGTTGAGGAGTACTTAAAGGAGAAGAAGCAATACCTCCGTTGATAAGGTTTAAAGCAGCTAGATAGCATGGGTACATGCATAAAAAAAACTTAATTAATGGAAGTAAAAGTAGATAGAGAGCATGTGAATCAGTAGTGCTATAATTTATAAAATTAGAATCCTCAGTTCACAAAGGATTATTATTTAAGTCTTGAATATGTTACGAGCAATGTTACAACAATATATATCTCAAACATTTTGTATACAGATTTATTTCAGAAAAAAAAATTTAGTTAAGTTCATAGCTAGAGTTTTATGATCACACTTTAGTATCTTCTCTTTGTAAACGTGATTATAAATGTTTAATCACTATTCCTTATAATCACATTTTGGCATGTAACCAATTATATAATTATAACGATGTTTAACTGCAATAGAATATGATATATTAGTGTCATGGGAAGATTGCTTCACATCTTAAAGTCTACCTTGACTTTTTGAAAAAAAGAGAAGACACCAGAAGAGACAAAAATTGTGTGAAAAAATGCAGGAGGATATAACGTTGACCCGAGAGTGACTTTGGACTTGAAATGGAGAGCCTCAAGGAGAGTTCTAAAGGCAAGGGACTTCCCAAAGAAACATGAAAAGAAAAATCAAAAGCTTAGAAAGAGCCGAGCTAGAGACAAAAAGGGAAGGACTAGAAAATAATCCGAACCAACAAATGCAAGGAAGATAAAGCTACTATTGCAACTGATTAAAGCATTGGATAATAGAGTATATGTTGCGAGCATTCACCTTGGGGGAACAACAAGAGTAGGATACTCTTCTCCCTCTAGTGGAATTTGCATATAATAATTATGTTAATGCATCCACAAAAGTGTCTCCATATTAGCTGATGTATGGTGCTCATCCTTTGACACCTTCTAGTTTGTTGAGAATTCCTAAGGGGCAGGAGTTTTCAACCAAAGTTGCGGAAGTCAATGATTTTGTGGAGCACATACACAAAGGACTGCATCAAACAAAGGAGAAGTTCGTAATTGCTCAAAATCGACAAAAGCAATATGCAGATGCTCATCGTAGGGAGGTGTATTTTCAGGAAGGAGATCAAGTTTGGCTATCCACGACCAATTTGTCACTTGTAGGAATACCAAAATTTAACCCTCGATTCATCGGTCCTTTTGTGGTGTTGAAACATGTTGGCGAGGTATCTTACAAGTTAGAGCTCCCGTTGCATATTGTAGGAGCGTAGTTCTTAGGATAAGTAGGATTTTTTTTGATTTTTGTGAATAAAGAGTTATATTCGGGTTCTCATGAAGGTATTCGTCGAAATATATGTTGGTTAGACAGGAATACCATTAGGGAGTTCACACGAGTGAATTGCGAGGGAATATAAGCGCGCGTTTTGGATGGCGGATTTAAGAATTATCGAGAGGAAGTCGATGCCAAGAACTTGCCGAGCAGCCGGAGCGAGAAAAAAGAGCTGCAATGTCGAAGCGTCGAACCAGAGGAGTTCTAGCAGGAAGAAGTGCGATGATGGGAAGAATTTGACCACTTATTCTGATGGCGGATTGGACTCCAGCGGAGTTGCTGAGGTTGAAGAACCTCAGGGGAGCATTTCTGTCATGGCGATGGGACTACGTGTGCCCAAAGCTGTGCGATGAAGTCCGGAGAGGAAAAGAGTTGATGGCAATTGGAAGCAGAGCTCAGCCTGAGAAGTGGGATGCGAAGTTATGGGCAAAGGCTCTAGGACGCAACCACAAAGAGGACAAAGGTGGCATCGATTGGGAGGGATCGGCGATGCATACAGCATTTACCTTCGATGAGCGGAAGTGGTTCAACCCTAGGGAGAGGAAGGGAACAAATGGCTACAAGCTCGATTTGATCAAAGATGTGTTCAGGAGGAATGTGGCTCTCACCTTGAATCAGCTTTTCTCACCACAGAGAAAGACATATGTGAGCATGCACAAGGTGAGGATTGTGGAAGGGTTCATCGGTGGGACTGTCCGGGTGAACTGGGGAGAGATCTTTGCGAGGAACGTACAGGCAATGGCGACGAAGCTAAGAGAAGACGATAAGACTGTAGTCTATCTCTCGTCTTTCTTAGTACATATACGCGAAGCTGGAGTGGCTGACGCCTAAAGAGAGACAGTTGTATCGGTTGGAGAGTGGGCTGTTGGATTTGGATGTAGACCTCGACAGTGCTAGTACTGGGTCGACGAGGAGTCTAGGGACGAGTGCTTTCCCCGAGCCGAAGAAGAGAACGGGAGAGAAGTCGGGCCGAGGTGTGCGAGTAAGCTTGATTCGGACTTAGACCTTGAAGTAATTGGAACTTCGAAGAAGAGAAAGAGAGTAGTGGAGGACAATCCACCGGCCACTCTAACAGTTCGAAGAGATGTGGGAAAGAAGAAGGTGGAAGAAGTAGGACTGGCGAAGACTTCTCGGCCAAAGATGATGGCGGTGAAGCCAGGACCAAAAGCCTCGAAGGAGATTGCAGAACCCATGACCTCAGTACTACAGCTGTAGCAGAAGTTGGAAGTTGTGGTGGTCCCGGTATTGTTGGAGTTGAACGAGATGGGGCCAATGTATATGTCAGGGTGGGACCCTCAAGCCGATGGGTATATGGAGTTGATTCAGATGATGAACCGTCTGGCGTTGGGGAAGGAGGACCAATCCATCACAGTGAGAGAGCTGAGGGAGAAGATGGACAAGCTGTCCAAGGAGAAGACTGAGATGGAGAAGCAGGTTCAGGAGGCAAAGAAGGCCTACGAAGAGATCTGCCGTATTCGGGGTGCGGAGATCCATTTTGTGGAGAAGGAGAATGCTCAACTTCGAGAGACGGTGCAGGATCTGAAGCGAAGATTGATTCAGGTGGATGTGGAGGCACCTGCGAAGTTAGAGAACCTCGCTAACAGATGTGCGCAACATCTATTCACACTGTGTGATAGTGTTGAGACGCAGTGGTTAGAGCAGTTGATGGCAGCAATGGAGAATCCCAGTGACTCGAAGGATCGGAGAAAGGAGATGTACAAGGCGTTGGGTCGAGATTTCAGGGGAGCCATGGCTCTTCATCGACAGGAGATCGCGGCAGATGTTCAGGAAATGTAGTTAGGAATCGACGCATTCACGCAAGCAGCGGAGGTGCGATCGAGCTACTTAGATCAAAGTAGAAGACTTAGGAGAGAGCGATCTGTGTAGGAGCAGTTAGGAGTAGCAGTTATAACATTCATTATAAATAGTCATAGGAAATAAAGTGGTGTATCTTTCATCTTTGCTAGTGTCCAATCTGTTGGGCTGCAAATTGTAATCAGGGTAGAACGAACACTCAAGGAGCTGGTGTCTGCAAGCTGACAATGTGACAACTAAAGCCTATATCCGTGAAGTTACCCGGATATTCATCCACAAGCTGAGCATGTCTATAGCATCAGAAGTACTCAAGAGAGTGTTTTCGCCAAGACGCAAACTTGTAATGAGAGAGATCCCAATCCTGAAGTAAAAGCAAACCTTTGAAATCTATTTCTTCGAGTCTGTGAAATTGGTGATGTGATGGGATTGTGAAGGAATTGAGATTGAATCGGTTGCCTTCTTTGTGAATGCTCTTCGGACTTTACAGTCTATAGTCTATACCTTTTTGAGGTGTCTCTCAACTTCAGAATTTTTTGAGCTATTCGAGTGGCCTCTCCTCACTTCCCTAGTGTTACACTTGACTCTCAAGCCTACAAGATAGCTCGGTAGTCAAATAATCAAAAGCATGCCTAATGTCGTCTACATGACCCATAATGTGTGTATCATCCGATAAGGAGGGGAACACACAACCTGGCATGGCCAAAGTAGTAGAAAAAAGAGCTTTATAATGAGCCATGGCAAAGACCGTCCACGGGTCACATTTAGTGCCGTACCAGATGAAGAGGATGGAGTAGAGGTCATCATCATCTTCTAGGTCATCAGTCAATAGAGCGCTTACAACCTCATTGTAAGTGATTATTTGTCTATCACGATGGAGCAACACTCGTGACAAGGAGTGATATGAAGCAGGTAATGAACTTAACATATGAAGGGTCTTCCTCTCATCAGTTATCTCCTCTCAGATTCTCAAGATCAATAACAAGATCACCAAATGCATCAATATGATCTTGTATCTTCGTATCTGAATCTTTCATCTTGAAGCTCATCAGCTTCAAGGAGGTGTACAACCTGTTTGATAACTCTTTGCGATGAAACCGTCGCTAAAGAGCCTTAAACAATAATGTACAATTGTCATAATCATCAACTTGCTTCAGAACTGAAGGTTGTAGATGGAGTATAACAATACTCATTGCTTGCTCCTGAAGGTCCTTCCAGTCTTCATCATTGAATGTAGAGGGTTTAGGTCTCAATGACTTGCCCAAACCGGAAGCCTTCAACTTGACTTTGACTTGCCTCTCCCGGAGAAGATAGTCACCACGCCCATCATATTTGACAATGTCAAATCCGGCTCCTCCTGTCTTAATGACTGCCATCTGGTTCCGTCTAGCCCCTGAACTCATGCCTTGTGTTGTTCGGCTATCTAAATGAACCTCCAAACTTAACTTCTTTTCACTCATATGAGTAAAATGGAAATTTATTTGGGTTAAAATCCCTAAACCACAAGAGATACTGCTGCTCTAGAGCCCTCAAGCACATCGTCCCACCTCCAATCCACTCCGACGCAAACGCAAATCCTAAGAAGGCCAAAACTCGCTCCTACTTGTCCTCCTCTACAAAAAGAGCCCCTTCTGCCACATCATCCACAGTCCAACAATAACAATCCCGAGTCTCCGCCTCCTCCTCCTCCTTTGGCCGACGTATTCGCCCCGAACAAAGCACTGATACATACCAAACGCATCCACTACGGTAGCATAAGCACCTCGAGCACCACCACAATCACCATCATAATGAGGAACAATTCCTCTTCTTCCCCATTCATTGATGAAATTGATGGTGACTATATAGGTTCAAAACTCCTACGTCAAAAACTCGAGGTTTGGCTAGAGAACTATTTTCCAAACAGACTAGTCGAGAAAGAGGAAGATTCCCCGATGTAGGATAGCTAGTCACAAAAACTGAGAACGCAGCAAAAGAGCTTGAAAGACGTGCCAAAGCTCGTTCCATGCTTCAATTTCCAGCAGATCCTGCTTCACAATAATATTTGACCACGATGACGGTCAAATCCATCGCGTCCAAGTAGTTTCTTCCACCATCCTTTCAGACGATCAGCAACCAACCGACTGACAATTTCCTACTACAAGGATAAATCCTCCTTGTTCTCAAAAGCAAAATCTGTTCAACCAAGCCCAACCAACACCACCACTTTCAAGGATCACTCACGCCCACCCGCATAGAGCCCAGTCGATTCGATTCAAGTCAAGTCAAGATGAGATGATGAAGCCGCGTCGACCGGCTTCATCATCTCATCTTGACCCATCCCGACCCAACAGCAACACATCACATGGATTACATCAAATAACAACACGGGAGTCAAATAAAAGTATTAGGATCGTATCCCTCCAGCTTTGCATGGATCTTAATCTTTAGTACTTTCCACGGTTTTTGTCAAAGATTCATACGTTGGAGCAAGTCGAAATCCTAATCTAAACTGTCTTTTGAGATCGGAAGTCTAAATGAGTTAAGATATTTGTCGGTTCGTGGCATGCTCCAAGCTAGAAACTCTTCCCAAGGAAATCGGGAAGCTGCGGATATTGAAAAAGCTGAAGATGGACCATTGTGCTGGACAGAAAAGTCTTCCGTGAGAGATTCTGAATCTGGAGTCACTGACTCATCTCTCAATGAGCTTGTACATGGGACTTGGAGATATTAGCATGCGTTTCAATTTGTCAGTTCCGTTGAGCCCCCCATAGATCTCCCTCTGACTCAACCTCTCGCTCTCGCTCTTGCTCGCGCCAGTCAAGCTACGAGCAGCTCCCAGCAGCAATGCAAAGCTAGTCTTGCCCTCGCCCGGCCAGTTCTCGTGACTTCCTTCTCCTTACCTCCGCGTCTCTACTATGCTCTCCGCGGGCAGCCAATTCCTCATTGAGGGTTCAAGCAATCGATCAATCGCTCAACATGACGACCCAATCACTCTGATATCAATTGTAGGTCCGAATCAGATATACATGAAGAAAACATGCAATCAAGAGACGATAGAGGAAATACGTGGTTCACTTTACTGAGGCTACGTCCACGGAACATACAAAGTCACTTTACTGAATACCCTAATTGTGTCACAAAGAGCTTCTGCCAGCCCTCTTATATAGTAGTACCAGCCCTAGCCCTAGTCTAACTAAATATAGTCAAACTAACCAGAGTTACTCAAGACATGAGTTAATTAATGAAATTTAGAACTTTCAAGCGGTGGATTTCTTTCAAATCGCAAGAATGAAGTTGTAGGATTTGAAGCATAAAGTAGTCATACATGAATACATTGAATAATTTTGTGATCTTCAAGTATCCATTATGGATATGAGTGAAGTAGAAGCCTTAGATGTTTTCAAACGAGGCTTGAAGGAGAGGATGCGAAAGGAAGTGATGGTGAGCATTCCATCCATTGTGAATAAAGCAATCGCAATTGCTTAATAGATTTTAGGTGATAATGGGATCACACACTATAAACCATCAAGCAATGTTCGAGATCCACTTGGTCCAACACCAATGGAGTTGGGAAACCTTTGACACAGGGAAGGATATGCACCACCACAAAATATGGAGGTGATAATCATTTATCACTTATTCCATATTTGTTGGATTTTCTTGCAAATAATGGAACGGTAAATTCATGATGAATGTGAGTTAGTGACAATCACCAATGCTATGCATGTGGGAGGATATGTGACATTGCCAAGTTTGTTAAAACTCAATCGGCATCACAAGGAGGAAGATCCATGTTGCGATGGCCTTTCAAAAATATGGAAAGAGGGGAATACGATAATGAAGATGAGACCTTGTAGGGAAACGAAGATCATCTATTAACTCACCTCGTGACCTTATTGGTTCCACTTAACGAAGAAAACGTAAGGTTGGGAGAGGACAACAATTGGAAGCTCATGGAAGGAGCAAGAAACAAGCACAATTGATCGTCACATATGGAATGATGGAAGGACATAACGTGAGAATCCTAATTCATCATGGAGCAACATAAAATTTTCTATCACATTCTGCTGCAATGAAATTAGGATTGACTATGATGAAGGATGCGAGTGAGGAAATGGAGTTGCCTAATGGGCAAAATGAACTAATGGAGACATTAGTTTGGAGTGTACAACTAGTCATATATCATCCTAAGAATGCCATGGATGGAACAATACAATGTGGAGGAAGATTGGAGAAAAAAATTGTTAAAAAATAGTGGATTGAAGATTTACGAAGATCAAATCAAATCTCAAAATAGAAACTTATCTCTCTTTGTGATTGGTAAAATTGCCATTACTAGAGCTGATGTTGTTTCTTGGGACTTATAAGAGATGTTGTTGGTTCAAAAAACATTCTTTACATTCAAGGCTCAATGCCCTAGTGTCCTTCTCCATCGCGAGAAGCCGACTAGCACCCAGAACCTGACTAACTGACAACGGAATCTCCTCTGTCGCAATTGATGTAGCCACCTAGAACAACTCCATGAAACCACTAGAGGGATCATCCACCTGAAAGTAATCTCGAGCATGTTCATATACCATCCCTTACAAACCCCCTGAGGATAAGCGTGGGGTTGTGCCTAGAGAATGGGCAAATAATGATCTATCAAGACATAAAGGCTCCTCTGGGTGATACTCCAAGACCTCTAATGGTATCTTCTCGTCCATGGGTGGATGTAAAAGGTGTAAAGAGGAAATCATCTCCTCAGTGGGACTAACCATGGACAAAGGATGAAGGTCATATGCAGCCTTGCTATACTCCCCGGCATGCACCAAGATCCTACACCGTCAAAATCACGCCGAATCAGAAGTATCATGTGACTGGACCCAACTCCTAACCTGTGTGGCCCGAACAGACTTCCCCTGCAATGTAGCCCAGTCCCCTACTCGAAATCTCTGAAATCTAGTTGTCACCTCCCTATGTCCAACACGTCCCCCCCAAGTATAACATAAACACCATTGCACCAGTAATAGAAACAAAAACCACGCTAACTCGTTCATGAAATCGCATGCCAACCAATCGACAACCAACCAAGCGGTAAGTGAAAAGCACGTCTAGTCTCGTCATGGAGTGCACGAGGGAGCCTATGAAATAAACGTGGACATGGAAATCTAGTCTCAAAAAGCCATAGAATCGAACTTGCATGGGAACCTAACCACTCCCACGACCCGATCGGTATATCCGGAATGATCAACGAAGGAATCGATGTAATCTGCGTGTTTTCTAAAATGATAAATACTGATGTTGATGTGATCGTCCTCCTCACGTGCGCATCCCAAGTGGTCTTTACCCCTTGTGAGGTAAAGAGACAATGACACACCTAACATGGTGTATCATGCACCGCTTTTGGCAGTCCCATGAGTGAAAGTGAAGCTATAGCTAGCACAAAGAGAACGATAAAGACACCGATCACTCCATCAAGTATCTATCCCACGTGCAGAACCACAACCCCATAACACCCTAGCTCACATGGAAAAATGCTAACTATGAAAACACTAAAATCTAAAAACACTCATAACTTTTTATTCCGATCTCCATAATTTTCCAACAAGGTCCCAAAAGAACCATTGCCAGAAAAAGAAGAGATTACAACAAAAAAAAACTCGGCTCATATGTCTAATTTAATCCATAGTCTTCAATTTAAGTACCAATGGAACCCAAATTGAAAGACTAAAAAAATAGACTATTCACTCTCCACGTTTGACAAAGTGTGGCCACAGAATATATAAGGAAATATAGTACCCTATTCTACTCTATTTCTCCCCGTAATCTCCATACCCTACTCTTCTCGCGAATCTCCTCATTATCAAGAAAGACCTAAAAAAAGGCTCACACAATGGCCATTGGCATGAAAGGTATATTATGCAGTTGCTTCACATGCATGACAGTTCCCAAGACTATCACCCCCAATCCTCAGCGTTGGTGCAACAAATGTGCGGAAAACAAAAGAAAACACATTTTGCACATTTTCTGAAAGTATCATCACACAAAGCTACTTTAAGACTAGGCACGCTGATTGTTTGGAAAAGCATTTATGGATGCAAGAGCTTGGAAGCCGAAAGTTCAAAATATCCTACTTGGAGCTAAACTCCCTAAGACAAATATGCACTGCTCCACATGGTGATAATTTTTGCAAGGAGAAATAGTCATGCATATATGGACTGCAAGAAATGCTGAAGTCTTCACGGTTATATGAAACTCAATTTTGACGACTCACCCCAAGATTAGCTCAAGTTACAATTTTATGTTATTTTCATATATGTAATTATATTTGAAAGTTTCTTGTTCTTTGCTGCATTAATGTTTCTATGTATAATGATTTAATATTGATTCTTTCAAGCAGATTTCCCCCTTTACACAAATTTTTTTTTTCATTTGGTGCAAAAAATATTGTTTCCAATTAAATTTTAAAGTCTTTTCATTAGGATATTTTTGTTATCAATAAGTTTGTATTGTTCTGAAAATATTTGCTAAATTTCAAATTGATAAAATTTTGACATAATAATTGTTAGTTATCAGTATTAAATTGATTAATCAATTTCTCTATTAATATAGAATTTTATTTCTTGAACCATCTCCACAATCAGATGATTTTTCTTGAAGTAACAATTTTACAGTCGTGAACGTGTTCCAATATATTTGGATATACTATGAGGACTCCCACTAGATTCACTAAAAATAAAAACGATGAGCCGCTTAAATTTTCCCATAGCAAAATGAGGAAATGAGATATAGGGACTATCCGACCTAATTTTCAACCTCCTACAGCTCGACGTCATCGCATACGAGAAGAAAAAGTCAAATAAATCTCACACTTGCACACACAAATCTCATTTGTATATAAAATCCTCATACAGTCTTTGTTGTCGGTGTAAAATTTGTGTAAGTTTGGAGCGATTTTGCAGTTACAGTGCTTATTTCAATGTGTATAAGGGATGTATAGAAACACTCAACACATTTAATTCCATCTCTTGCAATTATCATATTCAGCTTTATTATAAATGATATAATCACTGTACATTGCATAGATCCTGAGAAAAAATCCTTGATATCGGGATACAACATCCCCATGATCACGGAAACCCCATACACCGAACAAGAGATCATATACTTTATCGAGATCAAGTGGAGAATCAATGAGTGTACAATTAACGTGTAGCATTTTCTGAGACTATACAGTACAGGGTGTAAGCTACATGGAGCACTGCGAGGAAGGCGAATTTAGAGGCGACTGGCGACTCCATGGCTTGGGAAAATAAAATAAACGATGGAATCACAGTCGGCCATGGGAAAGAGCAGAAAGTCGTGAGTTGCCGCTGGCCCCTGACGACAAAGACTAAATACGTGCTGTTTAATTATGATTGAGTGAGAACAACACTGCGTCGTAGATAATCTCAATACCACAACTGTGACTGTGTCCTACAATAGTCTTCTGCTCATCGATCAGCGCGTTTTACTATATCTATGCCGTCAAATTTGACTCGTGTTTGCTCGAGTTAACTACAACGAAAACGACTAATTCAAGTACAGTGTTGCAGGAAAATATCGCCTTATGCGCGCTGGAAAGATACCAGCGCCGCCTCTTCGCATTCTATAGACATATCGGCGGGAGGGGTACCGGTCTGACGTGGCGACCAGAGAAGATAGCCGTGTCAACGTCATGAAAGTGATTCCCGGCACGTGGCGCTAGTCGAAGTATCAGGTCGCCTTACACTTTTCCCTCCCTCGGTTGCTTCACGTCCATGAGAAGGCAGTGCCGTATTGCCAATTCTCGGCGATACCGAGTGGCATGCCGGTCAGCCCGGTGGAGGGATAAGCTACAGGTGCCTGCCCTCGTGTCCGATGCACTTGATATGAGTCGAGCTCTACTTTCACCGTAGTAAATATCGAGAGGAAAGTGCGGGAATGGCAAAAAAATATCTGACCTCAGAGGAGAATTCTGCCGGATACATTAACGGAAATGGAGTTCCTGCCAAGTGCCCGGCAACTGTAGGCTTGGACAGTTGCGGCTTGACAAGGGCCACATATTTGACCTGCGAGTGGATCTCAATTACGTGGCAGTAAGTCGAAGGGTAATCGCAGCTCCCGGCCAGAATTTCGTTTACGGCAGACAAAGTCGACGTGGCTGCGCCACGTGGGTCACTGTCGGTGGCTTTAAAGCCCTTCGCCATACAACTGGTCATGGGCAGCCCCGGGCAGGGATTTTAGTTTCTGGTTAAGAACGTATTCTACAAGAGGCCTGTGTAAACTTGTGGATGTCCTCTTGTCCGGCTGCAGATTTGTGGTAGAAAGCGGAGGTTCTCTATACAGCAGCAAGTAAGTGTTCGGCCCTTACCACCAGATCTGTGTATAATCCGGGCCCACCAAAAGGATGTTACAGTGGAGGCTTTCCTTGCTCACAAGTTCACTCGTTCACTGCTTCGTCGGCCAAGTCAAGTTCGAAGATCCTAACCTAACTTTTCCTACTAATCTACTGAATGTATACCAAACTGACCTACGCGCCAGGGTTCGGACATGATTATCGTAATAATATCCTTGAGTTATTATTAGATCCTGGTTTAACTCTCTTCCCATCCTTTTTGCTTTATTACTCGATGCTCCGGAAAAAAATAGCTTAACTATAATGACCTCAGGCTTAGATCTTGACTACAGTTCTCAGATTTCGACTGTGCTGCAGTGACTGGTCTTAGTGCGCGCCACATGCTGACAATATTTTTGTTTTACCGTAGTCCCAAATTCGCTCCATAAGTTTTCAGCCAGAACAATTGGCTAGGAGGTCGCAGCATTGTGATTCTTAGTACGTCCAGGTGGTTGGTTCACAAGTCTGGAGGTTTTCCCGGTCATTCGAATCGTCTCCTCCTTTACGTGCATGCAGGGTGTCCGAGTGCAAGACTGCTCAATATTATATCTAGTGAGATCGGTGTTTTCAGAATTGAATATACTATGAGTTCAGTTCATGAGGATTTATCCCACCACCTTTTCCAAAAGTGAGCTTGAAGTCCCTTGTTCATGTGCCAAAATGCATGCCAGGTTTCAATTTTTGTATTTCTTGTTTACCCCAGGAAAACATTAATTGCGGCAGAAATTAATGTTTTCTTGATACATGGAATATTCCTGATGCATTCCTTCTGCAGACTATAGTTATCAACACTCTCAATGCTAGAGTCCACCATACTTAGAATTTGTATAGCCTATCTCCGCATCTCCTGCCTTTTGATTACTATAATTTACTTCACTTTTTTTGTGGGGCCTTTCCTGAATTTTCTATGCCCACGAACTATAACTATATCTCTTATCAAAGAATAAAAAATTTAACCTGACATTATACTTGTTGTAGTTTTTGAACATATAGATTTTCATGCATTCACTAATTTAAATAACGGGATGTTTATACAGCGCTACATAGCGTTATAGTTTCTGCTAGACAGTGGCCAGGGGGAATTGTAGCGATATACGACTGTTGGAACCATTCAAGCTTAGTTGTTCTTAAGATAGCTTGCGGTTGACAACAGAATGGCAATTGAATATTGATTTCAAGACAAGATAAGGACTAAAACTTTCTCTTGCTCTAGGATGACTGCATTTCCTCTTCCGCACTTTAGATTGAAAGATTTCATTTTATTTTGTAATTAAATCCCATGCTTTCATTTTCAAAGATACAAGAAACTTTTACTTTGAATAGAATTTAAAAAATTGTAGAAAATTACCCTTATAAACACAAGTAGAAACAAATCATCTAAAAACCAATACTCCATTCTTGCTTATTAACCTTTCTTTTTTTCATCTCCCTAGTCGTCTTGCAAAATTCTTACTGCTAAGAAAGTAAAATCTACGAACTAAATTTTCAAAAGCTAAATCTAAATTTTAATAGATCAAAATTTGAATAACATGTTGAATAAAAATTAAAAAATTAAAATTATTATATATTTTATTAGAGTTACCTGAGTAGACTCAAAATATTATCTATTTAAATTAATTTATAAAATAAAAAAGTAAAATAAAATTTATGTAAAAAATAACAAAATGAAACATATTAAAAATTATTTTTATGTATTTTTGTGAAATGAATATCAACTTTTCCAACAAATAAAACATAGAAAACTCTAAATTAATATCATAATTATCAAATGTGAGGATTTCAAAATATTCCTGGAAAAAAAAATTTAATGAAAATAGTTATTCTTCAAGTATTTATAAGATATTTATATTTAAAAATTCAAAAAGAAAAAAAAATTAAAAAATTAAAAAATTAAAAATTTCTAATCACTCAAAAAATAATCTTGAATTATATAAAAAAAACTTTAAAACTTGGAAAAAAGTTTCATCACATGAAAAAATAAAAAGAATATATGAAATTTTTAAAAATCAGTTTATTAAACATAGAATATTAAAACAACAAACCAATGTATCACGAATATGACATGGCACCATTAATTATTTCAATCTTATTAAAATTTGAGAAAATATAAATTTCACGATTAATTATAATTTTTTTAATTTTTTGAGATCAAGAATAATATTTCAAATGGAGACAAAAATTTAAAATCATTCATGCTTCCATCATATTTAATGTAAATTGAACATGTTTATTTTATATAAAAAAGTAAGACTATTAAAACTTCTAATATTTTATTGATAACACATAAACTCAAAGTTCAAATCATAATTAAAGTCATATGTTTAGTTGCTAAATTCTAGAAGAAAAAAAATGTATTAAAAATTGATAACACTATTTTCATGCATTTATCAACATTAAACTTAGATTCAAAACTATCAAAGAGCCGTTTCATATGGTTAACTTTTTGAACTAGGTTTGGTTTGAAGTTAAGTATAATTTTTTATCATATATTTTATAATTTTTTAAGTATTATAAAATAAAAAATTATTATACCAAAATTTGAATTTTATGTATTGTATGTGTATAGAGAGAATATAATAAATGAAGATTACATTTCCATATCACGAATAAATATATTTAACATATTTATTTGTAGTTTATTATTATATTTAAAAATATTTAAATTCAATGATGATTAAAGTAAATGAATGTATATTCACTTAGTTTGATATATTATGCAGAAAGCATAATATATCACTTGTTAAGTTCAATTGTACCAAAGATGTATTGCTCAAGTGATTCATCAAAAAGACGAGACCTTGATTGTATCATTGCAAAGCATTTTCAAATGTTGATAGCGGAGTATTTTATACATTGTCAAAGGTTGATGATGATAATAATTGGAGATATCCGAAGTGATTATGAAGACATGAGTGTATAAATCAATTTTGGATTGTGAAGTTGAAGTTTTCACGTTGTTTACTTGATTCAAAGCTATAAATTTATAAGCAGATTGGCAAGCATATGATAGTTGTAGTATATGAAGATGATATAAATGTCATAAAAATCACACTATAGTAAGTGATTAGATAGAAACATGTATTGTGAAATGAGTTTAGAATGATTGAACTTATAGCCATGCATTATGGTCTAGGAATTTAAGTTTATCAAAAGAGGAATATGACCCTCATTTTTCTTATTACTAAATAGTTTGCCACAAAGACTATGAAGATATTCAACATGATGGACTACAAAGCTATTCTCACACCATTAGAGCTAGATCTGAAACTCTCAAAGGAGTTTGCATGAATTCAAGTAGACACTAAGAGATATGAAAATTTTGTTGGAAGTTTTATGTTTCTTACCAATACAAAACTTGATTTATGCTTTGTTTTTTATATGTTGAACAGTTACTCAAAAAAACCAAGGAAAAGCCATTGAAAAGTACATTTAAAAATACTTTGGAATATAATTCACTCACTAATGAAAATATGTCTTGGAAGGATATTATGACTCACATTATGTAAATAATTACAAATCCAAAAAATTAATTTTTGGTTATTTTTATTCACTTCGTTTAGAAATTTTTTCATTATGAATTAATTCACAATTTATAAATTTTTTTAATTCTATAAAAACTAGGTACAAAGCTACAACTATGAAAACTTATGAAGATGTGTGATATAAAAGGATTTTGTTGGATATAATAGTTATTGTGGATGATACATTTAGCTTAAAATGTGATACTAAGAGTTGTATAATTATTATTAAAAATAGTATATTATATATTCATACCAATCATATTAAAATGTATTATCACTTTACTCAAAAATTGATAAATGATGAAGTAATACAATTTTTTTATTGTCATACATAGTACAACTAGACATACACTTTCAATAAAGTAATTGATGAACATTGTTATCTTAAATCATCATGTTTAAAATATAAACAATGGTTCACCTTGAGGTGAATATAAAATAAAGATGTTGATATATCATATAACATGCATCTTATGTATCTTCTAGCAATATTAAGAAGATTCAATATGATAATTGTGATTATTTGAAGAATACATGAAAAATTTCTTATAAATAAATATATTAAAAAAAACATGATTAATTTGAAAGAAAAGACGATAATTTGTGTGGATTCTAGGGTGCTAGATCCTTTGGACATTAATAATGTATCTCATGTATCTTGGGATTTAATAAGGATTATAGTTCCAAGAGTACATCTTTCAAACTCATTAAGTTGTTGAAAAAAAAAATTAGGATCTTCAAACCATCATTTGTGCCAAATTCAATTTGTTGATTTTTTATGCCAAAAAATGATGGATCAATAAGATTAAGATATGCAATTTATAAATGAGATTAAAATTTAGAATATAAGGATGGGACTTGTTGTGAACGTGTTTGCATTCAAAAAAAATGAATTTGGCCCTTTTAATGATAAGCATGTAGATCACTTTGGATTCAAGGGTAAAATTTTAAAGCTCATAACAAGAGATATGGGACAAGTTTTAAGAATAAAATTAATTAAAAAAATTGTTGAGCTATTAGGATGATTTGAAGTTGGTGACTGAAATTCACATACAAGAGTATAATAAAATGACATTGATTATTTTGAACGATTGAATTATAGACCCATAATTTACAAGACATGCTTGTGTTGAGACTAAATTTTCAATTTCATTGAATGAGTTTAGAGTTCTATATGGGAGCCTAAAATCTATATGTAACTTAGAGTTTTAGGCTTGTATTGATTATCACAATGTTATAATAATGGTTATAACTTTGCTATCAAAAGTTTTGATTAATAGAAATATCTTGAGTTATTGTTTGAATCGTTAAAAAAATAAATCAAAAATTTTTAAATACATTATAAAATGATTATGATTTATGTTAGTTTTAATACATGGCTATTTGCATATTGCATAGTGAAACATTCACTATTTGAATTATTATTTTCAAAACTTTAAAAATGAACGAAATTTGAAACTTTACAAAGAATAAAAAATAATCTTATAATAATAACGTGTGAAGTTTGAAGAAAATTTTACAGTCACATTGTGAGATCCAATGTATGTAAGTTTTTACATAGCAGAAATTGATTTGTGTATGAATTAATGAAGAAAAAGGATACAACTCATATGAGATTGAAGAAATTTCCTTTATAGCCATATGGTCAAACTTTTTAAAAATGAAGGAAAATTCTTACGACAATGTGATTTGGTAAATTTGATTTTTGCATCAAATCCATCCTTGATTCTCATGATTTCTCACACATCATCCCAAACTTGTTTCAATTATGATTAGATTGGTTTCTTAGCTCATGAACTATGCTATCATAAGGGCAAGCGTTGTCATCAATTTTTTCAAAAGTTGTATCATGAAGCTTCTATCATGGAATTTTGCATGGGAGTTTTTACATAGCAGAAATTGATTTGTATATGAATTGATGAAGAAAAACGGAGAGATACAACTCATATGATTTTGAAAAGTTTCTTTTATAGCCAGATGGTCAAGCTCTTTTAGAGTGAAAGAAAGTTCTGATAAATTTGACTTATGCATCAAATCCATCCTTGATTTTCACGTTCTCTCATGCATCATCCCAAGCTTGTTGCAATAATGATTAGATTGGTCGCTTAGCTCATGACCTATGCCGTCACAAGGGCAAATGTTCTCATCAATTTTGTCAAAAGTTTTATCATGAAGCTTCTATCAAAGTGAATCTGTTAGTTACATTCTTTTCTTTTTTAAACATGGTTACGACTTCTTTATGCCATTGGATTCATTTTATGAACCATTATATCTATTACATTTGAGTTGTCTTTCTTTGCATGTATATCCATATACCCCACATCCAAGAGTTGATATGAGAGACAATTATCCAATTTTTTCATCTTGTCCTCAAACATTCCTCAATTGAGGCATATTATTTGATCTCTTTGTGTCCCTATGTACTATAATGCTACGAAGTTGTGGTGAATGAAGGGACTATATTGAGATTGCTGCAAGGATATATTTTCAAGCAACGATCTTCTTTGACAATTTCAATTTTATTTACTTATGGACTCCTTGTTAGGAATTATGTCATGGATATATTAGAGAAGCAAATTCTAAATTTTACTTTTGCCTTGTTCTTATGGACCCTGCTCTAAACTTTGTTTCTGATGGTTTTTGCGATCCTTACTTTCATTCCATGCGCCATTATTACTTTGCAATTCCATACTTTTATTTCTCTATTATATATAACGCGCCATCTTCAGTAAAAAACGTTGGCAGCTCCTCAAAATTTAGTGATTCCGTGTTTGTTTAACTCTCAACTAATTCTCCTCAAAGTAAATTTAGACAAGGAGGGACTTGGAACCAGGCTTTCGATAGGGGCAGATGCCTTTTATGTTGACTCACCGGAGCTGAGTTGAGCTGGTAGAAACAACAAACCGCGCACTTTTGCTGAAACGGCCTACTAGCTTGCAGCGAGGAGAGCTTCAAGAAAATGAAATGAAGGCCGGCACTGGGAACCTGATTGGTCAGGACAAGAAAGAATATCTGCCTTCAGGTAACTATACAGACGATTTCATTCGCTGCCCTCAGAGAAAATCTTTGTGTTTCGTGCGTGTCGAAAAACTGGGATCCATTGATTTTTCTCCCACATCACGCTTTTCTTCCTAAAGATGAGGAAGGGAAGAGAAAAATGTGTTTTGGTATTAACGATCACCTGTACGTACCGGTCAAAAGGTTCGCCACGTCGAAATGGCAACAAGAGGAAGAGCCGGTGGACCTACCCGACAAGTCGGTCATTGTTTCATCCTTTCGCAGGCAGGAAGGGGGAGGGCTACATAGCCGTGTTGTGTGGGGCCATAGAGGATCTTGGTGGGCCCCACTATGTTGGCAGCCATGGTCAATGTAATTGGTAACTTGTCGCCGCGTTGGTTAATTTCCATCCCAGCACCTGGAAACGACAAGTGCAGCAACTGATTTGCGCGAAGGAGGACAGTAACACGCAAAGTAATCTTCTAACTGGATCGCCACGTTGGTTTTTTCACCGTTCCGTTTCCTCAGGTTGTGCACTTTTTAGGCAATAAATATTTAAAAGTGCAGATATTTCACCTTTTCGAGATACTTAAGTATTCTATTGCTGTCTCCAGTAAGCTTGTATATATGTAATTTCAGGTATTGAAGAGTATTAGAATTTTCCATATGTCACCATGTAACGACGTAAAATAATTTATATCAAACGATTGTACGTAGACACTCCGGCCACGTCGATCCTTGAATATTTTTCGAAAATGAAAAGGACTAGGGATAACGTCCAAAAGATTCATGTATGCATACTGATTGCAACGGAGGGAATCCATTGGACCAAATCAGAAGATTTCAGAAAGCTTTCCGCAGGGTGAAAAGCCTTGCGGCCAACACGAGAAAGTGAGTCAGATTTACTGTGCATGCTCATGGCTCGGAAGCACCCAAAAAAAAATGGAGCAGATCCACGAGACAAGATGTGAAGAACCAAGTTGGTGCACTGTGTTTTGTTTGTTGCTGTATGGGGGAATGCGGCAAACCAGTGCACCAGCTTGGTAGATCTTTACGAACGCACGTACCAACATACATACATTGGGTTTTCCCATCCTTTTTGCTATATTACTCGGTGTTCCTTGTGTATTACTCGGTGTTCCTACATACATACGTATGTAGGAACACCGCGTAATACACACGGAGGAGGACAAAGATGCCCGAATGCTGACTGGAGTGAGGACAAGAATAACGAACAGGAGAAAGTTAAAGGTTAAAAAGCTAAAGGACGCAGGAGGAGCAGGAGCAGGAGCGTGCAGCATATCGCCTCAGAAATCAGTGGAAAAAATAGTGGACTTTGTCATGCAGAGGAAGGGAGGTCTCAGCATGCAATGAAACTAAGATGATCGGGATATTAAAGTTGGCCGGGGGAGCAAAAGACCTGGATTACGGCCAAGGATAAAAGACACATAAAACTTAGAAGTAGAGGGGGACTCCGGGGAAGGAGAGGGAAAGGAAGAAAGATCTGAAGTGAAAATATGGATATGGAAGTATGCACATCCACGTACGTTGAAGTGATTGGACAGATGATGACTTGGTGGAGATGTTCAAAGTCTCCACAAAGTGATGGAAAGAACATAGGAACCAAGTAAAGTGATGTAAAGTGGTTTGGCACTTGAGAGGGCAGGTGCTGGCCCGTGGCCTCTGTGCTATAGATAGATAGAAGAGTCTGGACTCTGCAAGGATTGTGCCCAGGATGAGAATTTCACCTCAGGCTTCCGTTGGTTATAGACACGAAAAGATCGCCCTGCTGCAAATCGTTCATCACTGCTTATAAAACTGCCTGCAGTCGCTGCTGCCCGGCCTCCTTGCCTTGCTATATATGGCTGAGCGACCTCTGACCAGAACCAGAAGACAGCGCTTGGCCCAGCTATCATGGAATCTCCTAACGCTCGCTCGCTCGAAAGTAGATCGTGGTTATGTGTATCGTGGATAGGGGTGGACGACGGGGAGCCTAGGGAAGGCAGACGTTTTCAGCCGACTGGGGATCTCGTCTGACTGCCAAATTGGGCATGTTGGAACGATTCTACATTCCATTACTTTTCTCTGCCAAAACCTCCCCGTGGATCAGGTCACAATGATTTCTGATCCGCGCTGTCAGTCAGTCGACTGCCTTGACAGATAAGGAAGCATATTCACGGGCAAGTCTGGAATAGCCGGAGCCCCAGTTCCAATTTTCGGGGTTTGTGTTTTTCAAATTGTCCGCAAAATTTCACTACCGGAGCCTATAGACGTAATTTCTAACTAGCAAGGATTAGTTTTGACTCTGTGGCACAATCAAGGTATTTGGAACAGAATCTACAATTTAATTTTTGATACACTTTCAGACGACGGGGAGAAGATTTCTTATGCGTAGCTCACAGGAGATCGAGTACGATACAGAGTGGATATGGCTTCATATTGCGCTGAGTATTGTAGATTGGAGTGGTAGTGCTGCGAAATCAAGTGGGATTCAACTGATGCAACTGCGTGCTTGAATCTAAGGGAGGGAAGGTCTATCGAGCCACAGGCGACGCGTGCGGGACAATCTCATTCCAGTGAACAACGTATCTGACATATCTTCTTTAACATCTGACGTTGCATATCTAAATCAAGTCGTGTGCAAATAAAAAATGACTGAAAAGGAGACCAGAGAGCTCAAACCGCACCCTACGTGATTAGTACCACGCCCCGCCACCGCAGTCTGTCAGGCAGGCAGAAGAACATATTGAAACCAAGTCCTTTGGGTCCTGAGCGAGTCCTCCCAGTGAGTGAATTTTCGTTACCTTTCGTTACCCAGGCTTCTTATGAGCCTGGGCAGTCCAGTCAAGGAGATGAGATACATGCTCCCCGAGTGGGCCTGGTCGTAATCTCCGTAGAATCTACAATAGGTAACTTTTTAGTGTCATAGTTACAATTCCTCTCAAAATGTGCGCTGGTCCACGTGGGCAAGAAAGTGCTCTCACTAAACTATCTCGGTTCTGACCTGTCGATCTATTAAAAGTCAACCGCTTGAAGAGACTGCTTCGTCACCTGACTAACACTTCAGTGCCATGCAGTATAAGGCTTCCATGGTGACGTTGGCACATCTTGACCTCCAAATCCTCCAACTATTCGACGTTTTCCCAAGAGTTCAAATGGCGGATGGCAGGAAGTCTGCGATTCAGAGGCCGTAGGCCAGCTTAGTCTGTCATGTATTCCGCTTCTCCCTACGTTTCTCACAATTCAGTGTAAAGTACCACAGCGAGCCGACGAAAGTCTCGTCGTCTCCTGTCGAAGCAGCGACCGAGTCTGTCAGAATCATCAGAGTGCACGATTTTCAGACTGCAAAATGGACAACTTGGAGAGAAAGTCCAGCATTATAGGAGCAGTAAGTCCACCCATTGCTGCAAAATGGGTACTCTCGAAAGGACCTCATCGTTGAAATGCTGATTGAGAGACCATACGAAGGTGACTGGAGTATCCTGCATAAGTGTGTTTACAATATTCTGTGAGGATCCATGCGTTAAGCACAGATAAGAAACGTACCTTAGATTGGAGATAACTACGGAAGACCAAAATTGTGTGCTCTGTTTTCTGATCTGCTTCAATCGTAGACCTAGTCCGGAGGTTTTACCTCTTTGTGACAGAATAATTGTTCAGCTGTCTTGACTAGAATCTACATCTAATGTCCTTTCTACTCAATTCTCTCTAGGCTCAATGCATGACTTGAACAAAATCCTGGAGGTCTAGTTAAGTGAGTGTCCACCTTAGACTCCAATATCTGTTGATGTCATGCCTACGTCCTGCGTTGTCTCATAGAACAACGAAAATGGTCTACAGGTGTGGCGTGAACAGTACTGAGACCTGAAAGAATATTTCATGATTCTGGATAACCTTTAGTCCTGATTCTTCAATTACGATTTTCAGATCTGTGAAAATGAATCATCGTGAGACTGGCCCATCTTCAAAGACACAGCAAACTTGGCGATAAAGAATCCGATAGTATCATAGGATGCGCCCGGGCTGAATCTTTGCACGAGGTGTTTCTCTTCTTCTCTCAGCCATTCCCTGCAAAGGTGACGTATTCAAGCACACACAAATGGGTAAGAGGTTATCTTCTGAGGGCTCTAGCTTGATAACTGGAATTTTATTTTTCACCCTCCTAGGATCGATGCCTCCATGAATCATGATGAGGAAAATGTTTATTTCAAGCATAATCAATGATGAGCCTTGTGTATGCAGACAATAAATGGTTGAATACCTTTCCCCTCAGAAAAAGCTTCATAGATAAAGTTTAAGAATATAGATGAATTTGGTTGCAGTTTGAAGGCGAAGTAGGAGAAAACTTCAGAGTTTTCTGGAGCACCAAAGGTCAGAAACTTACTTGTATGACATGCCATCAAAGACATCGAGGCCCCCGACCAGCCCCTGTCCTCCAATTCTTGGTTCCTTCAGATTTGGCATGGATCCAAGTGAACTCTCATAAGGTGAAAAGAATGTTCTGAGGTAAAAAATCAGAATACGAACAAGACAACCCAGAAATACACCAGAAAACTTCTGATATATCGATCCATTAGAATCAGTCAACGTCCACTAGAATTGTTTTACCTGAGGCATGAGAGATAGAAACTGGTAGGTGTCTAAGGCGTATCGGACAACAGCCTCATTTTCTCCTGGATTCAGTGTGCAACTGCACAAGAAGAAAGTCATGTTATGAGAATATAGCACGAGTAAAATCAGCCAGCCAATAACCCCGTCTCTTTGAATAAAAACTATTGAAACTTCATACACTCATCGCACCAGTCTTGCCTTCCAACAGAAGTAAAAGTGAAACATAACCTTCACTTACGTAGAATACACTAAAGTTCCACCAGGTCGAACTAATTGCACAGCCTGATCGAGCAATTTCCGCTGATAGCATGAGTGCTGTCTGAGGGTTTCCAGAGTTTCCTGCAAGTAATCAAAAGCGTCTGATTTATGTCAAACGCTAGTACAACTAACAAATAGCCATATGCTTCCATTTAATGAAATTCTTCATACAAAAGTTTGCGTCGTTGTCGAGTAAAATCACACTATGGTCATAACGAAAGTTAATCTTGTAGAAGTTAAGTGGAAATATGCAAAGTCAATATTGAGTTATGTGGAGTTGCCCTCATCGTCTCTTGTTGATTCTGATCTGTTCTCAGTCTACAAATGGTGGTAGAGAGGAAGAGGTAGAGAAATACATATTGCAATAAACGTAGCAGCATTATATGAGCGTTCAAGATGAAGATGAAATGCTTAACAACGTCATTTGCAAATCGCGGAAGATAATGATAAAGCAGACAGAGTATTGTCAGCTCCAGGTGTAAATTCTACAGGCCAGGTTGTCCAGGTCCTCGAGTGAATGATACAAGCGTTCCACAATCCGCTGCCGCAGTTTTAAATCGCTAAGTCTTCAGATAAGACTCAAGATGGAACCAACTTCAACCCTAGTCCTTAATAGGTAATTGTTTTGAAACGATGAAGATAGGTACGTTTATTTATCTGTGCAAATTCTTGTCCTTTGAGTTTTGTCTTAAGCCCATTATTCATTCGTATCGCTAACTCACTGAGGATACAGATAACTTCATCGACTGATGATTGGTGTTACAACTAAGTTGATTCCCCAATGCATCCATTCACACAACCGTCATCCTTCCAAGAAGCTGGCTTAGATGTTCAATATTTGGATAATCACAGTATCATACAAAGAAACATGCTTTACAGCTCTTGGCCACGGAGCAATCCCGAAAATGTTGGGTACTGCTTGTCTAATTATATAGCACAAAACTCTAATGCAATACATAAATCAGTTCCTACACAATGATGTGAAAGCCTCAACATTGTTGACGTCGCAACTCTTACTTCAGTTTATTCTTCAAGCAGTCTTGAGTACATCCCAGACAAGTATTAAATTTCACCATCTGTGGGCTCAGGCGGCTAGTCTGCTACCTAGTGTGATACAGATGTCATGGATGTCAGAGAGAGAATGCTCCACAGAGCACGCAAAGCGAGTTATTGAGAAAAGAAGATGTTTTACTTAGCGACTTCATACACAACCTGGCGTGTGAATAATCCCAGTGACTACTAAAAGCGTTCTCTGTCCTATGGTTATATTACTATCGAGTTTTGTAGATTACTAGCACCGCTCAGCCAGGTCTATGGTCTTCAGGCTTTGACAGGCACAGACCAATGAGAACAGATGCACACTCCTCACTTGTGAGCTAGTTCACTACTCTCCCTTAGGGAGTATGTGAGGAGAAACTCATAGCCTTCAGACAAAATAGGTACTAGTTCCTTCTGGTACATCCATCTGATTTATCGGCTTGATGATTTCGACTATTCTTACTCAGATGCATCACATTCCAGTTGTCACAAAACAGGGGTGCTGGTATAGTATATGTAAGCGCCAAGTCTAATGCTAAACCCCTTAGGCACTGGACTTCGTCAGATGCATGGGAAAGGGCCATGCACTTTGCTCTAAAGAGAAAAATGGCAGTTGATCATTAGATTAAATTTCCAGCTGGTAGTATCACCGTGCAGTATAAACCCTGCAGCTCACCTACCTTAATCCAAGTCAGCAGCATAATTTGGGTCATAATGCAAAAACTCTGGGGGCTGCTATCTTCTGGTAGGTTTCGGCACTATTTATTGTTCAAACCAAATACCTCAGATCTCACATGGCAGCCTGCCAGTGGTCTTCTTCAGGATTGTTATTTAGCGTGCCTAGGTTTCCGACAGCAAGATTTGGACTTGTTCATACCATCGCATGAACATCAGCGTTCCGACCACATGTCAGTAGGGAAATAGAGATAGGGCTTTTGCCTCTTATTCCATCTTGTTTCAAACCTGAGAAGTTGAGATCCTTCGTCCGTTGGTGTGGAAACTGGATGACAGTCTTCCATACCGTAGTTGAAGAGAATTTCAAGCATAGAGCTCTTAAGTTGAATACGAGTCCAACCATTTATCCTGCTCACAATACTTTGAATCGTGTATGGGAAAGAGATCTTTCCAAGGTCCTTCATGAAAACGTGACATAATTGCGTCTCAAACGCAAGAACAAGCTTACTATCGCACAACGGGGAATATCGTCCACATATATGGCAAAGATCATGAATGGATGCGGTCTCAATCATGCTACAGCATGATTTAGAATAGGGTTTAGGGTTTAGAAATCTTTCCTTAAAATATTCATCAGTCACTTCTTCCAGCAACTCGATGTCTGCTTTAGGAACACTTGAAGGAAGGGTTCCTAAACCCTTCCTCAACTATAGTTCATGTGTATAGGTACCAAGGGTGGTCAATTGACTGTCCCGTAGTGGTGGCCACATATTTGGAATACCATCACATCCATTCCAGCATGTGATGAACCATATACTGAGATCCGGCCTTGAACACATCTCTATCTACTTCTCTGGTGTGGGACTGGCTTATATGGAGCTGCTCTGTTCATTTGCTAATGGGCTTGGCCCTACCCATGCCTTGAGCTGTTTAAATTGTTGCTCACTCTTCCTGATCAACTTGAAACAATTACATACGAAGTGATCACACTTCTCACAGTGGAAACTTTTCCTTCCTGTGATGTATTTCTCCTTCCCCTTATAATTTTAAATTCTTCTCTCTGAGAGGTTACCAATGCGTTTCAATCCTTACATGCTTCGTTGCGGATGAAACATATTCCCAGGTAACAGTTGTGTCGTTCTTGTTCAGGAGGTTGACAGCGTTCATGAACTTAATTAACTAATTAAGTTCATGAACGCTGAGCAGGAAAAAAATAACATAGATTACGTAGACATGATCTCTACTAGCATTGACTCCACACTTGCAATGTGTGTACGAACATCGATTCCCTCTTCAAATTTTAGTAATGTAAACCTCTTATCACGTTTTACCCAGGAGCTCTTAATCTAAAGTCTTATTTTGTTTCTGGAATAAACACCACATATAAATCCTTTGAAACATACAAATCCAATTGGTGTGAAGACATACAATCAAGAATGACAATGCATTTTTGTATATTATATGTAAGTTGCATCTTCCATCGAAGATGGTGATGTCAAACGAGGTGACCGTTTGTCACTGATGAGATCTTCTAGACTACGTGCCTAGATGAATAGTTTGCTACCCAGTATGCTCACACAACTATCATGCATACCGGGAAGAAAAGATGCAGCACAGAGCAAGCGAGCTTGAAGTGTACAGATGTGTCTCGAAAAACACCAAAATGCTATTCTCAATGGCCATCCAAGCAACCCAAACGCAAATTTTCCAACCACCTTAACTGACCGCGGAGAAAGAAAAAGAAATGAAGTAGCGATACCTCACCGGCGAAAAGGCGGGGACGAAGGCCCAAAGCTGAACAAGGAGCGTCCAGCAAAACTCTGTGGAAGCTTTGTGGCTGAAAGCTCTTTATCCGTTGAAGAGCTGCTTTGTCACTAGCTAGTCTGTTCTTCATCCTCCTCAGCTCCTTTCTCGCAGCAGCTTTGATTTCGTATGGGCTTAGAGAAGTAGTAGTTGCTAGAGAAAGACAGATGTAAAATCAAAACTAAATCAGATTCCACACAATTGATGACTTTACTTGAGCACAAGATACTAATGGGGCGTATTACCAACTGCAACTATTGTTACCAATTGAAAGGGTACGTAGCTCAAGAAAAAACACACGTGCATTAAGGGGATGAAAAAAAACCCGTCACCATTTGATTCCAGACCCTGGAGTACAATCTATGAAGAACTTGTTTCATTTACGATTCAAACACTAGTCTGCGCAAGTTGTCGAACCAATAACTGACAAGTCAAAAATGATCTCTCATGACTACAAAAGAATCTACTATCACAGCAGCACAACTTACTTCCAGACTGTTTGTTGGACATAACAACATCATGTGGTTGTTTAGTTGAATCAATTTCTGCTCGTGAAAAATTTGCAGTTGTGCTGTCACTGCTACATTTTGATGGAGATATCGAATCACCGTTTAACACGAAAACATGTTCTTGTTTCACAGACTTTGTGGCATCTAGTTTGTAAGCTTGTATACAGGTCAGTTTCATTTCATCCGCCAAGCGCTTGATGTCCAATACCTGACAAAAACTCATAAGATGAATATCATGCCAGAAAGGACTCCTCATTAAATGTCCGTCAATCGATATGGACAAGGAGTAATGTCAGGTGAAGGAACAAATTTTCGGTATATGAGCTTCTTCATACCTTATTGTGAGAGCGGTCGAGTGCTATAACCTCTCCTTGGTCTTTCATCAGAATGCCAATCGCTGTCGTTTTCCCGCCAGGGGCGGCACACATGTCTAGAATTCTTTCTCCTGGCTTTGGATCTCCAAAAGCAAAGAAAAACAGGGGGCCAAAATTGTTTAGGTGTATACATGGACAGAAAGAGACAATATATATTGTTTTAGATCAGGATGCATTCTACGAAGGTTTTTTTAAAATCTTTTTTAACTTTTGGATGCAACTCATTTAACCAGAGCAACCTGAAACGGTATCAAACTTGAAAAAATTGAAGGTATTGTTATTACCAAGAACACGTGCAGCCACGATACTAGGAAGGTTTTGAAGGAAAATCTGTCCTTCCAATACACCTGTCACATGAGTAACTTTGTCAAGTGATTGATTGACTCTAGTATCGGGTAGTTTCATTGGATCCTCATGCACAATTTGTTGACTTGCTATCAGTGCCTTACCGTGAAATGGAGGAAGATCGAAGATTCTCTTAGTCATTTCAACCGCGACACCTCTGATCTCTCTAAAAAGTGCGGTCCTTGACATCCTCATTCGCCCCATGCCTATAAAATAGTTGCTGCGTGTAGAACCTTCCATCTCTGAAAAGAAAAGAGTCAGATACACATGATCACGTGTGGTTGGCAGCTTCACGTCCGCAAGAGTTTTTTAAAAATATAACAAACCTTTTACGAGAAAAGAAACAAAAATCAATCTTGCAAGTTTGTTCCTACGTCTACAGAGGACATTCGTGCAAACGCATTAAAAGATTCAGACATTGAAAGTAATCTATTGCAGGTTTATGTAACGCGAAAGTATTTCCTCTCACTCCATATGCATATATTGCCAAGGAGGCATAAATTACTCACTGAACAATGCTTATAACTTATGCTTATGGAAGGTGAATTTATTAACCTGATAGCACTCATCCATAGATTGCTTCAGATGCTTAAGAAACCATGCGAGAACGCTTGTGGGATCCTCTGAAACTGAAAACGTACGGGTAACAGCATGTTCGGACTCAAGAGTTGTGCCGCGAGTGATGCCTACAGACCAACCACCACCTCCATCCGGTCTCTCCACGGCTACTGTAACAGCAACAACATCCCCCTCCTCCACGTGCTGACTGCATGCAAGCACCCCGGGCACAAAAACCTGCCATGCTCAATTGTTAAACAGAGCACAAAAGGTGAGGAATATGTAATAACTTGGCCGTTCAGGTTTTCTCTTTTCAGCTCAACGAAGCGATGGAGCTTATACATCAAGCTTTCTATATGATAAAGTTTTCTCCGTCGGGAAACTAAGAACAAAACGGAAGATAATCTTTTCCAGAGCAGCCCGCCCGGAGATGGTATAATATTCGATCTTGATAGTATCCAGCATTGAGATATTACTAGAAGAAGTTTGTGCACATCGTACATCTACTTTCTTGGGAATTTTGTTTACACTTCGAAACATCTGTTTGGTCAGTAATTTATTACAAAGTGAAGCCATATAACATTATAATTTCACCTTTGTCTGGCTCTCTACTCTCTGGTACGCTAGAAATCAGGTATTTCATTCAAACATAGCCGGATATTATATGCTGCAAATTCACAGCGACCGCAATTAAAATACACATTCAAGTCACGTACATTGGCTCCACGAAGGACTGCCTCAGCACACTTGCGGCTCACCACCACCTCCTTGACAGGTACCCCAGCTTCACCCCTGCAGTCGACCTCACATGGCCCACGTCCTCCAACCATCACCACGTCTTTCAAAACCGGATGTTCCCAGCAACTAAAATCTGAAAACTCAACACTGACTCTTCTATATTTATCATCAATGCCTTCCCTGGAGTCCAGAATTGTAGAAGCTGCAGATCCATCCGTCAAAGTCATGTTTGATGGAATGTTTGGACCAATTTCAACATTGGGTTCCTCAGATGCGTTAGCTCGTTCATTATTTGAGTTCAGCCATTGTTTCTCTTCGTTTTCATCCAGTCCCTGCACCTGAGAACCTACACGGTCTGAACCCACAATCCTCGAACTTTTCCTGAAATAATTGCACAGCTGTTCAATGACCTCCGGCGTACTTGCTTGAAGGGTATTCACACGGACCGTTGAGTTGATACAAGGGCGCCTGCATGATAGAATCTGTCAGTGACTGCTACGATCTCTCAAGGGACCATGCTCTCCAAATGAAAGAAGTACATGTCGTGACAAACAAATACGACTTGTTCTCAAAGTCTTTGTAACAAAACTATCCTGTCTCGATGTTGCTTGCAGAGAATTCTAACGTATTAACTATTCCCCATTCGAATGGATACTGCGGCAATTCAACTCACATCAAGGCATCGCATATTCTATCAAATTGAGTTGCTCCATATGCTCGAGTGAGATACTCTTGCACTCCAGTGTTCCAAACCAATTTCGGGCGAAATCCATAACCGGAGCTACTTTTCTTCCTACCCTCCATTGGGATTTTTTCCACGAGATGTGCTCTTCTCCTGTCACGTACTCTTTGACGGCCACGAAACAGCTGAATGTGAACTCGGCAAACAGTCGCTTATTTTGCTCTCCCAACGACCAAAAGTCGCACATTCCATGTCTGGAACTGCTCTCAACTGGTGTTCGTGTGTTGCCCAAAGAAAGGCCTGATTCGTAATGCTTCCCAGAAACCCCCCAGAATTCTTTCCCTGATGAAGAAAAGAAGCTCCAAATTGACAGCTGAAGCTGAGTACGTAACGACTCTGGATACGCCTTCGGTTCATTTTTAAGCTAACATGATGATTATCATCATGTTAGCTTAAAAAAAAGCATGTTTCCAACTGGCCTCACACTAGGTTTCGGTACAAGGCCAAAAGTGGAATTGATGTACTAGTAATGAGACAAACTTGTCCTGATACAGCGGCACCGATATCCACGTGCTTCCTTCCTTTTTGAAGAAGCAGAATGATCATTATAAAACTTTGGAAGGAAACTCAAATTCTTGCCTCACGATTTGATGTAATGCTCAATTTTGTCAGTGATGATTTGTGAAGTAAAACAATGACACTGACCTAATTATCTTTTCATGTAAGAATAAAGAATCACCCAAAGTTATCACTTTATCGTTGTACCAGGAGAAGAGAAGACATAGGCACACCTTGTTGCAGTGTTGTATATTCCATGATTGCTTATACACTTAGCATAGATTCAAGTTATATGGGAGCACAGGACTGTGGATAGAACTTCTTCCGTCATTTCTTCCAGAATCCTAACTCGAAACCTGAAAGCCGAATAATTCCTCACAAGTACATTTGCTAGCAACTTGCTACTACTTAAGGAATGGTGGAGCATTATATTAAGTGAGTTCAGCGGAGTTTGAAATCGGCGAGACATTTTTTCACCCATTTTCTCTCCTTCTCTTGTCACCACAAGAGAAGGAGAGATAGAAAAAGAAACTAGAGAGCGTGAAAACGAGGTCCACCATCTGTGAGGTCAGATTGTGGAAGGTTCCTTTTAACAATATTCCTCGATTTCCAACGATGTTTCTCCAATCACTGATCGCTTGTTGGATCGACATGTCCATGTACGAATCATACTCAACTTGAAAGATTAAAAATTCACAGCGTTTGAAAATCAACCTATGAAGCACCAACAAGCAGCCCGCATCTCTCAACACGTGGCGCGCTTTTACACAACGATCCCGACCGCGGCCGCATCTTTGGACGTCATTCCTTGCAACTTTCCCAGTAAACACAACGCGCAAAATACTCATCGTCATCCATCATCTGTACCTTGATCCGGACGAATCTTATATCTCTGCTGGGGCATCTGCCGTGTTTCTAATGAGTCGTCGACAGAGCATGACCCTGAGACCGATCAGGATTTTTCTCTCAAGACCAGAAAATGCTTAGTGGACGGACTTGTTAGAATAGTACACGAGTGAATCTCAGACAAGAATGATGTGATATGCTTGTAGCGAGATTCAGCCCTTTAGAAGAACGAGGTCGCTGGAGAATGTGTTGCGAGGATTCTCATTCTCTGGGCTTGGCAATTGTCTTCTGATGCAGTTATCGCACGTGAAATTTCTTTTCCTTGGTCGTAACTTAGAACATACAATTGACACAGAGTCGTTGCGGTGGGTGGTGGGCTCTGTGTATGTCCATCTGTTTTCATGGGTCTTTCATCCACGATTCAACATGTGTCATTTGAAATGATCTCTTCCAGCTTGTGCTATCCACACCTGAAATGCGGCTCGATGCCCACAGCATGCTCGAATGCTATACCCGCTGCAGTATGGCTCCCGTTTTCGACCAATAGATCTCGCAAGAAGAAACTCGTTGCAAGGAAAGGAGAGAATGGATATGGCTCGAAGTCGTCCTCTGTTAACTGCCCGCTCCAGCATCTCACTCGGAATAAGACTCGAATCGGTCACACGAACTGTCACAGCAGGCGAATTGTGCTCTCCGATGCCTTCTATCCGTCTGACACGCTTGCTGTCGATCAAACTGAGGTTAGAGAAAATGCCGAAAGTCGCCCTCCGTCTAATCGCTCAAGCTTACTTCCTCTTCGCAGCAGCACCTTCAAGAAAGTGCTGCCGTTTATTTACCCTCAATTGCCCATCATTTTGAGGGGATGGTTCTGCACATCGGTTGCTGTAGCATGTTTGTATATGTTCGTACCTAAGATTGGCCAGCTGTCCAATCTTCTGAGCCAGGGTAATCTGGCTGAGCTAGGGAGGAAGGTGGTATGGGTAGTGATAATTATCGGAGCGAGATCTGTAGCGCAGTTTTGGCAGCAAGCACTTCTCTGGGAGTCGGCGCTCAACATCACTTTCAAGGTCAGAAGTCATATTTTCCAGCTAGTGTTGAAGCGAGAAATGGGATTTTTTGAAGGGCAGGGAGCAGCAGCTGCCGGTGACATTGCATTTCGGGTTACCTCAGAGGCTGAAGATATGGGGGATACCATATATTCTCTACTTCATGTAAATTATTTTCCCTTTGCTCATTACTTCGTTTGAAGGTCTATCTGGTCGAAGGGATATTCGCCTTCTTATGCAGCACCCACATGAAGTTTTTTGTTTCATCACACTCCTTCATAGTGTTTTTATGTGGTCATTCTGTTGAGTGCACAAGGACGAAAGTTGATAAGAAGAGGATTCAGAAGCCTACCTTTCTTCAAAATGACTCGATGATGATCTTGTGAGGTTGAGAACTTGGTGCCCGATTCACTGTTCAGATGATGGTACCAAGTGCGCTGCAGCTGGTTGCTATGGCTACTCGAATGGTCACGCTGAATCCAACTTTAGCTCTCGCAACGTTTTCGGTAAAGAACTGGTTTGAAAGCATTCATGACCGAACGCAGCAGAGCTCTGTAATTTCAAAATGGAATCTTGTTTGTATTGGATTCACGAATCTGCTTGTGACAACAATTCAGGAACTTTCTGTAAATTGACCATATGACAATTAGACTGGAATGAACAGAAGCGAACGGTATCAAAGTTTAGGTCAATCAGCGCTAGGGATGTTCTCCTTTCTGATTCAGCTTTGCATAATCGAAAGAGCTAACAATGGAAACGACAGTGGTCCGTTGTAGGTTGTTCCCTGTATGGGAATAGTCATAGCCATGCTGGGTGAGAAATTGAGGAAGTTAGCACGGAAGGGGCAGGACAGCATTGCACACTTATCGGCGTATCTGAACGAGGTAATGTTGTGACCTTGCCAATAGATAGTCAGCAATTCGGAATCTTGATGTAGGATCTCTCGAGCAAGTGAAACCAGTCTTGAGATGGAATGATCTAATCATTTTTCTGCCTATTAGGTTCTTCCATCAATGTTTGTGGTAAAAGCGCATGCTGCGGAAGACTTGGAACAGTGGCGTTTTGAGAGACTAGCATGGGCAGAGCGAGATGCTCAGTTGGGTAAAAAGCGGATGAAAGCTTTCATACCTGAGATGATAACACTCGTCTATGTGATAACAGCGATGGTGCTGTTTGGAGTTGGAACATGGGCTATTTCCAAGGGAACTTTTGACGGAGGGGGCATGGTGTCTTTCATCACATCCCTTGTACTTTTAATTGAGCCTATGCAGGTATACCCGGAACAAAGCTTGACCATCCTAGCACAGGAAGCTCAATGCTTTTCCTGGAACTTTGAGTTTATTGACGGGTGTATAAGCACTCAATGATTTTTCAAAGCTGTTTGCAAGTATTCCGTGACCCCTTCCATTGTAAAGTAGTTAGATTACTCGTCTGATTGCTGTTTTGGACAGGCACTAGGAAAGGCTTACAATGAGTTAAAAAATGGTGAACCAGCTATCGAACGACTCTTTGAGTTGGCACATCAGCAACAAGGGGTAATCATTGTACTTCTGTAGATGTGGGCTCTTGTATCTTCTGATGCAAGTTATCGCTGAAGGCACTTGTATATAGTCGTGATTAATTCTTCTGATTTGAACATTACGACAATCTTTTTACCTTGGTTGAATACACAGGGTAGTTGAACGACTTAAACGTGCAGGTACTTGGTATCGGAGAAGACACATCTCTTGTAAATGTTGCCGGGGAGGTGCAACTTTGTAATGTCTCCTTTCGGTACAATGATCACCTGCCTTGGGTACTGAAAAATGTCAGCTTACACGTACGTTCTGGAGAAACCGTGGCTCTGGTAGGAGGATCCGGAGGTGGGAAAACCACTCTTGCCAAATTGCTGCTACGCCTCTATGATCCTGTATATGGTACGTTCAAGCATATTTTACTAACTAATATGAAGCTTCGGGATGTTAAATTTTTTCCTTTCTGTTGCAATTTCACTAGAGGAAGGGCCCAAGGTATGCTTTACAACGACAATTAGTCCCTGCTCCACTAGATTGTATAGTAAGGACTGATGAAACTTCTTTGTTTATCCAAACTGACAAATAAGAAGATACGAGGGGGATGCAATGGAGAAGGTTTTGACATGTGGAGCTTATTTGATTTCTGTTCATGAACTAACATGACAAGACTGGTCAAAAGCTTTATCTGGGCACAAGGTTTAACTGGACTCGTATACTTATATGCTCGTAACACTGCAGGTAGCATAACTATTGATGGCCAGGACATAAGGCGTGTGACCAGAAAGACACTTAGGCAACATGTGGCAATTGTCCCGCAAGAAACAGTGAGTGATAACCACACCTAGTCTCTTCAGCCCAGGGATGTTCTTAAGGTGCTCTTTGTTTCTCAACTGGAAATCAGCTTCATGCTTTTCCAAATCTGACGAGTTTCATCAATCTCCAACCACTTTTAACTTTGTAAGACATACTATGATTTTGAGCTTGTGAGATGTGACAGCGTTCTTTCTGAAAATGGAATGCAGACTCTATTTACAGGAACAGTGGCAGAAAACATATCTTATGGGAGATTGCCGGAGGAAGTAGACATGAAAGCAGTAGTACGTGCAGCTGAGCTAGCTAATGCTGACGAGTTCATAGGCAAGCTATCACATGGCTACTTTACGAAACTAGGAGACCGCGCTTCATCACTGAGTGGTGGGCAACGTCAAAGGTAGACTTTCATTGTGCTCGAAGACAAATGATACCAGTCTGCCTTAGATTTTCTCCAGTAGGAGGTTTCGTTACAGAATTAGGTCAAGGGTGTGGATTGCATATGTAAGTTGAGTAGTTTGGTTTTGAAGAGTTCAACATTTGCAGGTTTTCTTGCGTGAAAGGTGAATCTTTTCGAGGTCTCATGAATCCACGTGTTAACAGCATTTCATCTGTTGATGTGGACAGGTTGGCTATCGCAAGAGCAATTTATCAGGAAGCAACCGTTCTGATTCTAGACGAGGCTACATCAGCCTTAGACAATAAATCGGAGAAACTTGTGAGAGAAGCTCTGCAGAGGCTAATGGTTGGCCGCACTGTAAGTCCCAATTCCACAATGGATTTTCAATTTTCATTATTTACGTGTTGTGAATTAATCTCAAAGTCATAACATAACAATAACTTTGAGGTTATGGTAGTTTTACTTTAGGGTTACCTTTTGTGGCTAAGGAGTCAGCTGCCACTATGGTTTAGGGTTTAAGATTTGTGTGTCCATGTTCAAAATTGGACATGTATATATTATTCTCAGAAAAGTAATCAGGTTAGAGACTATATTTTGTGAGTGATCATTCCCTCCTGTACTAATCACTTTTGTGAGCTGTGGGATAACTCAGATGTATTTGAATTCGAGTTCGAGTTTGGTTCAATGCGAAGAATGTTACATTGAGAATTTTGATTTCAGAAGCATTACTTAAAATCTATAAGTTAGATTGGCCATATGCAAGCTATGGCAAGTGCAAGAGAATCTACATTACATGATGTGATAGAGACATCAACTAGAAGAAACATGAAATGATAAAAAACTTATCTTATCATCTTAAAAATTTGATCTTACCATGTTAATGATGTTTGGTTGTTTAACCTAAATTCATATCATGTAGAAAGAAATTTGGATTGAAATCTTAGAGGCTTATATTCATTGGATATGGATATGAAATAAATATTTAAGAAGTATTGAAGAGATATGTGTTTTACAACCCGAAAAATAATCATACAATACAATACATTCTATGGATGTGTTGTTTGATGACGAGAATATTTGGAGAAATAGAAATAAGAGAAGTATCACACAATCAGTGGATATTATATATAGGGTTTAGGGTATCAACGAGCACACAATGGTATTCAATAGATAACTGATCCTGAAGTTGAAAGTGGAGAGTAGATGGTATTTGAAGTAGACTTGGGAGAAGAGGTAGATAGATTAGGTGACATTCAATTGGAGACTTTTGCAATGAATGTTTACATCATAAGGATAAGAAAGCATGGTGAATATTATAAGGCTCAACTCCCAAGAACATATAAAAAAATGACTCATATAAAATCCAAAAGATAAAAATAAAAAAGAATGATAGATGCGGTTTGACCAAACCAAGTACATTGAAGCGGTTCTATATAGGTTAAATTGTTTCTATTCCCTTGGAACATGGCTGTAGGCTAAAAGAAATGATGATGAAATTAACAAAGAAACCATTGAGCACTTGCAATTTTTGTATCCAAGATTCTCTAGTCATCTAACAGAGGAAATTGTATTACATGACATGGTGCAGGTCTTGGTGATTGCACATCGTCTGGAGACTGTGGAAAGAGCAGATCGAATTGTGGTTTTGGACGCAGGGAGAATCGTAGAGGAAGGAACACATGAAGCTTTATTGACCCTGGGAGGAAAGTATGCTGCGCTTTACACCAGGCAAGAAGGCACCAGGCCTGTCACAGAAATATTGTCTGGGTAGTGCTACATGCCAGTATTTCATTCCAGCGCAGCGGAAGAGGTTCTGGGTCACGATCTGTATGATAATATTGTTTTCAGGTGGAAAGCACATGGGAAGAGGTGCGACTACCTTTCAATGTCTATGGAAAAGGAAATTAAATGTAATTGACTGTCTTAGAATTCTACAAATTGTTGAACGACGTAATTATGTTCAATGTAGAATTAAGTTCCTTCAACGTTAGAAAAGATTTGATGGGGTCTTCCCATCCCTTTTGTTATTATACTTTGTCTTCCCTTAGAAAAGAATCAAGAGTTCTGTGTAAAGCCACACTCGTTAATTTGTACCAATATCCAGGAGCCACAGCAAGATGGAACTAGTAGCTTAACAAAGTTGAGCAGGAACGTTTGCTGACGAGGACATTACGAGTATGCTTTCTTGCTCCAGAAATCCATTGAATCTTTGAGCCAAATGTTGTTTTCGTCCAATGTTGTAGTCTGTGACTGCAATAATGATTGAACCGCAGTTGACTTGTCTCAGAAGTTTCTAAGTCATATTTGATCACTCCACCCGTGAAGCTCCTCAATCTACCCATCATCTTGCTCTGTGTTGGAGACATGACCATGCAGAATATCTGCATGGAGTACTACTCTTGTTCGTCAATCATTACCTCATAATGCTCGGCCAAGGAAGAACAATGGTTGAGCATCTTCAGTGCTGCAAAACAGAAGGCGAACACAATGATTCAACCAGTTGTAAGAAACGAAAGGTACACTGAGGAAGAAACCTGACAAAGTTCGAAGAATAGAGTAAGGTTGACTGAAACGTTCGTTCTGGTCGGGATCTGGTGGAAAGCAAAGACGGCTCTAAGAGGCGAGAGTCGCGTCTGTCCCCCGTCGTAAGTGCTGCCTTTGGAAGCCGATCCTATGGTACCACTGTACTGCAGGGGTAGTAAAGTTAACTGTGAAGTTTTAAATAGCGAGATATGATAGGACGGCCGAACGATAAGAAAAACTGGAACATTTTCTTCAGTTGTTTCAACCTGGAGACATTAGCTCTTACAGTCATTCCATACCCTGCTTACTTGGAAACAGCCGGGTTCCATTCTCTCAATTGATTCATCTTCCGATTTGTGCAGTTTGAGCCTTCACTGGACACAACCAGCAACTGTCTTTTCGTCACTGCTAAGTAGATAGACAATCATCACACTGCACGCAGTTATGGAGAAACCGAGTGGTCTGGAGGGGCCCGTCAAGGTCAGGAAGAGAATAAGTCAACTGACAGAACCATCCGAATCAGGCAACGTTTAGGCTGACTATGATCACGTTACGAATGTGCCTATGGACAAAACACTACGAGTTGCGATTCATTCTCGTCACATTCGTTGCGAAGTAGCCGAGGTTGATAACTGTCTTCGCTTGGTGACAAAACCCACCGCAAGAAGTTGAACCTTTAATAGAGTACCGGTAACAATGCACAATGGTTGGACCCAAGTCATTCTTTTTCTCTTTCAATGTAGCTAGTCACCATGCACTGCAAAGGCTCTATCGCACCCTAATGACGTTGGCACCCTAATGACGCTGGCACTGGTACCTGAAGCACAGTACTACTAAACCCACACTCTAAACCCTAAGGAAGCTCTTGTTTGTGCAGTTGGCGCTGGTGCCAGTCACAACTGCACTTAATAGCAGAACCATGAGGGGATGACCTTGGAAATCGCTGCTATGATCGTCCTGCTGAACAGTCGGCGACGATCGTAAGCACCGTATGGATCACATGGCAAGCCGAATTGGTGCCTCTGCCAGCTCGAGGATGGTTAAATGAATAAATTGTCGGAGGATTATAAAGAACTTGTACTGGGAGATCTGAGAATTCTAGCTGTATTTGTTGGGGTTTAAGAGAGATTTGGAGGTTACAGAATTCAACGTTCCGTGTAGCTGACTTGTCCATTGCATCCAATTTAGCTGAAGCAAACGCGAAGATTCACACAGTACTGAACTGACGGATGGGTCAGAGAGGGTAACTGGGATCGTCCGATCCGGCCACTTCATTGAAAAGGTAATGAAATACGTTCTCTCGGGCTGTATTCGAATTTGTTGCGCTTGCTAATAGAGCGAGGGTCAGATTCAAGAATGATGGAGGTTAGTTTAATAGGGCGTGTGCAAATTTGCTGTCTTGTATGTATGTTGTCGCTTCTCTACCTGTGTTTTCTTCCTTTTGACAGACAGCCGACATTAACCACTACAGATTGACCAATACAGGAGTACAAATCATGCTTGATGTATGATCTGTCAGTGCAGTAAGGTGAAGTGCAAGGTCATGCATGTTCATGGGGTCAGTATTGACAGGACATTGCCTGCTGTCATGTCAAAAGTTGACGAGATCCATTAGAATTCAGCTGGACCAGTGTGAGGTGAGAGTCGTAGTTTGGCGAGGGAAGTGCTCATGGCTACTCTAAATAACTGAGTCTTACTGATGAGAAATTTCGTTCATCTTTTCGCTGTCTGTGAGGGACTGGGAGACGAATGTGGATCCGGGCGTCGGAGATCTTTCCATTAATTATTGGTAGAGCCTGTGATCGCACTATTTGGAAGGTCTTTCCTCATCTGTATTTGTTCAAAATGGCAGGCAATGGATGGCACGAGAATTTTCACAGAGTTTGATAAGAAGCAATTATTTTGTGGGTCTACAGCCAGAGGGCGAATTGACGTGGGGACGGAGACAATGAATAGCTTTGTGTCTTTGTTGCACGATCACAACGCTGCCATGCAATGTGAGGCGTGGTCACTGAGGTCGTGGAACATCTGGTCAGGGATTCAGATCTGAGTTGAAGAATTCTCTTCATAAGCAGGTCCAATGCGGTCCTTCAGGGTTACCAAAGCTTCTCGTCCAGCTTTGCGGGTTCTCAAAGTTGGCCCCTTGTCCAGAAAATGGACTCCTTACATTTTCGAAGATCTCAAAGTGCTGGGATGTCGCCGCTCAACCCCAAGGACCTGCTCTCGACAGCATCTTCAAATCCCAACCAGCAAACGTTGGGTTTTCATTGCAGGAGAACCTCCTACTTTTACGAAATCAGTGAAGCTCTGCCGATTCAACGGGGCAGTTCAATACAGCTCCGGGAGCAGCGGGCGCAGCGGAGGAGGGAGGAGAAAGGATCCCTCACTTCTGTATGGAGCAGGATGGGAGGGTAGTGGTGAAGATGTAGCTGTTGCAGTGTGGTGGGATTTTGAGAACTGTAACGTTCCACAGGGTATTGAGGTTTACAAAGTAGGAGTTAATATCGTCAGTGGGCTTAGATTGAGTGGGTTCAAAGGTCCGGTATCCATATCAGCTTATGGAGATACAGTGCAGCTTTCGCGAACAACACAGGAGGCGCTTGCTGCGACAGGAATTCGTTTGCACCATATTCCATCAGGTCTATCTACGTTAATCCTCTTATGATCGGTTTCGACTTCTGCATCTGAGCGTTAGAGACGAGAGGACAAAACTAGTCCTGCTCTTTACAGTTGTCTGAGATTGTGGCATCTGCTGAGCACTTGTTCGTCCCTCTTATCCTGCATTTCTTTGGTTATTTAGTCCTGCTCTTAATGTTTGTATGGTGGTAGCCTTCTGATAAGGAACTTTTTCCCTGCAGGTGGAAAGGATTCTAGTGACAGGGCGCTTCTTGTTGATCTAATTCTGTGGACTCTCGAGCATCCTCCACCCGCACATTTGTTTCTGATATCTGGAGATCGAGATTTTTCCAATGCTCTCCATAGACTGCGTATGAGGAATTACAACATTTTGCTAGCCTGCCCTGCGGGAACGACAGTTTCTCCAGCTTTACTTGGAGCAGCGACACATGTATGGCAGTGGAACAGTCTAGTGAGAGGTGAAGGCTTGCTGCTGGCGACCTCTCCGTATGTACCCCCTGATGGATCGCCTGGAGGGGTTTCTTACTCAAGGCACGGGGTTCCAAGACCCTATACTCCTAACTATTATCCTGTGTCAAGGAGTTCTGATGGGAATGCTCATTCTGCAGAGGGAGGAGGTATGCCTACTCCTCCAAGTACTCTTCCATCTAGTTCTCCTTCCTCCGTGCAGTCAAGAGCAGTGGAAGCCAATGGAAGCTCGGTGTCCGTCGTCAAGAAGCCCACTGCATCACCCGTTTCTCCTGCACAGTCCACTCAGAAACAAGTAGTGAAGGATACTACTTCAGCATCAGTTGTCACAGAGGGAGGAGCAACGTTAAGTTCCAATGTCAAGCCCATTCTGCGACGACCGCCCCAAAAGTTGCTGCAAAAGTTCAAGTGCCTTCTTTCTTCACATCCGAATGGCATGATGCTTGCGGATCTTCAAAACTATATTAGGGAAGGAAAGCTCAATCTTGAAAAGGATTTCTACGGTCATGGAAAGGTAGTGCCGTTCCTGTCCTCAATACCAGAGATTGTTCAACTGGATCGTGTTCTGATGAAGGACAACAAGTCTTGGTCGTACATCCTCCTAACACCGAGTCAGGATAGTATTCAAGGCAGCTCAGAAGGATCTAACAGTGCTGAAGAAGTAGGTGGTCAAACTCAGTCATATCGGCAAGCAAATGAGCAGACTCCAGCTGCTTCCGTGATAGCGTCCCGAGCCTCATCCCATCCTGAGGTTGAAGCTTTAGATTCAACATCACACATGAAGCAAGAAAAGCTGGACTCACCCGGATTATCTAAGTTTCTCCAGTCAGATACAAGGGATCGTGGAAAAGATGAAAAGGTACTGCACCTTCAAGCAAATGGATCGAGTTCTGACCGGTCTTCTGGATCCGAAACACAAGATTCAGTGTCCAAATCAGACAGGACTGTAAACGTTTCTGAAGCCAGTCCGCCCACCTTCCTGAGATCTTTGGTAGACGCTCTTAAAAACCTTCAGACCAAGAGAATTGGAGTGGAAGATCCAAATTCTCAACAGCAGGTAGATGCTGACCTTACTAAGAGGTACAGCGCCGTTGAGCAAGTGACCAGTCTCGAATCAAGGTCCACGTCCATCCAAGATGCTAACGAGGGGACTCAGTTCAGCATTCCCGATACATCATCAAAAAGGGTCAGAGGAGGGTTTGAGGCTGATGCTTCAGTTCAATTAGAAGAGACTGCAGAGGCAAGCATCAAGGAACGGACTCGAGTAGACGCTAGCAATTTGCTTTCGGCAGACAATCAACTTGTGTCCAATGGTCCGCGCGAAAGTTCCAAAGGTTTGACGAATGATAGTGTTGGTACTCAGAAGATTAACAATCTTGAGTCGGACTTCTTAGAATCTGCTGGTCCCAGGAGTTCGTCAACCACAGAGCCACCTGCGATGGAGAAGTATAGGAGGACAACATGGAAGAGGTGGCTGTTTGGTCCTACCACTGAAGAAGCATCATCGACATCAGGAACTGAATTCAGGGCATCCCCTGAACTCCACACAGTATCCCGGTCAGATGCAGTCAGTTCGAGTTTGGGACGTGAGGAGGCCAAAGCTGACAGCGAGGTATCACATGATTCTGTCACAACCCCAGGGGAGGTGACAATCCCCCAACCAACAGTCATTGGCACAACAGATGGCAGAAACGAGGACTTCTTGTGGGGTCATTCTTTTGTTAATCAAAATTCAAAGAGTGATGCCAGTGGGACGATGAAGGTGTGCGAAGAACTGAAGGAGTACATAAGTAGTGCTGAGGGCACCCTACTTCTCTCGGATGCGTCAAATCTGTAAGCTTTCTTTTATTACTTGTGCTCCTCTTCTGGTTACCTTAAAACGTGTATCTGTCCGTGAGTTGGAGTCTTCCCCTATGGATGCAGAAGCTGTGTATTCAATATGCTAATTCAGAGTTGCGACCGTCTCGTTTGCTGAGTGAATTGCCAAGTTTGAACAGTCTCTCAGGTTTGGTTCTTGAATACGCTTAAAATTCATCTCCATGTGCGTACCCATTCCAGATTAGCGCGCTTTCTTTCAAGCATCTAACATGCAAAACCTTGTTACGGGGGACTGATCTCGAAGGGCTGGTTCTCTACTGTTCTTCGTGAGCAAAGTCGCTATTCAGATCGTTTTAGATTTCAAAGTTATGTACGAGAAATTACTAGAGTTGGGTTTACCTAATGTTCCAGTGGTCCTTTGCCTTGGGTCCTCACTACTTCAATATCATTCATTCATCGCATGCAGGATGGAGGCCGTAAATTATATCAGAATGAAAGGACCTTTGCAGTTCCGATATCTAGATTCGAATCAGATCTCAGATATTCTCAGGCCCTTGGCCGAGGCGAATGGAGGAATTCAGTGGGAACGTCTGAATGAAGCTTTAAGCACTGACGGCTCAGTCTCAGTCTCAGATTCGAATGATCAGTTGAAAGCTCAGGTCTTGGATGCCCATTCTAACGAACTTCATCATCCTTCTGGGGAAAGTCTACGAGAGCATGCAGCAGGAAGCCTGGTTGAAAGTAAGAACAAAGTTGATCATGATTTCCAACACGAAGGGAAGTTACTTAGCAACGAAAGCAGAAGTGTTGATAGATCTGGATCAGTCCTGCAGAAGAAAGAACTTGATGAGAATGCGAGATCTAGCCTAGAAGAAGGAGTACGTGTTAGTGTACAGGAGGCTTCTCAAAATCATACTGGACCCAACACTGTGGTGTCTCTCACACATTTGTATGGAGCCAGTAGTAAGATAACAGCCTCTCCCAGCCATTCCACTTCTTCTACCACTTTCATCAACGAGACTCAGGCTGTCCATCCCACCTTTGAAGAGTTCGAAGAGTGGTTTTTGAGAGTCGTAAACAACGCCTACAAACGTGTTTGGCGCAACCAAAGAGCCGGATATGATTTGTCCTTGGTAAAGCCCGACTTTGAGAGAGAGTTCGGTGTGAGACTAGATCCCAAAGGATATGGGTTTTCCAGAGTGCAGGATTTAGTGGCTTCAATAGGTTCGGTCAGACTCTCAAGGCCAAGAATCGACCAGTGTGTAATACATCTACTCAAGTTTGATGCAGAGGCCTCAGAACGAGCCAACCAGTCCCACGAGGAACAAGTAGACGAAACCAACGCCAGCGCTCTCACTAAGTCGCAGATCTGGCCAAAGATGTTTCATGATTGTAGGACATTGGTTCGTGAACTGATGTTGGAGAACCCTGATGGCGTCGCTGGCGTCAGGCTTAAACCTCTGTTCGTTAATAAATATAACTATCCCCTTGATCACAGACGTGTGGGATACCAAAGGTTGTCGGATTTGTTACGCCTCATGTCAGACTTGGTTTCTGTCAATGGAAACTTTCTTGTTCCTAGCGAGGAGTTTCTTCGCACTCTGAGGGAAGAGGAGAAAGCTGGAGACGGGGTGCCCCAAAATGTGATTATAGATGCTGGTATCGATAGCTCTCTAAATGACGAATTTTCTTCTGACACTCTGAGTCAAATAGGGGAGAATTGGAGTGAGATTGACAAGGAAGCGAATGGGTCTTTATCATCTGAATACACCGACGGACAACTTCCGGAGGATGGACAAGAATCAGCAGAAGAGCAAGCCTTTGGTCCAAGAGCATTCGAGAAGCTGTCTACCAACGGGGAAGTTCTACATGATCTATGCTCAACCTCTGAGGATGAGAGTGATCTGGCAAGTGAAGCTTCAGAAGACGTAGATTCTCAAGCTGAGCAGTTCCAGTCATTCGTTGAGAAATTTCAGAAGAAGGAGTTGAGAAGGACGACAACGTCACATGTCAGTGGAGACAAGGAAGCAAGAGGTTCTACAAGAAGTTTTTCTCCTTCCAGAGAATACGACTTTTCGCAGGAAATCGATAAGCTTCTTTTGGACGATGACCACATGGAGCAATGGATGGCTGAAAATAGGACAGAGGAAACACAGGAGGATGTAGATAGTATTAGCTTTGAAGGAGAAGATACGAGAGAGGCCGATAGTTCAGCTCTCGATGGCCACCTTCATGAAGACTGGAGTACAGAACTAATGAAGGACGACATCGAGGACTCAGATCAGCAGCGTAATGATGACTTGTACGCAGATGGCGCAGGTGTGTCTGGAGACGAAGAAGCAAGTGAAGTTGTACACAGCCGATGTCAGGAGCAAACACAAGAAACGTCAAGGGCGAGCGAGGAGCATGAAACTTTTGTACAGGATAGTGCAATGTTAGGTTCTGGTATCACATCTAGGGACGGACTTGCTCCAGTTACGAGTAATGCAATTGGACAGAGGCAACAGGATGTTAATGCCAAGTCCTCAGAGCTTAGGAAAACACTGCGGAGGAAGGAAGAACCTTCTGAACCCATCAATAACCCTTATTTTTCCGTGCCACCGCAAGTCGACTCGTCTTTAGTCACTAAATCTCAGAAGTCTATGGCGACCACCGCTGAGGAGCCCACGGAGGAAACAAGGGAGTCAGACACATCGTCAAGGGACACGGATGTTTACTGCTACACACCATCATCTGATGGAGCTCACTCGTCCTCAGACAACTCCCTAAAACCGGTGACTTCAAACATGGAGGAGGACAAGAGTGAAACTAAGGTGCTCACTTCGAACGAGAATGCAGAGGATATCAGCAGTAAAGACAAAAGTCGCAAAATCTCTCAGGATGTACAAGAAGGAGACAATATTGGAGGATCTTCGTCTTCAGAAGTGGCCACTAGCAAGTCGATCTGGCGACGCCTTTTCAAATGAGGATCTGCATGAAATTGATCAATGTCGGTGATTGGTTGCAGTTTACTGAAGCGGAATTATGGACTTAGAATCTTAGTTTTGACACATGAAGTGCAATGCACCAACAGCAAGGGTTCAGGGATCTTGAGTCTCGTGCCCACATTTTTGTCCTCGTTCTCTAGCCTCACTTATTGAGTTGCCATTGCCTGAATGAAACGACCTCCAAGGTGATAGGCTAAACGATTCTTGTCATATTGACCTTGCCTGCCCATGTTCCGGATTCGGGGTTCTCTTCTTTTTTAAATTAGGAAAAAATTCGTTGCAGTTAGTCCCAAATTCATGGATTTACAAGCCTTATGTTCACAACTCTCTTCAAGGCGTGTGTGATACACCTGAGAACCCCTGTCATGATACACATTTCCATCCATATCACATTATCATTGTGAAAGCAAGTCAAGCAGAAAATATAATTGCAGTTTATACATAGGAGATAAAGTTGCATTCGATGCAAACGATTACTGCCTCAGCATGTGGTTGTATTTCCCGGCGAGAAGAACCTTGATCAGTTGGTGAGAGAAAATGACTGTCAGCCTCGGACCCGGAGCCATGCATACATTGTGTGTTTCATATTTAGCTACAGAGAAAGTCAGGAGTTTTTAATGAGCGTTCTCATCAAAATGTATCAACGTATACAGGAGTAAGAGCTTCTCCGTGTCCAATGGCAGATTTCCGGCTATTGAGTGTTCATGAACGTCGATGGAGTTCGTGGAATATTTTTTCATTTAATTTTTTCCTTAATCTACATAAGTATGCTATCAACATAAAATTATTAATTTGATTTGATCTCTTACATTTTCGATACTATGAAATATATTTTATATATAAAATAAAATATTTCGTTTAAAATATTTTTAAAAATATATATTAAAAATCACTTCTTAAAACATTTGATTTATATGATTTTTTTTAAATCAGAATGTTTTTAAAAAAATAAAAATAAAAAATTTAATATTATATTTAAATTTTTGAATGATAAAAAATCTAAAATTTATAATATTATTAATTTATTTTATTTTAAAAATGACATAAGTATATATATATTTTTAAATTCATTATCTATATTACTTTCAATATTAAAATGATTTATAATTTTTCATTTAAATACTTTATATATGTTAACTTTCTAACATATATTTTATTTTGATAGTATAAATATCAATTTTAAAATATTTGTTGGAAATTTATCATTTAATTAATAAAAATAATATTTATATTGTGGAGATAAGGTATATCTTATTATTACTTTTTGTAATTTAAATTTTTGTTTGGTTCATTCATGTTCAATAATTGATTTAACTTTTTTTAAATTGGATTTTATCATTAAATCATTTATTGTTCAATTTTTAGAAATTATTTGAGAGAGAAAAAATAAATTTTTTATTGTATAATTTTCATTTAGTTAATTTAAAAACCATTTTGTAAATTAGAATTGGTAATTTTTATGTTGAATTACTTTTGTTCAATTTAAAATCAATCTCTTACAATTCCATTAGAAGATGTAATTGTTTGTAAAAAGTATAAGAATTGAACTCCACAAGCAAAAGAAAATGTTAAAGTTATATATACATTCGAACTAGTGATAAACTCAGAATTTCCAAATATGCTTATAGAATAATCCTGGAGACAACGTAATTCGGAAGTCGAGGAAACCGAGAAAGTATAATAACAAAAGGGATGGGAAGACCCCATCAAATCGTACAAGGATGGAACCAAACCGGTAACATGGGGCTAGGCCCCAATAGTATCACACTGGGAAATATGTCATGCAGCACCTAAGATATCTGAACTATCCAAGTCAAAAGGTTTACAAAGAACAAGAGTATCCGAAGAAACATCACCTAACGTGATTGCTCTCCTATGGATTGCATCAGTTAGTGCTCTCTGTAGAGCAATGGAAACACATTGCCTAAAATAGGCTATACAGTAAGCTAAAGAGAGTGATACCCCATGTCGCTTAGTATGGTAGGCTCTTGGACACTTCCTCACGAACATGTCGAAGTTGGTGTCCATAGCTCCATATAACTCCAAAGCTAGAGGAACAAAGAGATGATGACGCATACCTCTATACTTGGAGACCTTGGCAGCTGCCGCTCCACTCGTTGCCCATCCTGGAGGATGGGTGATCACCCCCTCTGAAACTGTGTCTCTAGTAGGATCGGTAATCACCACATCAGCCACAGTGACCTGGTCCTCCCGAACCAAGCACAGCCGCCCTAACCTAGTCGATCGCAAAGGCATACCAACGCTCTCTCCATGTGAGGTATCCACCCTCTCGCGTCATAGCAAACACCACATCCTTAATGACATCATGGGTAGCTCTACTCTGCCCTCCGAATGGACAATGAGTCATATTGGATGAGTTATATCGAACCCATGATGCCATTAAGGATGTGGTGTTTGCTATGGCGCGAGAGGGTTGATACCTCACATGGAGAGAGCGTTGGTATGCCTTGCAGTCGACTAGGGTTAGGGCAAACCTGTACTTGGTTCGGGAGGACCAGGTCATTGTGGCTGATGTGGTGGTTACCGATCCTACTAGAGATAAAGTTTCAGAGGGGATGATCACCCATACTCCGGGATGAGCGACGAGTGGAGCGGCAGCAGCCAAGGTCTCCAAATATAGAGGTATACAGAGAGGTCACCTCTTTGTTCCTCTAGCTTTGGAGTTATATGGAACAACCGTTGTATCTAAAGTGATAACACACTCACATGTGAGTAATAAGATTAGTTCACATTCAGAAATGAGTTCATGAGAAGGTGTGTTTTACATAAAACTCTACACTTTGAGAACTGTAATTGATTAACTAACACACTAGTACTTTGTACAAACTGTTATTGACTGATTTGACATTTCACACATTTGTACTTTGTATTACATGAGATGGACTGATTTGACGCATTAGCATATATCGTACCCACGACCATAACAATATACGTACTGTTCGATGAGTATATTCTCACAAGAATCATATTTACTATCGCTTTCAGTTCGTTCTATGCTTCAATTTTGAAGCATATTCCGGTAATTGTGCTGATACAGAGTCTCATGCAGAGAGACTTTCCCCTGAGCACTGTCAGCACTAATGACAGTATTTGGATGGTTGGAGCGACCTGCTGGATATTTTGAATACTTTCTTTTACATCCTACATAAGGGACTGGGTGAAGCAGTCTGCATTTCTCATATTCTCAAATACATGTGTGCAGCGCAGGACGCGCACAATCATGCAATGTTTCAACGCATTGCACTTTCATTTCAGTGCTCTCGGTTTGCAGGTGTGGTCATCAAGCTTGCCTGGTGCATAGCAGTTTATTCTCCCCATCCTCCTCAAGTCTCCTCAAATATTCTCTTCTCTTTCTCAGACGCAGACGTCAGTTCCAGACTAGGAGTCTAGACAGTGGACTTCATGGCCCACAGGTTTCTCGCTCAATAGCTACCAGATTGAATCCGCAGAGGAAATGGCCCTGAAATGGCCTTGAAGTAATTATCGCACAGTAGAGAAATATATCATTTCTCAGAGGAACGAGAGTCAGTTTTATCTGCAGTTGAGCTGGTTGATGAAGAAAGACGCCTTTTCAGATGCTTCTCTATCTATAAAATTGCACCTCTCGCCAGACTCACATTTCAGTTGCTTCCTAAAGTCTGAGAAACAAATGTACAGCGCGAGCTGCCGAAGATATTAAGTTACTAATTCCTGAACACTTTGATTTGGGTATGTATCGAAACAGTGACTACGGTTGGGTCCTGGGTCCAGTTTCGAGGCATCCTCATATCAAAGTGTCTAGACATTAGACCCAAGCAGAAGGACAGACCCAATGGGAAAGACTGCAGCAGCTGGAGGACACTAAATGTTTCAGCCTATGTGAACAAAATGAAACTGAAAATGGACAGCTCTTCAGAGTTACTGCAGTTAGTAATAAGCGTGAGTACGTTATGTTCAACTTGGTATCAAGCTCACTGTAGTAACGAAGAAGATCAGAGGACGCTCAGAAGTATCATCCTGGCCTCATATTCATAGAAATGAAACTTCTCTGAATTTTTTCTCCTTGTTCGACAGGTATTGACATGTCTCGTATCAATTTGAAGGTGTTCTGCAGGAAATACATTTTCTCTAGATCTAAAGTAAAGCAAGATTCTATGGATGGAAACAGTTGCGAAATGTTGAATCTGGTGTAAATGAAGCTTAGAAAGTTCCATCCACTTGCACATTCGGGATACTTGTAATCGCTTCTGTATTAATATGTCAATGCGAATTGCCTGTAGCTAGCTAAAACTTTTAATAAATTGAAATACAGTATTGCGCTAGTACAGCCCAAAAGAGATACGTGAGACCGCGGTGAGTAAATCAACTCACTCCTAACCCCGACTAAGGCAGCTGACATTTTGGAATTTGCTGGGTCGATGGATGAACCCTCTCCGTAGGAAATAAAATCACGTTTATCTTTTACGGGAACATAGTGTAAGATGTACTGAACCAGACCACAAGCAAATGGCACGCAGCTGGTATACTGTGGAATCACCAAAACAACACTGATATGTCGCAATGTCTCAAGCCAGAACCCTTAAACTAAGATGCGATCGTAACCACAGGGGACATAAGGCAGTGTTCAAAACATACATAACTGAAACCCATACTGCAGACAACGAAGGATGTAGTTCTGCTCCAGACATGAAACGTTGCATCTTAGGACTAAGTTATAAAACATGCAAGTTTTTTTAGGTACGACGAGTCTTTACAGATTTTTGCTTAAACTCTTTAAACATAGTAATGGATGTGCATCGACATTCGGTTGTTCAGTTGGAAAGTGGAGTGATCTCCACCAAGTAAATGTCACTCCACCATTCACATTTGTTGAAGGACCACGGATTGAAGACCATACTTGAATTGCATATAGTACACGTGCTCTCTGAATTCATGCCGATGGGAGTGAAACCTGTTAGTGCTTGCGTTGCCAAGAAACCAGAGTCCAGATTCCAGAATCATCGGCATTGAAAATCAGAATATGAAACTAAAAAATTAGCAGGAAAGGACAGTTATGCCGTTGTTGTTACACATCAGATACAATTTATTCTCACTTTCTGTCAACACAGAAAGAAACTTGCGGTTCTCCAACGAAAGGTACAACCAGATTCAGGCATTAAGGAATACCATTGAGAGTAGGTGCAGAAGAGCAAATGCTGCTTTGAATCCCTGACACATATTGAAGATTATAATGCCGTAAGTGCACCCAGGTCTTAGAATGCAGTGTTGCCAAATATTCATGTGAGCCTATCCCCGAAGTAGTATTGCTTCCCGTTAGACGAACTTTGGGAACAGCAGGATCGATTAGTATGAGATTATGGGAGCAAAAGTAGCAGTAGAGAGAATGCTATTGATCATGATATAATACATTATGTAGACCCTGGAGAAAACTATTGGATATACAGAACCATGGATGATTGTCTGAAACCTTGAGCATTGACAGACGAGGCAGAGAAATCTCAGTAATCAAGCCCAACAAATCTTGAGTGTCTTGCTGGCTGAAGATCCCACATATTAAGTTAACCAGCATCAGGACGGGGTAACCACACCCACCAAGTGCACTGAAGCTGAATTCCCTTCGGAGAAAGAGTGCATGCCCATTGACATGTGAACCTGCCTTGATGACACGCCTCGAGTTTGGATTATTAATTGAACTTGAAATTAAAAAACATGAAAGTTTCAGCACTGGTAAAGAATGAAAACAGAGAGGAGATCTCTGAATGTCTATGATTTATGATCTTCGTGTGAGGAGAGAGGACTCAAAAGATTGACAAACAGGAACTGAGCTACTTGTCTCGCTTCTCAGTCCGATGGCATACTCTTCAAAAAATCAGCTACGAGACGAAGCTGTCTCCGACCCTGCCTTTCCTTTCAGTATGGACCAGCATGATTCTGGACTGTACCTAGAATCGTACTCTACTGAGGAGGCTGTTCTACAACTGTCAGACACGTCTACGCAGTGCCATTATTGTAGTCAAGCAACCAATGACATCCATTGGGCAAAACAGCCGTCACAGAACTCACACCTGGAGGGTCGTCCGGCCCGCAAAATCCTCCAGGGTAGATCTAAACAACATACGTATCTGATCCCTCGAGATTGAAGAAAGAAGAGGTCATAGCAAATAATACGCTGCAATCTGAAGCGACCTCAATCGGTGCTGCTTGACTCGGGGTCTATTCGGTAAGACCATTCCATACTCGGAAGAAGAGGTCCCTTCCACACGCTCAATGAATTTTAGACAAATGAAACACAATAATTATCATATTATCTTTGATCTTATCAAATATATAGAGTATATGTTAATGGGATAAAGTATAATAACAAAAGGTATGGGAAGACCCCATCAAAGCGTACAAGGATGTAACCGGTAACATAGGGCTATATCCCAATAGTATCACACTAGAAAATATGTCATACAGTACCTAAGATATCCCAACTATCTAGGTCAAACGGTCTACAAACAATAGGTGCATCACCTAAAGTGATTGCTCTCCTATGGATTGTACCAGAGAAATGGAAGAAACATAGCTTTGATGATTAAGAAATTTATCTTATCAAAGTGGAGTCGACTTGTGACATGGATAGAGTATAACATGATTCTTCAAATGTACCAATGGCCAATTCATTTGTGATTGACATCAAAAGTATTTATTTATAAATAACTTAATGAAATAAGTGATAAACTCTCATGACCTGATTATTCTTCCTGATGTTTCATACGACATAATTTAGGACCTAAATGTAAAAAGTTTAATTAAGTTTGAATAATATGGATCTGAACTTTTCAGTGGTAATGGTTTTCAACACATGAGTTACAATCTATCACTATTACTTATGAAAAAACAAGCCATATGGAACTAAATATTAGGAACTTTGCCAAAAAATATTACTCTTGAGTAATAAACTCCTTGATTCATTTATAATTTCTTTTTATACTTATCTGATTTTGAATTATTATTTAAACTCAATATAAAATAACAACTTAAGTTTTTTAATATTATGATTAAATAGTGTGTTTAGATTAGATTTAAAGCTCTTACCTAAAATGGAGCAACTATGGTCACACACAAAAAAAAAAATATCACTTTTTATTCTCATTGGTCATGAAATTTGGACCAATGAGGGCATTTGAGATAAATACTTTTGACATCTTGAAAAATTTTGAAATCCTTTTTGGGATAATTCAAAGATTTAAAGATTTGGTTGAAAATCTCACAATAAAAGCTACATGATGGGTTGAAGAATTGATATCATTGATTGGATTGTAGATATATTATAATGATCTGAAGTCGGAGAGTGGAACTTGGTGTGTACTTGGAAGAATTATTTGAAAACTATGAAAGTTCCAAACAATTATATTGAATAGCTTTACAATTGATAACTTAGTCTCGTGTTTAGACCAAAGTTTTAACTCAATTGGAGCAGTTTTGAGTACCAAATGATAACTTGAAGTTTATATATAGAATCAAATTTGCAAGATTGTGATGATTGTCACAAAGTTAGTACAATGAGTAAGTGTTTTGTTCTTAGAAGTTTTGATCAATAAAAATTTCCACAGTTCAAACTTGGATAATAAAAGACCTTTTGATGAAATTTGAAATTTTTATGAATAAAATGTAAGGATTTTTTATAGTCTTTATTCACATGGGTATGCATATAACCATATGATACAATGTATGTTTAGAGAATTATTTTGAGAGATTTGAGAGTACACAACATTGGAAATTTTTTGGACACCATACAAGATTTCAACATAATTATTTGTGAAGTCAAGAGTTAATAGTCTCATTGTGAGAACTAATGAGTTGCTTATGGGGATGGAAAATTTTGATATGTTGTAGTCGACTTGAATATGAATTGATAAGGTGGAGAAAAAATAAGCTACAACTCACACAAGGATCAAAAATATTCTTTTATAGCACTGAATTATTTTCAAACTAAGCAAAATTTTTGCAACAACATCTTATATGAACTTTTAGTAATAAGATGATTGTCAGAGGACTCATATAGATCAAGTATACACTCATGAAGACATAAAGTTGATAGTATTAAACCAATGATTGGATTTTGGATATAGATGGGCTAATAATAAAGAACAAACATAAGACATCTTTCAACTCTAAATCTTTCATTTATTTCACATCAAGCTTCTTTCTATGTGGCAAAATCACTTCAAAATGTGGATGTTTATTCACTTTGATAAGGACGTTTATTCACTTTTTTATAAAATTAAATTTTTCATTTTATTGAATTTCTTCCATAAGAACATGGACTGTCTTTCAAGCAAAGCATATTTCCATTTTCGCGACAGTCACACAAAGAAATAAGTCTATAAATTTCATGTTCTTGCAAGTGTAGGAGTAAACATGGATGGGATACTCTTTTATTTCTATATCTATCGCATTTGGAAAAAAACTTCCAAAAAATAAAAATTATAGGCAAAAATTTATTCTTCTTGTGACAAAAGGTATTAAATTCAAATCCAAACATGACAACAAATTTTTAATTGAAAAAAAGAGATAGAACTACCTCATAAACTTACGAACTGTCATCTTCAACAAAGAAGATTTAAAGTTTTTTGGTTGGAAATCTAAACTAAGTAAGGAGAAACTCTTGAAATGTAAAGCTAGTTCTTACTTTGATTCCATGAAAAATATATGTAATAAAACGAAGATGAACACCAAATTGTATCATTACATTTATTTAACAAAGAAAAATAAACCCAAAAAATAATTGGTTTAAGAAAAATTATGCACTCATAGCTTATTTTCTTAAATCTTTATTTGAAATATTTCTTGATAGAAAATTTTCCAAATAACAACGTTATCCATTTGAATGTATTGTGAAATCGACTGATAAGCTCTACACAACTTTGTTGACTCCATAGAAAAAACCAATTGAATTGTTTAATTTCATTACTTACATTATCAAGGAGTATTAACCTCTTGAGTGGTATATTTTTTTGATGTAATACTAGAGGTCCAAGTGTCTTTCAAGATCAAACAACTCTCATGGTGAAGTATTGATGGAGAGTATGAGAATAGAGGAGGAAATGAGGAGACTTCATGAGCGGAATGCAACAAAAGAGGAGTTGAAGGCGAGAAAGATCATAAGTTATTGAGAAAGAAATGGAAGAAAGGTATTACATAAAAATAGGAGGAAAAACACAAGAAGAAGTTGTTGCCAAAAAAGAAAAACATAAAAATAGCAACACGTTTAGAAGATTAAATCCAAGGGAAAGAAAAAAGTGATACAAGAATGAAAATCTTCACCCACAACTCTTCCACTTGCTTGGCAATGACCTTGAGCCCGACCAATAAAAAAACAATAAAGTATTTTCAATGAAGACATCAAACATTTAAAAAATTCTTGAAGGGTATGTTGTTTTTGGAAATGAGAAGAAAAGGAAGCTTGATTGTTTGCACGATACATGTCAAATGGTAGATAACATTTATATTGTTAATATCACTCAATTTTACTTTCCCTAAATGTATATGGAAAATAAAAATGTGCAAATTTGGGAGTTTGATGTGGTCAATGTGAAAAACATCAATATATTAAAGAAGCATACCAACAAAGCATTGGTAACACTATTTGTTGTGATAATCGAGTCCAAGGACAACAAGGATAAAGCCGATTTTGAATCAGACAAGACTCATCATGTTTCCATGTAAACAAATATCTATTGTTTTAGCCAAAGTGATTCATACATCACTTCTTGAATTGAAATCATAAATATGGTACGTGTTTTAATTTGGAGAAATGATACATGTGTCACTTCCCCATTGTGAAACAAAATAAGAGAAAACATAATTTATTTGTCTAATTTTTTTACATTGTCATAGTCTACTCCAAGTGATACAATTATCAAACCTTATCATTCCTTTTTTATATGCCATAGATATTATATTGATGATGAAAACTATGGAACTAACTTGTGCAAAGAGGTATTCAAAGTTTATCAAAGTCTAAACTTTTTGAAATATATTTACCAAGTTTTTTTTATGTTTTAGATGAAGGCATTTGGATTCTTGATTGAGAACACAGTCTCAACCAAAAGTATAAAAAAATATGAAAATAATTGATAGGATCAAGACCTCTTGTAAAATTTATATGATTCACGGAAGAAAAAAAAGCAAGATTTTTCTATGCAGTTTGAGTAGGTATAGAAATGCATGCTTCATGGCTTCATCAAAGGAGACAAAAATACCTAGAAGTAGGGAAAAAAAAATTCGCTTGCACTTTGACTTATACCTATTAAGTCTTTCAAGGACAAATTTTTCACCATGCATAGTGCAATAGAATTGAAGAGACACCAAAAATCATCATCTTCTATGCAATAGAAAATCTAAAAGTATGTTTCATAATGAATCATGAAGCTTGTAGATTACATCAAGCTAATTGAATGGAAGATATACTTCAATATTTTTGCACGGAAGTGAACTTAATTAGTCTTATCAATCATGTCATTATAAAGGAGCAATATTTGATGAAAATGGTGAAGTAGTCCATGAGCATCAAGGACTTGTCCAAAATTAAGATTTTTTTCATGTCGTTTTTGAATTTTCTTAAAAGAGAGAACTCTTGATCGGCTCAAGTCTTTCACACTTCCCTTAATGAGTACATAAGTACTCCTTTGTGATACATATATAACTTGAAAATCAGTTCATGTTAGAAGATGCGATAGGATTTAGGATTATCATTTTATTGATTTAGTTTTCTTACACAACCTCCTCTAAACTTCATCGTTGATAAAGTGATACATATATAATTCTTCATACATATATACATTGTTTGAATTTTGCATATGAATGGAGATTGCAAGAAAAAATAAGATTTGAGGCAATTATAAAGAGGAAGTAGAAGATTAGATTTTACATTTAACAACCATCCTTCCACACAACTTTTAAAATTTTGTAAGGAGAATAGTGAAGTGAAAGATTACCAAATTAAAATGTAAAAAGGCCTAAAGAATCACTACATTTTTAGATTCTCAAAACCTCATGGGGAAGTTATCAAAAATATTTTTTGTATGTTTTAAAATTTATTCTAAAGTTTAAGTATACCATGGAGATTTCTGATATCTCATATGCTTTTAAGCTAATGTAAAGATCAATAAGGTTCCATTTTTTGGAGAGAAATTATCCACCTTTGTTAAGAAATTTATCTTATTGACATCTTCAAAGCGTTTGTATTTGAATGTGTTCCACTCCATAAAGAAGTAGAACATGACTGAAAAGATTTTGCAAGAAAAGAGCAATATCAATGTGGAATTTGACATATTGTGAGTCTTAATTCTTGTGATATATGTATCACTTCTTCATTGCCTTTCCCTCTCCCTATCTTTCCAGCTCCAACCCATTATGATTTTGTGTCTTCTTCATTTCCATTCCTAGTTATGATATATATATCATTTTTTATCATATCAATCTCACATTTGTGTTATTCTTTAGGGTTAAGGACAATTTTTATGGGAGCCAAAAACACAAACTTTACAACCTTAAATGGAATTAAGACCAAAAAAAGATACAAATTTACGGATGTTTTGTTTAAAAGGCTATAAACTACTCCAAAGAGTTGTTGAAACTCTCATAAAAATCAGTGGAGTGATGTAGTGGTTGAAGAGTGTAGTGTTTTTCTTAAACTAATATCTTAGTAAAAGTCAAGCACACCTCTTCATGATAGATCTACATCATCCAAAAAAGTCACTTAATGATTACTTTAGTGCTAGAGAATGAGATGAACATCGATCCTCATAATTCATATTTCTATTAAATGTAGTTGATTTATAACTAAATTTCAAGAATAATGGATTTGAGTATTGAAAAATATAGAAAGTATCTTAGGGGATCATAAGTGCATTTTTTAAGTATAAAAAATTGCACAAATTATATACCATATAATTTGAGCTATATGATATGTACCACCTATATTTTGAAATCAAGTATTACATGTATTAAAGCTAGCATATCAAAACTACATCCCCAACAAGGGATGAAATACTCACCTAAATGAGATCTCTAAGAAATGAGCTCTCTTTCTCCCAATCCTGATCACATAGAGCCCAAGCCATGAGTGTGTGAAATTTAAACTGGGAGGTAAAATCCACTTCAACTGATTTCCGCAGACGCTTTTTACACGCCGAACTATTTACACTCTATGGTGCCGTGTTCTCGTATCACCGATCACATCGTGCCACGTTCTACATTTGAAATCAACTGAGATGTTGCTAGCGGATTCTTGGGTTGACATGGTGAAATATCTCTCCATCCTAGCGACTGCGGTGGAGATGACGTTCGACTATTGTGTATCCCTATGGTAATTTTGTGTAGCGCATAAACTAAGGATTGTGACATTTAACTGTTTACAGCATCTCCGGCATGAAATTTGTGTATCGCATAGCCAGCGCAGATGCAAATCACATTGCTGAAACGCAAATGAGGCAATGGGGCTTGCCCATGCACATGTGACTCAGAAGATTTCAACTCGTCCTTTAGTGCGATAAATTGCACGTCGACAGCAAGGATCAAACCTTTCGTGGAGATCTTGTATTCCAATTTGATTACACAATGATCTAATATCTTCTACTTATGTTCTGCTTCGCCTGTGGACCCAAGGGTTTGACCTGGCGTATTAGAAAATAACTGAGTCCATCAGAGCTGTGAGGAACGAGAGACGATATGCAATCCCAGATTTCTACTCCCGGAGAGCAGATTTTAGAAAACGTGTCAGAGAGGGAAAACTATTTCGTACTCTTGTGCTCACCGTCCCTCGTCTCCAACGATGCAGTCCGTCTGTAAAGTCGGATTCATTTATTTCATGGACAGAGACCGTCTGAGAGACGTTGTTTTTAAAAAAAGAGAAACGGCATCCGGTCTACACATATATTCTAGGACTATCGCAGTCCTCACCCAGATTTCTACATTTCTAACCTTGTTACAGTACGTCAGCAGGTACGAAGACAGGAACGATATATGGTGGGAGATGTTACACGACAGGCCAATACGCTCGGCTGTACTGCAAGCGCCGTCGTACTTATGCCACCAACTTCTCAAGCACATTGGGTCTATGAATGAATGTTCTAAATCATGAAATATCGAGGTCCGGGTTCTGTCCTCATTTCCTGAACGGTCTTATCATCGGAGTGGGAAATACATGTACAATTATGCATACGCAATCATACAAAGAATTCTGAGGGAACTATGATACAAGGGATGGTAGACGCGGTGTCACAAGAAGTTGCAGCGGAGTAGCTCTGGGCGTTGTTAGCCCGTAAGACTCGCGGGTGTCCACGGTTTCATGACTGACACCTGGCGGGAGCGAGAAGTCGCAGGTGTGGATCAGCTGGGCCACGGTCAGCTCGATAAAGAGCAGGGCCAGGTTGATGCCCGGGCACATCCGCCGCCCGGAGCCGAAGGGGATCAGCTCGAAGTGGGCTCCTTTGACGTCGACATATGAGTTGAGGAACCTCTCCGGGCAGAAGGCCTGCGGGTTCTTCCACACTTTCGAGTCGTTGTAGATGGCGAAGAGGTTGACGAAGATTCGCGTGTTGCGCGGGATGTCGTAGCCCGCCACCACCGTGTCGCACAACGACTCGTGGGGCAGCAGAAAGGCGCCCACCGGGTGACACCGGAACGACTCCCTTACCACGGCCTGCAAATACTTCAACTGCGGAAGGTCTGATTCGTCCACCAGCCTCTCCCTCCCCACAACCGAGTCCACCTCCTCCTGCAATTTTCGCCGCACTTCCGGATATTTCATGAGCGCCGTCAACGTCCAGACCATCGCCACGGACGACGTATCCGTCCCGCCTAGAATCATATCCTGCATGGACAGATCCACATTCGGACAAACCAGCTTCCCCGTATCAGAGTATGGAATCAAGGCTTCTTCACCGATCGTCGTCAGTCTACAGGCACGCGATTGGATACGGATGGATGCGTATGAAACACGTACAAATGTACCAATGTAGTAAGATGAGCTGCACCTCAATCTCCACCAGAGTCCGGGCGACTTCATGACTGGAATGAATGTGGCAAGACAGAGGGCACGGAGATCGATCCACGTACCGCAATCAGCTGGCCTATTTGCACGTCTGTAATGGTGGGTCTGCCGCCGATGCCGCTGTTTTGAATGGACAGCAGAACATCCACAAAATTCTCCGATTCGGCCAGAGGTTTAGCATTTCGCCGGTGCTCGTCGATGAGGTTCCCCACGAAAGCGTCGTATTTGACTTGCATTTTTTTCAGCTGCGCTCGCCAGCCGCCGAGATCCAGCCGTTTGAGCCATGGGATGTAGTCGCTCACGATGAAGGCGCCACCTATTCTGAAGAGTTCCCGAATTATGTGCTGGAATTCTTTCGCCTCGCCCAGAGCAGTGATCGCTATCCCCTTGGAGCCGAAGTACCTTCTGTGGAACAACATCCTGGTTATGTTGTTTCCTGTTAGTGTTCCCATGTGTTCGTCCATGTTCACAAGCTTTCCCCCTCGCCCTGCCTCCAGAATGCTTTGGACCGTGCTCAGAAGCTCTTCTTGCCTTATGTTCTGCAGTCACTCAGTGACACATGGATCATGTAAGTTCATGACCTCTTGAATCCTACACGAAGAGGATATTGCCTACGTTTTTCAGAATTTTCTGTGCGGTCTAACGGCTTAAAGTACACCCTGCAACCGTAATGGATTGCTACTTATCTCTAACTTGCATGTCAGTTGCCAAATCGTTCGACAACAGTTGCAGCAGAGCGTTGGTTCACATTTTAGGACTAAAGTTTACAAATAGAAGTTCAGATGCAAGGTTCCGCACCAAATGCAACACAAGCTTAAGAATTTGAGTCTTTCCACAAGAAATATATTGGGACAGCTGCTTGGAGATAGCAATGACGTGGCAGTAATTGCGAACCCGACACCGAAGTGTAGAACACAGAGGATCTACTTGACGCTGGGTTTCATATAGAGGACAATTTATGAGCAGAAACAGCACACCGGTCTTGATTCTTGTCGCCCAGGAAGATCTGCCATCTAGCGTAAAAGATTCTGAGCTTTGATGACAGAGCGAGAAAAGGGTGAAGACACACTCTCAAGAATATGACTCTCAATCAACTAAGAATAGATCACAGTGCGTCTAAAAATCTATCGTTTCTCGCACAGCTGATATATCGTCGAGCATGTTTCAACCTCTAGCTGGTGAAACCGTCTGCAACATTTAGCGAAAGAAATCGATTCTATGAGCTGCACAGTCGGTTTAGACGCAGAAGAATATTGCTGTGCTACTGTCATTGACTTGCGCACTGGTGCATAAAATCACACGACAAAGCGTCCGGGCATTCTCCTGAGACTGTGCAGCGTATATAACGAAGACTCAGGACGTATCAATGGGAGTCCCAGAGTGGAGGACTGCAGCTGCAGGTTCTGTCATATTACCTGGAACTGCTTGAGCCGCTTGGCCGTAAAAAGCTCGACAGTGCAGATTTTGCGCAACAGACGCCATGTAGGGCCATACGGCGCCCATGCTAGATTCTGAGCCTTGTGGTTGAATATCTCGGGTCCAGAAAACATGGGGCGAGAAGCGAATGCCTGATCTTGCTCTTTGAGGAACTGTCTGGCTATCTCAGGAGAGGATACGACTACGGCTTGTACTGAGCCGAGCCTCAAGGACATGAGGGGACCATACTTATCTGCCAGATCTTTCATATCCCTGTGAGGTAATTTTCCTAATAGATGCAGGCTTCCGACTACAGGCCATGCAGGAGGTCCGGGAGGAAGCCTCCGTTTCTTCGAGCCCTTCGTGAACTTGGTGATGTACAGCACGACCAATGCCCAGAGGATTGCAATGCCGATCGAGAATTCCAGCGTATTGGACACGGACAGCCAAACGCATGCCAACGTCTGTTTCAGATCTACCACCGACATCTCTTCTCCTCTCGAGCTTCCTCGGAGCTGAATTACGTCCCTGACCCTCTGAGCCTCGTATCTGAGCTTTCTACATACGATCGCTCTCAGCAAGCGCCTCGGGAGGACATAACATTCTCAGATTGCGTATGATCCTACGCCCCCCGCTTCATGATTGACATTCCGCAGCAAGCCAAAGTTTCACTACGGAGACTTCCCTTCTTCTTATAATATTCTCGCCAGCGCTGTGGCAGCGCAAGCCTTAAAGAAAGCGGAGCGCATGTCGTTTCCTGGAGACTACGCGCTTGCTCAGAGCTTCATGAACATCGACCAACGATGTATTTATTTTGATGCAATTGAGTTCACTCACAACCTGAAGGCCATCACAAGCTTATAAGCCCAACACTTGAATGGAGCTCTTATGGCCGTAAGACATTTTTATATTGCATGAGTGGCTGGCTATACTTGGAGTGACCAGCACTCAGATGCAGTAATTAATGCAGGCTGCAATTTCGGAGTTGGGCTTGCAGCCTCGCTATGGTGCGTATCGCGTACGCGGTCAATTTGCTTCAATTAAAACTCTCATGATGGTATTGCAAATTCTGGTTGGCAGCTCAGGATGTCAATGCACAAGTCCCGCTCTGCAAGATGGCCTCTTTGCATTATTGCTTTCGAATGATCGTACGACAACCTGGTCCATTTTACTGGTGCTTGTAGCCTCAAATCGCTACTACTCATGCAAGAATTTATCGGGCCACGAATCTAAGGTACAATAAGCTGAATTCAGCTTTCCAGTTCATAGTTTGGGATATTCGTATTCTCCTTTGCGCCCGTTTAGCAGGTCCAATGCATCATTGATAAAAGATCAATTGACCCGCAAACGTACGGTTGGCGTCATGATCTCTAGCTCCCGGTGGCATTAGAGTACACACACATTCACATATTCTTGCTTCCCATCTTACCGAATAAATATTTTATGATTCATTTGGGTGTGTTTCATATGTTTCTAACTTGCCTCCCTCTTCCTTTCAACTTTACTTGTCCATGAATCAATGTCATTAAATCATGCTAATCTCCCTATCATCCAAAAGCTAACGGGGGTTCAAAACATCCCTTTTAACTTGATCAAATATCCCTAAAATCTAGTACCACAACATTATATTTTTTATGGTAGGACTAAAGAGTTGTTTTCTACTTGGTACACATAGAGTTGGACATGGGGGTAGTTGAGCAGGACCGTAAACTAGTTCTGGGATAAATCAATCATGAATTAATCCTCATAATATTGCATGAAACTTGTGAGAAACAAACAAATATTCTATAATGCCATGAAAATTAATAGGGGGACTGGTTTCTCCTTTAAAAGGTATTGAGGGAAAGAAACCAAGGAAAAAGAATTCCTCTAATCCATGACAATATCTATGATTTTCACTGAATTCATTACGGGCACCATGTAGAATTCTATGTATAGCTAGTCAAAACAAACTCGTCAGTCCTACATGGAAAATCACCGCTTGAATCAAGTGGGAATTTGATTTCCGTGGCGTGTGACAGGTAAAACCAGGTTACTTCCTTATACTATTGGGGCCTAGCCCCATGTTACCGGTTTGGTTCCATCCTTGTACGTTTTGATGGGGTCTTCCCATCCGTTTTGTTATTATACTTTGTCATTTTGTCCTTATGAAAATGGAGACCCGGCCTGGTGCATCCCTTACATAAAGAGCTCAAGATGGTTATGTTAATCAATTCGCTCACCATAACATCGTGGGATATTAGCATTGTCTGTTTAGATAAAGGTAGAATATTATATTTAAACAAATATTATATATTTACTCCTTAGAGCATGATATTCACATTGTGGACTTGTAGAAGATATTAATCATCTCTTTCATTACTTGATTATCTTGTAAGTTTGATAGTCAAATTGCACTCAATAGTATCATTTGGACATTAATTTTTATTCTTTATCTCCAATTTCTAGAGTGATGTATGATATCTACATATGGCTTTCAAACTCTTGAGTAGTAGTGTCTCATTACTTTGTCTCACACTACCTAAGAGTGTGGTACTACCTTAGATAAAACATGGTCTATATGACTCGTTGTTCATTCGGATGACAAAGGATAGCTACCCACGAGAAGCTAGATATGTCACATGAATAAACACTAGTATGCCGTGCAGTCGATTTGAGTAAAGGTCTGCCATAACTCAATACCTATACTTGGTTCGGAAGGATCAGATTATTGTTGAATACGATGTGATTATAATCTTACACATGACATAATTTTGGAGGATGGGTAATCTCTATGATATGATCCCTATCTCCACCTCCCTATGATATGGGGGTGATTACCCACCCTCATAGATGGCAAGTGAAGTTGCAATAGCCAAGGTCTCCAAGTATAGGGGTATGCAGAGAGCTTATATCTTTGTTCCTCTAGCCTTGGAGTTATATAAAGCTATAGACCCCGAAGAGAACATTCATGAGAAAGTGTGTGAAAGTCTACCATACTAGACAATATGGGGTATCACTTTCTTTATCATATTGTGTAGTCTATTTTAGGCCGCGTCTATCCATTTCTTTACATAGAGTATTTTTCGGCAATCATGGTAGTTGATACTTCTTCAGATTCTCTTGTAGTATGGATACTCTTGTACTATGTATTGAGATTAAACTAAATAATTTGTAGATATTAGGTGCAATATGACATATTTCCCATTGTGAAGCTATTGGAGCCTAGCCCCATCCTTACCCCTTGGATTCATCCCTTCACAACTTGAAAGGATCTTCCCATCATTTTTGCTATATTATTCCTCTATGAACAAAATTTACATGAGTTGTGAGCAAATGATGATCTTGGGACAGCCTTCATTTGACTCTTGACTAAACCTTATGTCTTTGTTTCATGTCTAATATGCGAGTATGGGTTTCGGATCGGAAATACATGAATTCTTTACTGTACGTAACAAAAAAGGTCGAGAGTGAAAAAAAAAATTACTAGTTTTTTCAATAAGTGGAAGATGAAATTAATTCCTGATTATCTGCTTAAGAAATATGTAACCCACATATCATTAGTAGTAGTAGCTTGAAGTTGAAAATATCGTGCTTGAGGTCAAAAGTTGTGAGTGAGAACACGATGATATGATAGGCATTTTCTGGAACCTAACAAACCATTATGAGCATAGAACACTCCATGCAAAGTTGTGGGAGTCAATGAGAGACAACGCGAAGAACACAAAGGAATATATCTAAAGTAGAAATCAGAGCCATCAGAAGCATAGAATGTTCACCACGACCGTTGTACAGGTGTCTAGTGGGTGGGAAAGTCATCACTAGGGAGGGGATGGGAATGATCCCCATGGTTGTCGAACACAAAGCATGGGCCCAAAGAAATTTCAGGAAATAAGAACGAGATCGACATTTGGATGCAAATTCTCTATGACTTGCTCATGTGAAAAATGATTTTCTAGATTAGTGGGATCTGAAGATTGTTCTATGTAAGGAAGAGCTTTTGGAATGGTGATTTTACATTGCATCTTCTAATCTGAGTTCCATCACAGCTACTGTTTTCCTTTTTACTGAATGTAGACATTAAGCAATTCATATGTTCGACTTTAACTATAGTGTGGGCATGAATGCCGATCCAGAACTATAGGACATTGTGTTTTCTTTTAATGTGCGAACTTCCTGTTGAACTTTAGGAGTGGTTCATGTTGTATCTTGAACATTTATCTCACTTCTAGACCTTTTCGCTCTCTCCATAAAGATTCCCATATACAAATCATCCCGGTTTCAATCGTGTGTTGAATGATTCTAACGAAAAGGTCAACTCAAAGTTGTAGATTTTTCATTAGTTTTAATCAATTTTCAAGAGATTGAACACACCTTTCAAACGTAAGTTATATCCATATCCGAAGGAGTTATAAGTGAAGTGTTTGCACCTATGCACGCTAATTTCTCTATACAAATTTTCAGTAAAATATATTTGTTAATAATATTTTATGTATCTCATTTCTCGAGATTTAGCTCTTTTCTCATTGTATATTTTTAAGATAATGACCTGTATCACCTGAAACTGTATATGATATCATTTTGAATATATTATATATACATATGCCAATTGAAACGCGATCAAGAATAATATATATTTTGTGGTAGGGGGTCAAAGACTTTTGACATTCCTAAAAAAATTTGTTTGGCCAAGAAATATTCTGTCGAGGAATGGAATAAAATTCATTTAAAAGAAAAAAAATATCCAATAATGAAAAGTTTCCAATATCACAAATATGCAGAGTCGCGCATATTTTTGAGATTTTTGTACTGATTATTAGTATTTTATTCTGACTTTAAGTTATCAAGATATTACTATAATTCAGTGGTTTATATGTCCCATTGAGTTTAATAAACCTGATGTACATCTTAAGTCTAAAAGCATTGATGTAAATATCAGTGTCGAACTTATCGGGGTGAAACAAAACGCTTTCAGATAGATTCTTGAAATTCATTACGGTAACGAAAAACCTACCAACCCCATTGTGGTTTGCTTCATGTCAAACATATCTAGTTTGTATGCATGTCACTGCATATAGAACAAAATATGCCATGCGTGCATAATATACTTTCGTAATTTTCCTTTACGTTAAAAGTAGAGAGTCAAAGACAAGGCTCTTGATATCATAGTTCTTTACGGTAATTTTTTGAAGCCAAACCCAAATCTGCAGTCACGCCGATAAACAGAATATTACAAATATTCGAACCTGGATGTTGATCACAGAAATAGTTTTACTTAAATATAAATTTTAGAATTATCATCACCTAAGAAATCAATTTTTGGATTTATCAGGGTGATGCAAAGCTAAAATCAATTGTAAACTAGGCTTTGTTAGAAGATGAGCTCATGGTTAACATGTCCAAGTGGAATAAGTGTGAAATTTATGCACTTAACTATTAAATGTTTAGAGCAGAAGCTACAATTTGTAGATTTTCAGAGAATTCTATACCAAATCGCTAAACCTGGACATGTGAAACTTCGAGGAAAGAAATTTCCATGAGTAAGTTGTTCAGAATCTACACTTTCAAGCTTTTTCTTACTACTTACAGATCATATATTATAAAGGTGTCCTTTAAGTCACTATATCTGAACTTCAGTGTTAGAATCTTGCATGCTATATTCTAGCTGCAGACAAAAATATTATTTTGTGAATACCAACAGTTGGTATATGTTCCTTTTATTCTTTATAACTCAAATCCACCTATAAAGTCAAATGTATTCTAACTTTCTCGTTTCAGTTACTCAGAAAGCCATAATGCACACATGATATTAGGAAAAGGCTTAATATAATCTACAAACCTTGTTGAAAAGAGAAGCCAATAAACTTGCCAAAATAGCGTTGGCGTTTCCTTCTCCTCTGCCTGCGGCCGCGAACTTACCCTGAACGTATTTTACCATCTTGCCCGAAGTCTCTCTGCTCAGGAGTTCCTCGAGCTCGCTATGCAAAAGATGCAAAGAAATTTTTTGCCCTCCGTGGCCTGCATGGTGTAGAAGACAAAGCTCTGCTCACGTAGTGAAGCAACGAAGAGTGACGACGCATACTTCAACAGCACCTGTATGTCGTTGCTCGTAAACATCAAACCTACAAGCCTTGATTTCTACTACGCATGACAACGGCTACGTGGAGAGGACTTGCCCACTCAAAATACTATCTGAGACTGAAAGTGGAATGATATTTAAGGTTTGGTATCAATGTGTGACGAAAAGTGGTGCGCTTTGAGATGGTTGAGGCTTTTTGGTAGCTCACATTTTATGGACGTCGAGCTGTTGCCTTACCACATGAGATCTCTTAATGCCAGGGAATGTTCCATCGAATCCGCCTTCCACCAGACCGGCACTATCCTACTCTCCACAAGAGTAACAACTCTTGTGGAGAGTCGGATCTGCATGCGCATTGAAAGGCAACGTAGTAAAGTTGTGAACATCGTAGTGACCACATCATGATTTCGCACCCGAGCGGATGAAACAATGCGTAGTAACGTGGTGACAGACAGAGTATATGGAATAACTGTGGCCAGGCAGCTAGTACGTGGTAGAACGTATTTGTAGCTTGGTACTGCAAAGGTACTCCTTTGCCTGCTGCCGAAGGCCCACAGTCGAAATTAGCATATTCGACTTGGTGATTAATTTTCTGCCGATATCAGGCTCTACCACATCCGCTTTTTATCAATAAAGTGCAGAAACACACGCAAGTAATGAATGACTGAAGAAGATTTCACGTCAAACGAGAGAGAACTGAGAACGAGTGTTGAACTCCAAACATACAAGAGACCTGGTTGGCCACCACAGTCATCGACACTCTTAACATATAAATGCGTATTCACAGGCCCGATGTTTTAAGAAAAACATTTTTTCCCGGCGATCAGAAAGCCCGACCCGCGTGCTTCCCTGTTTCTACTTAAAAATAAATAAAATACTCTGAATTGAATACAGGTCCCGAGAAAAATTAAACATAGTCTCTGCGTTGTCAAGCTTTCCTCCAGATGTGACATGATTTTCGCAGCTTTTGAGTATTACACCCTTCGCTGCATAGTGGAAGACTCCGTTCTCGAATGTTGTGAACATTCGGAGTTCAGATGATTTTATGTATAGACTCTCGTCCTTTGGGTCCTGAAATTTTGAAAGATGACAGGGCATCGGGCTGCAATTATTCGAAACTCGGTCTCTCGTCCGAGCTCGGAACGTCCAGCACCAGTACCTTGTGAACTTTTCTCCCCTTTCCTGGGACCTCATGCACAAATGCTCGCCTGCTCGAGCGAGGTAATTATGCCGCGAGGACATTGCAGACTCGCTCCACATGTGTGCATGCGTGTCCATGTGCCGCAACCGGAGAAGGTGCCGTTTTGCGTTGGACATCGAGTGCTGCCTCGGACATGGTGGATTTGACACTGAGAATTCGTAAAGTGAGACCCTCCCTTCAGACGGCAGCGACCGAGTTCGCAACGCCTTTGCCTTTTCCGGACACAGATGTCGTGCACTTTGAGAAACAGATCCAATTCGTAGATTCGACCCCGTTTCGAATTTTCCTGTGTTTCCGCGGATGGTAACACGAGAGTTATCATGTTTAGGATTTTTTGTTGTGGAGTGGAGCCCGTCCGTCGAATTTATGTTCCTCGAGCAGTACAGGATGTCGCCCATCCATCGATTCGGTAAAAGTCGGGAATTTTCGTTCCTTCCTTTGTCTCTGTCTCGACGCTTTGTGGGTTCGTGTACGCAGCCCCATCACTACTCGGCCTTTAAGAGGTTCCCTTTTCCGGATTCTCTCTCCATACATCGTCTCGGCTGCCCACATCAAAGTACTGCCCGGAAAGCTGAAGCGAGCGCCACAACAACGTCTCCATAGTTCGCTCGGTTTTGGAAATGGCTGAGCTCGGCTGCTCTTGGGCCCCACCTCGCTTGCCGTCCGACCCCGTGGTCTCGGAGGATGATTCAGAAGGCTCATGGTCATGATCACAGACTGGTACCACTATGCCAAAGAACTCGTACCGTTTCCCGGCTCTCATGAGTAGCGAGGAATTTTAAGAGCAATTCTATGATGCATTTCGCACCGTTCTCGACATTATTGTACCGGTCAATGGGGGAGGTCCGTGCAGAAGCTTGTGTACTGCACCGGTTGGTTCATGGAGGCGTGTTTCTTTCCTGCCGCTGCTCCGGCGGGTTGGTTCGCGATCATTTGCGTCCCGTCAGATGTCAGGCGGTGAATCGATCGGAGCATTAGAGGACATGGCGCAAGCTTTCCAGCCTTCATGTAATATCGCCAGGTTCTAGGGTTCTACCATTGCATGCCCTGGGGAGGTCCCGCAACAGCCACAGATTCACCTTCTGCTAGCAAGCTAGAGCGCACTCTGCGTTCCAGGAGAATATTACCGCCGATCTAGCAAGGTGACGAAGTCGGATGTTGGCTATTGCTTTCCTATCTCCGGTTACCTTGACGATGGCAGCGGCAATTCCATCGCTTGCCTCCCATGGCCAGCATTTGGTGGTTCCTGTCAGTTCCGAGAGTCTTTTAATACGACTTGGGTGTTGTCTTTTTCTGACATTGCTAGCCTGACAATCAAACCGGAGACAGTGTCTCCACACAGTAGAAGTACGGCCATCATGTGCAACGTGCAAACGCTCGATAGTGAAATAGAGAATGGCACGGTACCGGCGTTGGGGGCTCTGCTCCACGCGCACATATAAATTTCCATATCACCTTTTTGCATGTAGCGGAGCAGTGTAAGGGCCTTTAGTACAGTGTATCGAGCATTAATTCTGCGTCCACTGTGGTCGAGCAGATAATAAGAGGACCGGCTTGCAGGAGGAGGGTGAATTTTAGCTTTGCCTACATCTGTGTCTTTGTCTACGTCTGTTTGCAATGCATGCACGAGCAAGAATCCTCACCCACGTTGCCAAAGAAGGGAGAAGGAAATTGGATCCGGAAGTGGAAGGGATTCAGGATCGGACTATGTTTGAGATTCTTGGTACTAGTCCGCAGCACATATTCTGTACGCCATCCAAGGATCCAATGTGTTGTCGTGCCTGTACGTGTAGATGTGCAGAGCCATCCTCGATCGACTGCCACTGAATTCCCGCCACCCAGCTCCTCCGATCGATGCCGTTCGCAACGTCAATGATCGGGCACGCGAAGAATACCAACCAGCGACATGAAGAAAGGATATTTCTGCCAGCACTCCCAAATTCCTCATGTGAGAGGGTAAAGTGACTCCATCAGCACTATGATCAGCAGCTGCAGAGTCATAAGGCGCCTTGCACTCCTGCATGATTGAATCCGCTGAATATGTTGGAGGACACTGGTCCTCAGAAACCTTCAGCTGTGTAATATGTCCGATTCCAACAGAGGAAGACGAGGAATCAACCATAACTCTGGTGCAGGTCACCAATTTTCTTTCCCGTGGAGTGGAACGGGAATCTGTACGAGCACAACGCAGATGCATTATGTGGTCCCGAAACTAGCTATCTCGGGTACATGTACAGATGGATCGGGTGCCAACTTTTGCAATGCCTATGAAGGAGTTTGTGTAGAGCAGTTGTAGTGCAGTCTACCGGGAGATTTTAAGTTGTTTGCAATCTGCATGTGGACTCCACGAATAAGACGAGTATCACTCAGACTAGTTCACTGAATCTCATTATTAGGTGCGTTCTTTCAGAATACGAATCTCGAGCACTACTGGGTCTGTGGACCCAGCTACTCGCATCGGCAAACTCTATATTCTTCCAACCTCTGCATACCAAAGAGTCTCTCATATTAGTGACTGTCCTCAGCAGACCATCAGTTTACCAAACTAGAGGTCGGACCTCATACGTGCTACTCTCCTAAAATGCAACGTAGTTCACAATCGAGCACCGAATGCTGGCCTTGCGAATCCGTGTCCACCACAATCGGCACTCGGAGTGCTAACTAGGCCCCAGAAGACGGCAAGATAGTAATGCTGTTAGTTCTGCATTACGCAACAGACTTTTCTCAAAAAGCACCGACCCTTTAATACTTTGCAATCGCCAAATGCACCCAACAGCAGCAGCAGCTGCAGGAGTTCCTACCCGAGCTTGAGCACATAAGAAACATGCTGTCCAGTAGAGGCTATGCACGTACAGTATTGCATGTTCTGCTGCTTCGGTGAGAAATTGCTTGAGGCCGCAAGCTAGTGTGGAGAATTAATTTTTATTAGCTCCTTCCCATAGTAGTATGTACCAGCTCAACAACATCTTGCACGGGGACGGTGTGCACTTTGGCAATGGACGTGAAAACCTACTGTACTGGACTGTTCGTCAGGAGAGTGGTTTGCATCCATGTAACAGAAGTACTTCACTCCACGACCCTCGCTCTCGTTTGTTTCGACTGCGGATGTCATTTGCGGGTTTTGGAGAGATGTCCACCTTCGACTGTGATTTAATATCCTGGGACTTGCAGTTCTCTTAGACTTCAAACCTAGAGTGGCATGAAGCCACCTGCAGCTGCAAATTCAGTAATGAAGTTGGATTTCAATTGTAGGAGAGCGCCTTCGTTATGCGTAGTTAGCTAGATCCTGTACCGTCAGAATGGTCGACATCTGAAGCTACACAACTTAGTACAGTACATTGGATTTTTCCAGAAGGCATGGGGTGGGGAGGGGGACTAGCTACTGTAGCCCAGCAGCAGCTGCTGCTGCAGCCCAGAATAGGGATAGATTCCTGGTTGGACCGTGCGGTTCATTTCCTTTTGCTACATATTTAGGACCTGCTAGAACTTTGGAACCTTCAATAATTCTATCCTTCGCCTCCTTGCAAGTGGCAGATGCTACTCGATACATCCCAATAAACACAACAATTCTCAAAATCTCTCTGGAGTGCACGATTATACTTTCCGATCCACACAGTGGCACGAATTTCCTGACTTCAATGAGAATCAGGAATGAAATGCACCATTCTCCATGGTCCTTTTCAGCTCGAGCGCTCCTTTATTTCTAATGAATTTATATGTCGGATTATTTTCTCTGTGGTCAATCACCGAAGTTGGTATGTCATGCACAATTTTCACACAATGTAGGATGTCGATCAATGGTCCATACGGAACACTGAAAGCGCAATCTTTGGTTTCTAATTCTAGTTTGCATATTCTATTGCAACCTACTTATTGACTATAGCCATGACTGACTTGGAATGAATCAGCAGTTACTCTACTAAATCATCAATATTTTAGAAAGGGCAAAATCGGGAAAGAGGTTGCGTATGCAGGAAATTCCAACATACTATAACTTATTATCCTGCAGATGCTCTCTCTGATCAACGTATTGTTCTGAACTTGTCTTCATAGACGTGATTCCGCTGGACATCAAGCACACTTTTCGATGTTAACCTTCTCGCTTGAAACTCAAATTTCAAGAATAGTCTCATCACGTCATAATCAACTATATGAATCTAGAAAGATGGTGAAGAACATGTTCAACTGAGAGAATCGAAGATTTACTCTTGAAGTAAGTCAAATTACAATGAGTTCCACATTAGGCCCCTCATTCGGTCTCATATCATTTCATTCAGCCTTGCGCTGAATCATTCATGGATGCATGTCTTTTACACTGATTAAGATGTTGATCAATCATCCGGAACTGCTTGTGGCAGACGTCCCTAACAGATTTGGGCTTACAACCCAAGGTTTGTCAAGTCATGTTGACGAAAGTACAGGTGCTTGATGCTAATGCAGTTTCAGATCAAATGATGTGCCATTGTAAAGAATGTACAATTTCCTGGTGCCAGGAACTCATATTTATTGCGTGATAAGAGCTGTTTAAACTCTACTCCTTGCAGACGTCGTTAGGATGTACATTAAGATTTCCTGATGCTAGCCTTATGCAGCCTCATTAGTCTCTTTACTGGAAATCTATGGAAATAGAGAATATTCCAGATCAACTGACGTGCTCAGTACGAATACAGACAAATTGGGATTTAAATCGATAGCCTTCACTTCGATAGCCTTCACTGAAATCGAGGAGTGGTCCTTTCACGAACTTTTGCACTTTCTAAAAAGTTTGAAACCTGAGAATGAGTCCACTGTCGGTGCTTGGATATATGTGACGACATGGGCCCTCATACTACGAGCTTTGTCCGCTGATCATTTCCAACCAAGAATGAAAATCCTCTCCTGTGTTTCTGATATCCTACCTTCCTGGTACTTCGCAGTAGAATGAAAAAACAAGCGGACTCCTTTCCGTGTGTGGCCAATCTTCTCTGCTGAAAGAGTACAGGATACATTCATCAACTCCGCTGACCATGGTCCTAAAAATATTAAGAGACGTAAATCTGATCAAGGTCATGATTTCTAATTGAAAAGAGGTCATACTGTGGTTTCCGTCTGCCTGGACCTTTCTGTATGTGGTTTATTTCATCGCGTCACTGATCAAGGAAGACTGTTCTCTATCTGTTCGCTTTCAAATTGGTCTTTTTTTAGACTCTTCTCGTGACGAAGATATCTCTATTTTCATATCAGATGTTCATGTCTCCTCTTTCAAGATATTGACAAATGTTGCATCAAAAACCACATGGACAGGCAAGATGTTACACCTCCATTTCAAGATTTTTGATGAATGGCAGAATTCTGGAAAGCTTAGCTCATTCTTTCAAGAGATTTATCACAATCTTCCTTACCAGACTCGGAAAAATTAGTCACGGACAAAGATTTCGCAGTGGCTCAGAGAGTTTATTGAAAAACGATACCGAGAGGTTTGTCGTCTCTGTCGGTGAAAGGTTTTGCCAAAACTTGTACAATGTCATCCAAAGAACCTGAAAAAATCTGGACAATAGATATCAATGCCTCTCAAATACTATCCTCGGCAATGATGACGCATGATTTTTCAACCTGCAGCTTGCACTGTACCTACGAATCTGATCGTCTTTAATTCTGGTTGAGATGCCATCGGAGCATGTCATTCATGCGTTATTTGTTGTCTTCTGCACTTGGTAGGAGAAAATGGTTCCTCGGCGACACAGCATTTACAATTGTGTATAATATAAGTTTATCACGACTCTTTATATTCATGGCTCATATAATTCATCAGATTATATTATATTATCATTCTGCCCGTCAGTGCTGTTGGAATGTGTCACTTTTTAATGGAATGCGTCAGAAAGGGTCAGCGAGTTTTTTTCTGGCGTCTTTTAGATCAGGACAGACTGGAACTTATTGCTGTTGTGGGCAGATCTAGATATTGCTCGTAAATTATATTGCCCTCTGATTTGGTTGTGTGGGTTTGGAGCCTAATAATATTGGAGGAGTTGCTCATCTGGCTTGGACTTGCTGGTTCACTTCAGAATCTCCTGATTCTGAAGTGATTCGGCGCCCTGTGTTTGTCAAGAGATGTTCAGAATCTGACCTCCTGGAATCCTGCGGATTTTAAAACTTGACAAAATCGTAAAGATGAATATCATCCTTCAGAATCCACCTAACGAGGAAACTCACTGTAAGACGTGGGATGCTACACGTTTTATGAGAATAGGCTCAACTGCACCCTGTATTCACCTTCGTTACCTTTTGAGAAGTACATAAACGAAAACTTCGTGAACTTGGGGACACAATTTTTTCGAAATCCAGTCACTACTCAAATGACATGAATCTCACGTAGTAGATCATTAATCTGCTCCAAAGATGTTATGGTTGTTCAGTCACTAGGTAGCGACTAATACGTGCTGAAACGGAATTATTTTCACAGAATGCTTATAACCGAAATAAGTCTGAATGTAGACAGTGCAATGATTCTATCTCTAGTGTTATTTTAACCCAAGTTCTGGAAGAAAAGCATTATCCTGCAATCATGAAAAAACTCATGGCAACCTTCGCCTCCACCACCTCTAATTCTTACTCGGTACATATCTCCCTCGTCCATCATGTTATCAGAGCACTATGGATTTCAGCTAAGTATATTAAGAAAACACAAAAAATTAATTAATTATCAGGAGTGCTCTGCTAAATCTTTCCAGGTCTTGCCAACCGAACGTTGATGAGAATTCGCTAGCATTCTCTTCTTTTTTCTCACAACGTGATGGTTCTTGGGCCGCGGTGGATTAGATTTGGACTTCTGCCCTCTGAAAAATCTATGATACATAGCCAGAGCAAATTTAGGTTTCTCCGAGCACGCTCCAACGACTCCTGTCTTGATCGACAAAAATGGGCCATGTTAAGGAGATGTTATTTAAGCATGTGCACAGAATGACTTAGATGATGAATGCAGACGGGCCGAGCCAGGCCACAGCAGTTATTGAAAAGCACGTTGCCGTGGGTGCTCTACGAGGGGATTCTTAACGGTGGCTCTCAAGATGGCCAGGGTTGTTGCTGGCTCGCCATTTAGCATAGAGCTACTACTGAGCAGCTTTGAGGATACTTTCCATCAAACCTGCCATTTGTCTGAAACTCGATATGCAGTTTTAGTCCTGCTCTGCGACAGCCATGCTTCCATCTGCTCAGCTACTAATTGATTAGGTCTAAAAGGCGAGGAACATGATGACAAGGAAAGAACTCCATGACAAGCGCATGCCTTGCGGGGAGAGCGCTTCTGCAGCTCAATGACATGGCGTAGTGAAGAACGCTGTGATTGTGTCGGCTTAGCTAGCAGACAGCAACAACCGATAAGTTTCCTGTTGCTCAAATAACATTCCCGCCGCAGAATGCTTCAACGACACATGACGTCAGTATCGCTTCCAGCAATCACACAGGAACATGGACGAGCATCTTCTTACCACAGAAAAGTCAAAATCTCAGCTCATGTGATGCATCTCACTGCTTCAGTCTGTTGGAACGAACGTCCTCACCTCGTACGTAAGAACCGCACGTTTCGCTTGTACATGTACGTAAGAAACGCTCACAAGACGCCGGATGCCAAGGCATGTGCTTGTTCTGGATACTCGAGCACTTCTGTCCAGGACACTAAATTTGAACCCTTAGTTACGCTCCACCTTGAACTCCAACTGTCGTAAGTGTACACAATGAAGGCATATACAATATTCTGGAAGTACCTTTAAGTTTTGTAGGATTTTCTTGATTTGTCATCTGATGTCGTTCTCAAAGGTAAACTTAATACACACCTCTAGAAGATGGTGTGATATTAGGGCTTGGATAATAACTAAATAGGCTGTCATCACCTCATATTGTGTCCCTGTATTTCGAGGAGGTTCATGCTGTTCTCAGGTGTATTGTGTAGTATGAGGGTCTCCATCCAGCGGTAGTACAACTATTTGATGAACATGATCATGGAATTGCACTCGTGTAGTAATACTGCTCGTTGTAAAAACGGATCTTATTACAGGTTCTCCGGGCCTCCAGATTCTCCGTGGAGCCATTTTCGTTCATCTGTATTGGATCCAGTGGAAGAAGGCTAGAGCGGGTCCATAGATGGTGATTCTAGAATCGCATCTTTGTCCTAGCCGTTTGATGCCAGCGGAACATTCTTCGTGTACACTTTGTGTGTGTCCGTGTGTTTGGAAAATTGAAGGAAGTTTTGCATTTGGAAGAAGATAGCCTTTTCAGGATGGAAAATTTTGAAAGTGAAGGTCTACCAGTTGTGCAAGTCCTGCACTTTCAGAATTTACCATTCCGAGAGCGTTTCTGGGGTTCAGGTGCAAGTGATCACGCGTTTTATATTGTGTCCTTCAACGACTGAATCGAGATTACACAGTATGTAAAGTCAGCTGTGCAGCTTCAGAGGACTGTGATGCTCTTCCTGGATACCTAACTAAGAACATGCCTCTGCTTAAAAAATTCCTTAGAATCAATGAAGATCTTAGTTGTAAGTATAGAAGTTGTGACATTTTGGATTCGTCTGATGCATCGCTGAAGTCTGCTATACTGAGGTTGTGCACTTGTGCAGCACTCCAGCTTGCGAAATGTGAGATGGAGCACATCTTTCAAACCCGAAAGCATATACATCTATCTGCATGACATTCACAGCGGGTATGTGTTTTCTTAGCTTTCTTTTGGGCTTTTTTTCATTCTTCTGTGGCTCCTACAGTTGAGATCGGAGCTATTTGGCCCCCAAAAGATATTTCTGTTTTAGATCCTTGGGGAATTCCTTTTCAAAATACCGGATCCGAAATCTACTCGCATGACGGGTTTCTTCTCCATCACGATGTTGCAGCACTATGTTCATGCAAACCAAACTGTTTTGTAGCAATTAGTAGGTGCATTCCCAAATTATCTCGTAAATGAACATCAGATTCTTCTGTGGTTATCATAAATATGCCGTTTGAATTTCTCCGCAATGGCATTTCCTTCGAAGCCCATGATCGCGTAGAGTTGAAATGGTTTCTTAACAAGATACTTCAGTGTTAATGTGCTGGTAAGGTTATAAGAGTTGGAAGCTGTTAAAGATGTGGCTCAAAATTGACGTTTTATTCTTTCCTTCCGTTCCTCCTTTGTCTGCTATGAAATTCTATTCTACAAAGGAAAAGAACCCCTCCTCGTTCCGGTGAAAGTAGATGGATGACTTGAACTCGGTATACTAGATCAAGATTTACTCTCTGTTTCGTTTTTTTTTTAATGGAATCGAGAAAATATTTATTAAGAAATAATTAGATACCGATTTGCTCTCTTTTTCTACCAGGTGCTCCGCCCACTGTGATATTTTAAGATACATGTAGAATGTGAGAAGAACCGGAAGCAAAATGTTGAGATGTTACATTTTGCTCAAACTTTATATCTCTGATTTCGTCTTATTTTCTGAGCATATTCAAAATTATACTCGATGCTCTCCAGTCGGTTGTTCATGTTTTCCTTACACAGTGGGGAGACATGTCGACATTGTTGAGTTGACTAGTCGTTGATTTCCAGTATGCAAAGGTTCTGTGAAGGATTCTATCTGATCAGATCAGAACCTCTTCTGGGTTTGGTATCGTATGGCTGAATGGTTCAGTAGCCTACAAGGTGTATACGCCATCCCCACATCCACCGACGAAGCCACAGATTGTCAAGGACAGCGTTTCTTTGGTGTACATCGAGTACAGTCGCTGTACCATGCGTACATATTAATGTATTGATTTACATCGGCATGTGGCCAACAGAATTAGCATAGCAAACAAATCTCGGATGAGGCGGGTTCTTGTTTGGTGGCAGAAAGCGTTCAACTTATAACAATTCATGGTCTGTGGTAGGCGGGTGTCGAATTGAGCTCGTGAGACCAGTTCTTCTAAGATTTCTTTCAAACAAATGTATCAACCCAAATGTGATGCCAAGAGGGGCTACGGGTCCACGGAATGTATTGAGCTATTTTCTGGTATAGCTAGCGGTTGATGTAAGTATTTTCTACTCTCCAAGTACTTGTCACAACATATACAAACAAACCACCTTTTTTACAAACAAAATCATTAGTCACAAACAAATCCCAGCATCATATCTTGGATAATAATTACATTTAAAAGTTTCATAATATTCCCAATTACCATGGGATGTGACCTTTGAGTTGGATTGTCACACTTTTCCATTCGTCACACCGTCTCCCTTGTTAGATGTAACACTTTTTCTCCACTCAAAGTACCTTTCACAACCCGTAAAGACAAACTGCAATAAACAAAAACACTCCCTAAAGACAAATCTCCACAATATATTTTGGCTAAGAATTATTTTTGAAGTCTCAAAATATCCATTGTCTCATTTACATTGCTTCTCTGGTTGTAAAAGAACACTCCTAACACTTGTGTGAGCTGATATTATCTCTTTGTACTCTTCATCAATCCACATTCGAGTTTATTGTAAAGGTAAAACTCCAGCATAAGAAGATCATGGCATTCAGCAATTGAACCAATAATTCTTGCCCAAACTTCACTGAAATTACTTTACAACCTTCTTGTTTTCTAAGAAAATTTTATTAATTTTCTCTTCTCTATATCTCTCCGAACAAATCTCTCATCGTACATGTATCACAAGACGATATGCAGACCCATGTGTACTAAAACCATCAAACATGTCACTCCCTTACTCCAATTACTTTCAAATTTCAAGACAAGTTTATTTATCATCCAAGCTTCAACTCCGGAAAGTTTTATTGATGAAAATTTTTGATAGCAAGAGTTATAATCACTATACTAGTTTCATGACAGTTAGTGCAATCCTAAAACTTAACTGTATATATAAACTTCACACAATCATTGTATACTCAAAAATCATCCAATTGAGTTTAAATTTCAATCCAAACACAAGCATGAGTCGTAAATTATATCTTCATTGAATCAGATCATTCAAAATCCTTGTATGATTCTCAGAATTAACCCAAACACACTCCATGGTTTGAATTTCACTCTCCAACTTCAACTCATCACAATAGAGCAACAATCCACTCAATTGCATCCATTCTTGAGTTCACCTTGCAGGTCTCATAGTCAGCTTTCTAACACTCTCCCCAAATCTGCGAATGGTCCCTCAAATGCTTCCAAAACTCCTCAAAACCTCAAAAAACTTCACCAATTGCACTCATTGGCCCAAACTCCACGACTAATAAGAACGAAGAGTCATTTTTTTGACCTCTAGTGTGGTCAAATTAGCTCCATATTGACTAAGAGTTTTACAACTTACCTAAATACACAACTTAGTCATCATATAAACAATATTAGCTACAATTCATAAAGAGTCAAAATAACAACTTGAAACGTGCTAAATATTAACGGAAGTACAAACTGAACCGGGAAGTTGATAACTTGAGAATAATACTCCTCGCCAAAATTTCTAACAATCAACTCTTTATGGCTTTCTTTCGGTAAACAATAGTGATGGATTAGAATCCATGTATTGAAAGACATCACAACTTGCAAGTTTAAATCCATAGCGCTCAACTAAATCAAAATGTATGCTCTTAGATCCCAAATCGTGACATAAGAAACAACTAGAAGAATGATTGGATCTAAAGAGTTCATCATTTTTCGCATAAAATTTTCTCCAAAATGATAAACTAGCCACGTTTTAAAGTGATCGCGATGAAGACACTTGATGTTGATCAAAAATGGATATGACATCGGTACATATGAAAGATCATGTTGTCCTCTATCCATATCTCACTTCGGCTCCACTTTGATCAAATAAGCTCTTTAGTGAGCAAAGCAATGTTCTATATCTCTCCCTTCCCCTTTCCACCTGATCATATTTTATATTCGATAAGGTCCAAGTTAATATCTCTTGGGGACTTATCAACATCCTCATCCTACAAAATTGATCCAACCGTGGGCTATTAACAGCCTTACGGTGAGCCAACGGTCCTCTTGATCTAAAGTTTCATCTTCACAACTATGTCTGTAAAGATGACACATGTCATCATCTTCTACTAGTACCCGTGTCACAACACGACACCGCAATTGTCAGAGGATGTGACCTTTTCGTTGGACTATCACATTCTTCCATCCGTCACACCGGTTACCCTTATTTGGTCCAAGGTTTCCCCAATCTTTTATCCTATCGGCAATCAAATCAAGATGATTCCCGATTATCTTTTCCTTATCTTTGTCCTTTTTTCCTTCCTTCTCTTCTCTTCTCTACTTGTGTATGTAGTATTATTTCTGTGAAAAGTTGTGAAATCCTCAAAGTTTTCTTTGTGTTTTATGTCAAAGATTTAAATACTTGGGAGGGAAAAAATTCAGACGATCTATGTTGTGGTCCATACAAGAACAATATGGATAGCCAAAAAATTTAACGATGGATTTGCACATGTGGGTTTCTAACATCCTTTCCAACTGCAGAAGGTCATCTACTCGTGATTGAAAAACCAATAGTTGTGTTGTATAATCATTGTCAAGAACATTATAAACACAAATGATACATTAATAACAACTAAACTTAATTTCAAACAACAAACTGTACAAAGTTTATTTTTGCGTTATTTCTTTGCATCATAACCATAAGCATTTATCAACAACAATCATAGTTTGCCTTAAGTTAATATAATTGTGAATTATGGCCACAACTAGTGACTCGTGGGCTTACTAGCAAAGGTGCAATGATCCATAGATCTCATTGAAGACTAACCAACAAGGATTATTTTTTGATCAGATCTAGTAAGTCCAGAAAGCAGTAGCCAAATGGACTAGCGCATTCTAGGCTTACTAACATTGATGCAATGAACATAGATCTGATTTAATAGTAGCCAATTACAGTCTTGTCCCTTCTCTTATGAGATTGAGCATAGCAGTCGTAAAAGCATACTCTAGAGCCAAAGCAGTGCTTTAACAATAATTACAAGCATGTTTATTGAAACTTTGATAACACAACAAACACATTAATTATTTTTCAATCGTTCAAGTATTTCCTCACTTGACTACCTTTGTAAACGCATTGAAATGAAGACAAACAAGTAACATATTGTTTGGTCCTATTATAGCTAACCTTGACCATGAATAATTGATTGACCCAATCACTATGGTCCATCATACAATAATTTCGAAGTAATTTTTTCATGATCTAATTAATTCTTTCAGTTTGCCCATCGCTTTGAGATTGATAGGCAGTAGAAAAAATTAGCTCTATGTCTAACTTTAAAAATAAATAGTTCAAAAATTCAGATAGAAATCTAAAATCTTGATATGATACTTTCGCCCTATGTATGTCATGATGTCAGTGAATCTCTTTGAAAAACAAGTCAGAATAGTAGTGATAGTGATCTAAGAGGATATAAAATGAGCATATTTCAACAACTGATAACACACTGCATTGATGACATTGTATCTCTAAACTTTTGTAAGCCTACCACAAAATCCATGGTCAAAGATTGCCAAGGACCATCAATTATAGTCAATGATTGCAGCAATCCAACCTCATTTGAGTGAAGTGTTTGATTTTGTTGGCAAACTATACAGCTATCTACATAATCATGAACTGATCTTTTCATCCTAGATCAATACATATGAGCTTGCTTCAGCTTATGTAAGATAGTATCTTTTCCCAAGTGTTCAACTGTTGATGCATCATGATGTTCCACCAACAATTTGTGTCTCAAAATCCCCTATGAAATATACATCCAATAATGTTTGAACCACCAGAATCCTTTTGTGTCCTTGGAAAAGATATCAGAGAATAATCTAATACTCAACTGTGTTTCCCAAATCTTTGCTTGAGTGTCCGCTACTAATGCAATAGTTATCAACTCCTTCAAGTCGTTCTATGGTCTTGATGTTGTAAGAACATCCACTCCTCTAGACAGTGCATGAGGGACAACATTTTCTCTTCTCGACATATACCTCAACTCCATGTCAAATTGAGCTAACTTCACTTGTCATCTCTGTTGTTTCAATATTTGGTTTGGAAACAAATAACTAAAATATTCTCATTGTACAATGTCAAGTAACATGGTATGAGGTAGAATTGCCATTTCTTAGCAGTAGACAATGGCAAACAACTCATATTCATGGGCAGACCAACTCTGCTTGATGTTAGAAAACTTTTTGGATTTATAAGCTACCAGTGTACCATATTGGATCATTATCCCTTCTATAACAATCATGGATGTGTCATGGTGAACCTCAAAAGATTCTCCTAATAATGGTTGTGCTAACACCTAATATATGGACAAAATACGCTTGAGGTCATCAAACACTTGATGGTGAACTTCTATCCATGTCCAAGGTGTACTAGCCTTTAGAAGATCATACAAAACAGATGCAATTTTTGCATAGCTTGGTATAAACCTCCAAAAATAAACTACAAGTCCCAAAAATGCTCGTAGTAGATGAACTAAATTTGAAACCTCCCACTCTAATAAAATCTTCACCTTAGTTACATTAGCATGCATCCCTTGCTCATCAATCATGAAGTCCAAGAACATAATATACCAGTTCCCAAATGAGCATTTCTTCCTTTTGAGATATAGTTGGTGAGCACACAAGTTCTCTAAAACCCAGCTCACATCTTTCAAATGATGTTTGAACGTATGAGAGTAGATAATAATGTCATCCAATTACATTACCACACTCTCATCCAACATATCTCAGAGTATGTTGTTCACGAGGATACAAAAGATGGTTGAAGAGTTGCTCAATCCAAATGGTAACACACTATATTCATACAATCCATATCTTGTATGAATAGCACTCTTGTGCTCATCAACTTTGGCTATTCTAATATGGTGATATCCATAAATAAAATCTTGCTTGGTGAAGTACAATGCACATGTCAATCTATCCATCACTTCCTCCATCAAAGATAAAGGATACTTGATTTTCTTAGTAACATTGTTTAATCATCTCAAATGTCCACAAAGGCGTAAAGTATCATCCTTTTTATCACATAGCTAAAGTTGCATAAAGAGGTACACTAGGTCGTAGATGACCCTTGTCAAATAACTTCTTGAGTTGTTTTTTGAGTTGTTTCTTGAGCTCAGGGAAATCTTCAATGGGCATACGAATAGGTGCGCCCACAAGGAGCTAAGCTTTCTCGCTTAGCTCCTTCCACCAGATCAATATGTGGATCAAATGATTGACGAGGAGATAAATAAGACAGTAAATACATATGGCAACACATCCGTCAACTTTTCTGACAGTCCCTCCAAGTTTGGATGGATTTTTTTCCCTCCAGATCATCAATAAGCGACTGTGACAAGATAGTGGCAACACTAGCCTCATCTTGACTTCATCTGGCTTTAGAGTTAATCAAACGTCCTACATGAATAACGTCAAGTTGTGTATGCTCCTTTGATGCTTTTAGCAAATTGCTTTGCATTACAATGATGAAAAACCACACTCATTGATCAAAAATGAGCTATAACATGTTCTAACTACTCTTGGAAAGTAAGTAGAGGGATAGTGTGTTGCTTCCTCCACTTGTATGTGATGGCAAGATGATCATCACTAATCACTAACAAACCTCGATGCTTTTGCATCCATCCCCAAGACAAAATGTCACCAAGCTTGGTTCCAATATCCATGATGTAAAATAGAGTATTGGACATGAATGTGCTACTTGGGTTAAAGTCTAAGCTAGTGTTGCTTTCGGTTATTGGACTTTCTGTTGGTCTAAAAGACAGAAAATACACTAAGAAGCCACATTCAATCAAGAGACAAGACAAGAAATACGTGGTTCACCTCACTTAGGCTACGTCCATGGAACACACAGAGTCACTTTACTAAATAATCCTAATTTTTGTTACAAAGAGCTTCTGCAAGCCCTTTTATATAGTAGTATCAGCCCTAGCCCTAGTCAAACTAACTAGTCTAACTAAACATAGTCAAACTAACCAGAGTTACTGAAGACCTGAGTTAACTCCTAACAATCTCCCCCTTGACTCATGTCTTGGGGTTTCTAACTCTTGTTATCCATATACATACTCTACGGGAAATCCTAGAAGGAAACCTAAAGCATAGGCCCTCTTGTAAACAAAGATTAACTAGAACTAAGCCGTAGCCTAACTAGGAAGGAGTAAAACATATACAAGAATCAAACAATTGCTAGCGTAACTCTACTAGTGCTCCTTGTGCAAAACCTGCATAGTAGCACAATGCCTCCTAAAACTCTCTAAAGAAATAACTTTGGTCAAAGCATCAGCTGGATTGAGTTTACCGTCAATCTTGACTAGCTTAACCTTCCTATCAGAAACTGCATCTCTAATAAAGTGATATATGATGTCGATGTGCTTCACCCTGCTATCCATCACTTGATTTGCTGCAAGATATAAGGCACTCCGACTATCACAATGGAGATTTACATCTTGTTTCACTCCCATCTCAGTGATAAGTCTGTTCAACCAAATAGCCTCCTTTGCTACTTCCGCTGCTACTACATATTCGGCTTCTGTAGTTGACTCAGCTATGCACTTCTGCAAGATAGATCTCCAACTAACGCATCCACCTCCAAGTGTAAACACATACCCAGTTGTAGACTTCCTCTTGTCCAGATCTTGTCCATAGTTAGCATCAACATAATCCAACAAGGATTTGGCATTGTACAATAAACCATCAAACAAAAGACCAAAATCCTTAGTACTCTTGAGGTACATGAGAATCCACTTCACAACTTCCCAATGCACCTTCCCTGGATTTGACATGTACCTGCTCACCTTGCCCATAGCTAGAGCAATATCAGGTCTAGTGCACACCATCAAATACATGAGGCTGCCCATTGCCTTGTCATAGGGAATTGACGACATCTTTCCTCTCTCAGTTGCATCAATTGGACATTGAGCTTCTGAGAGCTTAAAATGTGCCGTCAAAGGAGTCCACACTCCTTTAGAGTCTGCCATGTTAAACCTGTCAAGCACACGCTGAATGTACTTACCCTAACTTAACCATAACTTCCTCTTCTTCAAATTCCTGTGAACATCCATACCTAATATCCTCTTGGACTCACCCAAATCCTTCATCTTGAATGCAGATTTCAATTGACTCTTGCATCTATCGACGTCGGATTGTTCCTTTGCCAAAATGAGCATGTCATCAACATAGAGTATCATAATAATGAGGCTAAAGATCTCATTATTCACCTTCTTCATGTAAACACATGGATCAAACACACTCCGTGAAAATCCTTGTGCTTTCATGAACTCATCAAACCTTGCATTCCATTGCCTAGGAGCTTGCTTCAATCCATATAGAGATTTGAGCAATCTACAAACTAACTTCTCCTAACCTTTCTTCTCAAAGCCAGTAGATTGTCTCATGTAGATGTCTTACTCCAAAGATCCATATAGAAAAGCCGTGACAACATCCATCTGATCCATAACTAGACCAAATATCGCAGCAAGTGCACATACTGCATTTAATTGTAGCATACTTTGCCACATGAGAGAAGACTTCGTTGTAGTCCACACCTTTCTCTTGTGTGAAGCCCTTAGCCACCAACCTGGCTTTGAAGATCCTCTTCTCTACATCCGCTGGATTATCCTTCAACTTGTACACCCACTTGTTATCAACCAAAGGTTGACCCTTTGGAAGCTCCACCAACTCCCAAGTCTTGTTTTCATCAAGACAATTGCATCTCACACTCCATAGCAACGTCCCACTCAAGCTTATTGATAGAGGCTTGAGCTTCTCTATATGAACAAGGTTCTCCTTCTTCCAAGATCAACGTATTGTCATCATCATTCTTAGCTTCAATATCATGATCCTCAAGAATAGATGAATCAGCCCATGTTCCATACCTTTCGGGAGCTCTACTAATCCGATTTGATGATCTTCTAGTAGATGGTCATGGTTGATCTCTATCATTTTGTGTTGTGTCTTGAGGCTCAGCAAGGACAACTTGGTCCTCCAATTCCTATTGTTCAAGAATTTGCTCCATCTGTTCTGGAGCTTCTCCTTGTGTCGCATCATCAAACCCATAATGATCAATCTCCCCCTCAACAACATCCGTGAGTGGAGATTTGCCCTTGTCAGTATGGGGAGCCTGAGATATCTCCCCCTCTTTCAATGATTTGGGCTCATCGAAAGAAACATCCTCCGTTTGTACCTCAATTCAAATTGAGTCAAGAAATCGATTGCACTTGGAGGAGACAGATTTACCAAATACATTGCGGTATTTACAGCTTCAGCCCAAAATTCATATGGTAAACCAGATTGGCTCAACATACTACGCAGCTTCTTCAATATTGTTCGGTTGAGCCTCTCAGAAACAGCATTTTGTTGCGGAGTATAAACCGTGGTGAGATGACTAAACCCTAGTGATCCCCTCCTCTTTGCAATAACTTCTAAACTCCTCTGAAGTATACTCCCTGCCATTATCCAAACGTAGATATCTCACCTTGTGACCAGTCTAAGTCTCAACTTGGGCTCTCCAACTTTTGAAAGTTGCAAAGACTTCAGACTTGTGTGTGAGAAAATAGACCCACACAAATCTTGAGTAATCATCAATAAACGATACATAGTACCACTTCCCAGAATGTGAGGCTTTAGGAGAGGGTCCCCACACGTCACTACGTATATACTCAAGTAACTCTTTGGAACTATGAGTTCCAACATCAAAGGCATTTCTATGTTGCTTGCTCATAACATAATGCTCACAAAATTCCATGTCAACTTTACCTAAACCAGGTAACAAGCCCTTATCTCGAAGGAAGGTTAAGTACCTGTTACTCATGTGTCCCATTCTAGAATGCCAAACATGAGCCATCTCAGGCTGAGATCTGGTAAGATTGACTTCATCACATATGGTATTGCCCTCTAGCACATACAGATTCCTATGCTTGTGTCCTCTTAAGATAATCTTATCACCTATTCTCACCTCAAGTACTCCTTGTTTAGAACTCCACTCAAGGCCTTTTGAATCTAACATTCCAAGAGAGATTCTTTCTCATTTCAGGTATAAACCTGACGTGAGTCAACGTAGGTTTGACTCCATCAAACATGTGAATCTGTACAGATCCAACACCTTTAATTCTATATGGTTGATCATTTCCCATAAGAACTAAACCGTTTGATACTGAGAAAGTATGAAAAAACTCTCTAATGTAAGAAATGTGATAAGAACAAGCACTATCCATAATCCATACATCACCAACGCCCTTTGGTGAGTTGCATAGCATACCTCCTGGGCTTCATAGTCCATCTTCGAGCAAGTCATCCTTCTCATCAAAATCTTGAGCCACATTGGCCAAAGGAGGATCAGTAGCCTTGGTCTTCACACGGCAGTACTTCTTAAAGTGACCATTCTTGCCACATTTCCAACAGACCACTGTCTTTCTGTCTTGGGATTTACCCCTAGACATGGATCTACCTCTAGATCCAAACTTCTTCTCATCCTTCTCAATCCTTGGTTGTGACGGTCCATGGGTCACATTCAGTGCCGATTCATCTTCTGATGTAGATCATAAGTCAGAAGAGCACTTACAACCTCATGGTAAGTGATCGTTTGTCTATCACGATGGAGCAACACTCGTGACAGTGACTGATATGAAGGAGGTAATGAACTTAACATATGAAGGGCCTTCCTCTCATCAGTTATCTCCTCTCCCAGATTTTGAAGATCAATAACAAGATCACCAAAGGCATCAATGTGATCTTGAATCTTCGTACCTATATCTTTCATCTTGAAGCTCATTAGCTTCAAGGAGGTGTACAACCTGTTTGATAACTCTTTGCGATGAAACCGTCGCTGAAGAGCCTCAAACAATAACGTACAATTGTCATACTCATCAACTTGCTTCAGAACTGAAGGTTGTAGATGGAGTATAACAATACTCACTGATTGCTCCTGAAGGTCCTTCCAATCTTCATCATCGAATGTAGAGGGTTTAGGCCTCAATGACTTGCCCAAACCGGAAGCCTTCAACTTGCCTTTGACTTGCCTCTCCCACAAAAGATAGTCACCACGCCCATCGTATTTGACAATGTCAAATACGGCTCCTCCTATCTTCATGGCTGCCATCTCGTGTCGTCTAGGCCCTGAAATTGTCCCTAGCGTCGTTCGATTGTCAGATGGAACCTCCAAACTTGAATTTTTCCCACTCATATGAGAATAAAGGAAATTTACCCTGGGTCAAAATCCCTAAACCACAAGAGATACTGCCGCTCTGCTTGTTGCTGCTACTGCCACAAACAACAAAGGCTAACACGCAATTCCCTTCGACACATGTATGTACACATGTCCTTCCTCTCCTGCATACTCCAAAATGACTTTGTTCCTGTCGGCATTCGTTCCGTGGAAGATTCTTGCGTGAACATTCGCAGGGTCATGATGCATCCACAGTTGCTCAAGCAACCAACTTCCCAGTCATGAATTCATGTCTCGAGACAGTGACATCATCAGATTTTCTCGAGCGCCTTCTACAACCGTCTCACTACCGCCGGATGTGTCTACAAGTTTCTCTGACATTCAAGCAACTCTATCCGATTCGGCATATTTGCAAAAGTCCTGCTCTGTCCCGAAAGTCCACACGCTCCTCACTCACCCACTTTGTGTCAGCAGCCTCTTGCCCCCTCCTAGTCCCTCTTTATGACACCCTGTTATAAATTATCGTACCCCCTTCTCAATTCTGCCAGACGCTCGACCGTCTCTCTCTCCAAGAGCTTTTACCTACACTCACTCTCGCTAGGACACCCGACTCGTCACCGAGTGGGTCTGAAACACTCTCCGGGACTCTTAGGATTCCGCATATACTTATTCTTTTCCCGAAACGTGCATCGCAAGCTCATTTTCGAGGTTCAAGGGCTCGTTTCTTGCTCGACCTCCTGCGAGGGATTGTTGCATTCTGGTGATGAGGAAATAGGAGTGTTGGTGACTGAGTTGGAATGGGATTTCTGTCTGTGTGACAAGATCTCTACTAGCATGAGTGTGCTTGGCTGCGGGATGACGGAGGCGTGAGCTCATGCAGAGGGCCGTTGCTCAATTGTAAAAAAAGGGGCAAATGACGGTGCAGAAAAGGAGTACAAGCTTTGGACTTGGAGTTGCAGCTCGAGTACGGTGAGCGTGTTCCTTGTGCAGTATGCCATCAAGATCGGGAGGGAGACATGCCTTAAGGATGGGAGGAGAGCTTGATCTGGTAGAGGGGGAGATTCTGGACTTTGATTACACAATGCTGGATCGATTCGTGCAATAGAGCAGTGTTGCTTGAATCTGCGGGTTTTGCAGCTCCCCCTCTTTGCTTCCTCATCCTTGCACCGGGCAACAGTAGCACCCTTGTCCAGCAACAATTTGACGACGCCCTCAATATTTTTCTTAAAATGATCTTTCCTGTCCTCCCTGACCAAAGGAGTCAGGGTCTTGATATAACGCTTGATGTGGGCGATAAACACCTTCTTCTCGAAGGTCAGTTGCTCCTGAAGCCTAAAGGTGTCGACGATGTCCACCACCTTCAAGGCCGTATCATCCACGCCCTCATCTTCATCGCCTCCCTTGGTAGACGGGTTCGCCCCGATGTTCACCCCCATTGCTCCCTACACAACGCAAAATTTGAAACTATACCACGAGCTCCAAGAACCTCCGCACGACCTCTCCCTAACTTTGGCAGATGCTCACCTCCACCGTTCCAAATCCCAACACCAGAACTAAAACTTCCTCCACCTTTGCAGAATTGCTCTGTTCGGGCCCAAGCTCTGATACCAATTGTTGGTCCGAAAGACATGAAATACACTAAGAAGCCACATTCAATCAAGAGACGAGACATGAAATACGTAGTTCATTTCACTGAGGCTACGTCCACGGAACACACAAAGTCACTTTACTAATAAGCCTAATTTGTGTTACAGAGAGCTTCTGCCAGCCCTCTTATATAGTAGTACCAGCCCTAGCCCTAGTCTAACTAAACATAGTCAAACTAACCAGAGTTACTCAAGACCTGAGTTAACTCCTAACACTTTCACCATCTAGGATGCAGGACTCAACTTCTTCACCTAGGAAATAAACCCTATAAGGTTGACCGTAGGCAAGCTCATAGGGTCTTTTTCCTTGACCATCCTACCAATAACCTATGCAAAGTTAACCTGAAGTGGACTCTTTACAACATTGAGTGGTAATCCTAACGCATGTGCTACATCAAGGGCTAAGACATCGACATCTACTCCAGTGTCCAACAAAAATCTATATTCCAATCCTTGAAGAATCAGCACAATTATTGGCAAGCATATAAGGAAAGGGTTGGGATAGCATACAATATGAATTCATTGTTGCATGTGTTGCATCTAGTTCCTTGGTATTCTCCTAGGTGGATATTTGACGTACTTGTGCCGTCTTGCTCTTGAGAGTGCAATTACATTTGAGATGTCCTATTCCTTTATAGTTGTAACATATGTGATGGTTACTTCCATCTCCTAAAAAGCTTGAGTTCCCACAAGCTTGAGTTCCCACAACCTGGTTACCTCCAATATGGTTAGCAATCACTACCGTAGTCCTCACTAGGTTACTTCTCTTACTTGCATACCCCTTAATATGTTGATTGTTCTTCCAATCTTATCTCCGGTGGGTTGTAGTCCTTCCAGTCAACTGCTCCTTGTTTCCCCAAGTTGACTTTTCACCTCTCTGCTCACCATAAACTTGCATCAGTGCAGCCTCCAAGCTCTTAGCCCGCTCATACATAAAGTCCAAATCATCTTAGTTCTACCGCTTCTCAATTTCCATGCGTAAGCACATTGAAAGTCTTTCCTTGAAGTACAACCGTTCTACTCCATGGTCAAGTCCTCCCACTTCCATCAAGAGATGTCAAAACTTGGTGATGTATTTCCTCATTGATCATGTCTGATGTAAATGAGCCAACTCTTCCAACTTGATCTCTCGGTCATTGCTTGGTACTAAACTACGCTTTAGTCTCTTTTTGAACACTCCTCAATCTAGAATAGCTCCAACTCTTAGTCTATCTTTCTCGTTCATTTGTAGCAAACCATATTTGTGCATTGCCAATAAGCCTGCTCACTACAAAGTAGACCTTGGCATCTTCTTCCATGCTTGTAACAACGAAATAATTCTCCATTTCAATAACCCACATCTCAAAGTAAGCTAGGTCTCTCTTTCCAAAAAACTTCTCCGGTGTCCCATGGACATTTCTTTGCTCTAAGAACGCCCGAACGTCTGGATGTAGAAGAACCCTCTAGAACCTTGTGTGAGTTGACAATTTCTTCTTCTTCTCCTAAGCACTCCACATTCGAGTTCATTATAAACCGGTAAAACTTCAGCGGAAGAAGATTATGATATCCAATGATTTGACCAATAACTCTCGCTTAAACGTTACAAAAAATTTCCACACTACCCTTTTAATTTCTCAAAAAAGTTTCGGATGTTTTTCTCCTCTAGATCTGTCAAAACAATTAATGATTTACACACTATATTACAAGGTGATATGCAAATCCCTCTATAGAAAACCCATCACACATCCCAATCTTAGATTCCAATAGCTCCCAGATTTCATGAGAAGGTCACTCATCATCAAAACTTGAACTCTGCAAAGTTTTATTGAGAGAACTTTTTGATATCAAAAGATATGATCTCTGTACTAACTTCGTGACAATCAATGCAATCCTGCAACTCTAACTGTATACACAAACTTCAAGCTATCACTCCGTACGCAAAACTCGTCCAATTGAGTCAAAATTTTAATCCAAACGCGAGCCTAAGTCGTAAACTATATCACAGTTGATCAAATCTTCCAAAACCCTTGTAAGATTCTCAGAAACACCCCAAATACACTCAAAGGTCTAAATTTTTCTTTCTATTTTTGAATGACCATTTTAGAGTGACAAATCCTTCAAATCCATCCATTCTTGAGCCCACGTCGTCGCCCCTCGTGCTATCAGCTCTCCAACCCTATCTTAGATCTTCGAATGTCCCCTTGGACGATCTCCAAAACTTCTCAAAACCTTGAAGAAGTTGCTCAAGTGTCCTCATTGGTCCAAATTCCAAGACCAATGAGAATGAAGAGTGTTAATTTGACCTCTAGTGTGGTCAAATTAGCTTCATATTAACTTAGAGCTTTACAACTATCCTAAACACAATACTTAGCCATCATATACACAATATGATTTACCACTAATAAAGAGTCAAAATGACAACTCGAAATCGGCTAAGTATGAACGGAACTACAAACGGAACCGGGGAGTTTATGACTTGAGAATAATACTCCTCGCCAAAATTCCTAACAATCAACTCCCTATGGCTTATTTTCGGTAAACAAAAGTGATGGATTGGAACCCACGTGTTGAAAGCCACCACTACTGGTAAGTTGATATCCATATCGCCCAAACTAAATCAAAACGTATACAATTACATCCCAAATCGCACCGTAGGAAACAACTGGAAGAATAATCGGGTCTGGAGAGTTTATCACTTGTTGTAGAAAGTTATCTCCAAAATGATACACTAACCATGCCCGAAATTGATCATGATGAAGACACCGGATGTTGATCACAAATGGATTGGGCATCAGTACATCTGGAGGATCATATTGTCCTCTATCCATGTCCTACGTCGGCTCCACTTCGATCAGATAAGCTCCTTAGTCAGCAAAGTGATGTGTCTAGCTCTCTCCCATATCCTTTCCATCCTGACTACGCTTTATATCTGATAAGGTCCAAGATAATATCTCTTGGAGCCTTTTCAACATCATGACCATATAAAGTTGATCCAACGGTGGACTCTTATTAGCCTTACAGTGCATGGTCAGTTATCCTAACCTAAAGTATTACCGTCATGACAACAGCTCTGAAGATGACACATGTCATCATCTTCTCATAATAGCCGCGTCATAACACGACACCGGTTGATCCAAAATAATCCTCCTCCCTATCTTAACCGGTAGAGGTATCTAACATTAGTATGTACTATGATAGGCAAATAACATGCAAACGTCTACTACCTACCCTCTCAACCCAATCCGACTTCAAAAATCATTACTTTGTTGCTATTGCTTCTACATTCTCTAGCATAGTCTTCAACTATGCATGCAAGGATGTTAACTCAATGTTTCGAGCTTAGTGATCATCATCAAACTCATCTGAGGCTCTGCGTTTGCATGTGCGCTCCTCAACTTGAGAGTATAGTACGTTAGCCATTGGAATAAAAGAGTGACTTTGAAGAGCCAAGAACATGTTCTTGGAGTTTCCCAATCCTGCCGTGATACCAAATGTAATGCTCTTTCTCCTCTCCAAGTACCTATCACAATACATCTTTGCCACAAACAAAAACACTCTCCAAAGACAAATCCCCACAACATATCTCCGCTAAGAACTACTTTCCGAAGGTTCATAATATCCTCAATATGTGACCCTTCAGTTGGACTGTCATACTCTTCCACACCACATCAACTCCCCTAACCTGGTCAAGGGCTTCCCAAATCTCTAATCAGGTCAAAAAGATTCCTGGTTTTTTCTTCCTTTCCTTTCTGCTTTTTTACTTCCTTCTCTCCCTATGTATGTAGCTCTTTGCATGTGAAAAACACTAAAAATTTCTCTATATTCTATGCCAAGGATTTAAATACCTTGGAGCAGAAAAATGTTGGATGATCTATGTTGTGGCCCACACATGACCAATATGACTGCTAGAAAATTTGGCGGTGGGTATGTGACATTAGATGATATCCCTTTCACCCACATGATATGAAAGGTATGTATCTAAAGACCTGATCCCAACTGAGTCAAAGAATGTGAAGGGGATGAAAGAAGATTATGAGAGACATAAGGGGTGAATGATCCATCCTTGGAGGATCTTAGTGATCTGTACTCAATGGGGCGAGGGCAAAGCCACTGATGTAGGGCCTTGTAGGAGGTTGGGCTCCTCGCTTTTTCCTGTTTTAGATGGTCACGTTGTAAAGATCTCAGACGCCGTACCTTCACACGACTGCATAAGGAAATCCGGTCGATCTTCTATTTCAAGTTACTCAGCATCTCCACCGCAACTCCCCTGGCTGTATTTAGGTATGAGGTTCGTGCAATTATCGGAATAGCATGTGACTTTTACCTGTGGAGAGTTCACCGAGGAGAGCTAGGTTTTACAGCCTGGTTAATGTGTACACTCAGTTCTTTCTTTCTTCCTCCCTTTAGAATTGCAGATTTTGAGCATGGATTCTTCGCGCACGCCTTGCACTGCACAAAAGTGGCTCTTGATTTCGAGTTGGAACAACCTGAGCACATTCAGGTACAGGGATATTGTGCCCTAATACAGTCCCCGGAACATATGCAATGTGCACTAGTTTTTCTCGGGCTATAAGTGCCCGTGCGAATTAAGGAAGGAACAAGCGTACGCAACATTGAAGCAATGTTGCTACATTTGATGCATGATCTTCAGTCAGCTGGTGGTGGGTCTCGGAGATTCCTCGTAGCTTCAAATAATATTATCTGAATAGTCCGCGACCTCATTTTATGCTGACATCAAATCTTGAAGGAGGGGATCCAGAATCGTCAACTGCTGTAAAAGCCATGGTGTAGGATGAATTACTGCATCGAAATTATTTCAACAACTCTGCTGTTGAACGTTCGAAGATTATGCAGAAACACACTTGCCAAACACGTTATCTAAATGCTTAGGTTATACATATCTGCAATAGACCGTTGCACTCAATCTGCACTTTTACTACTATTTTATGATTTTCAAAATTAAAACCTCTGTACTATATTGTAAAATTGCTCAAAGAAAGTCGAAAGTAGGAAGTTTACCAGGACTTACTGTCTCTAAGCTGACCAGGAACGAACTGACTTTCTATGATTCGTAACGTTGATTTGTAAAATTTTTGGAGATTTTCTTTTTTGATTTTTGAGCGTTTACCATCCACTTGCAAAAGAAAGTGAGTCTCATGTAGGACATATCTTATGACTGTGATTATAGATAGTGGTAGAGATCAACTAGAGGGATCATAAAAGTTAGTATTCCTAGTATGGTAAGCTCTCTCGTGTGATAGACCTTGCCATTATATGACCATGGATATCAATTTCTTTAGTATATTTTGTAATTTATTTTAGTTAAAATGTATCTAATGCATTAGAAGAATCACTAGTTTGCACATTTCACAGGAGAGCAATCATATTATATGATATTTCTTTGGATGCTATATAGTATATAGACTTTTTGATCCAAATAGTTTATATATGTCACTGCAGCATGACATATTTCACATTGTGATACTATTGGGGGTAGTTCCATTTTATTCCCTTTTGGTTTCATCCATATACTACTTGATGGGGTATTCCTATATTGTTTGCTTTATTACTTGGTTTCAGTTTCCAAGAAGTTGACAAGGAGCTGATCAGAGTACTTTTAAATGAAACTGAAATTAGGTTGGACGTTACTTCGAAAATAGACTACTTTAACTACCAACTTCAGAATTAGCTGGAATTGACCTCTGGTGACAGAGAAGTGATGTGGATGACATCAGCACTGGTGATGTCAAGTGCTCGCTATCGGAGCAATTCCAGCAGACTTTTCCCTCTAAATCCTTGATCTGGTGTTCAAGACCAGTGATTTAAGACGTGAGAATTTCCTCTACTTCCTCACCCTTCGAATTGGGTATTGGGTTTCATCCAAATGTCTGAATGCAGTTGTGGCACCCGACTTTCTTCCAGTCACTAGCCAAGGACGAGAAGGTGAGCACTAGTACACGTGCATACGTTGGAGATGCTGGATGTGTATTACCATTACATGGTGGTGAGTTCAGACAGAACCGCTTGCACCAGCTTGCACCAAAGTTGTGAATGTGAAGAAGATCCAAACCTTCATTACAAGTCTGTCCATGTGAGTAAGATCATGGGGGGAACCAAGTAATAAAGCAAAATGATGTAGAATCAAGAGGGTAAGATGAGGTTACAACTAGTGGTATCACAATGTGAAATATGTATTATTGAATCTAAGATATCCAAACTATCTGGATCAAATGATCTATATACTACAGAGAATAAACATAACTTGTTCTCTTATGGATTGCAGTGCTAGTGCTCTCTTGAGAGCAATCGATACATGCGAAGACATCCATGAACACACATAATAATGTTTCACAAGAAATGTAGGTAAGGGGTATCTTATCGAGGAGGAGGAAAAGACTGATATATATTTTCCAAATCCGATCACTATTGTAAATACTCGTCGTCTTCATACTGGGCAAAACTTGCTCCAACTTACAGTCTTCTCAGTACTAATTCGTGCAAATCATCATTCTCATTATGTTTTAGCATAGTTTTCATGTTATGCTAATCTTATTACCTGCAGGGAATGAGACATTTATATTTTTCCATGGTCTTTTGCACATATGTATTGCGATCAAGTGGTATCTTTCTCACCAGCTTTATGGGGGTAAAAAAGTTTTCTCAGATACATTTCAAAGACCACTGCTCGGACTTGACCTCCTAGAGAGCGATGGGAAGAGCCAACATCGGTAGCAAGAAAGGTAAGGAAAGCAGGAAGAGAAATCTGAAATTTAAGCTTCGCCTTGCAATCGGCAAGTTAAAACCTTAAGGGGCATGATTCTTGCTCAAGCTAATTTGCTCAAACAAATCCACGGCGGAACGTGTAGGTTGTGGTCAGTTTTTTGAAGCAACCGTAGTTTGGCAGCGTGCTGGAGCTTTGACTCTGTTTATACGTTCGTGGAAAATTTAGAAATGCAATTGCGTCTTTTGTCAATGAAAGTCTTGTCAACCATCGTAACTTTGGAACACGTGTAAATGCAAAAGGGAGATACTTGGGAAGATGTACCAAGTGTTTTGATTTTTTGGTTTATGATAGCCTGTATACAATTGATCTATAGTCAGTACATATAAGCTGTTAGATAGCAGTAAGAACAGAGTCAACAGACCTAAGAAGTTTTGGAAGTCAGCCACATTTAATTTTCGAGTGTACATCACACTTTGGATATGCTGTAGATCACATTCGTTTTCTCATATACATCAGTTTATATTCATAAATTAAATTTTACGAAAACCCACCACCCTGCAGTTCCTCACAGAACTTCTCCAAATTGTTGATGTTAACAATGTTATTTATATTTTTCCGGTTTAGAAACGAAATACTAATTGGTCTATTTCATTTCATACACCATACTGTATCCACGGTATCTTTTATCTCAGACTCATATTCACCGAAGTTGTCATCCCGCACTCTCTACCACAGAAAGTAGTTGGCAACTTAGTGTTTGCATGCTCTTCGCAATATCGAATTGTTATCTGGCATTCATTTCACCCGACAAAAAGAGAATCTTGTCACTGACTGGCATATACCAAATTATTGATTTACAGTTTGTTCCTCTTTCTACGACTTCTATGTACAAGTTGAGTTGGTTCACTCTAGCTCATTTGAGGAAGGTTTGAACGGTGATCGCAGCAGCCGAAATGAATTTTGTCCTCTTTTTCACTGGCAAGAAAATTATTGTGGGCCGTGTCTCACCGTCGCGCTCAGATACCCTGTAGACCATTTATTACTCCAATATTGGGAATTTACTTTCCAGACTCTCGTTATGCAGACGTAAAGGTTGCAGTATTAGATTCTTACTGAATTTTCTTTGTTTGAGTTTGCTCCTTGAAGATACCCCCAAAATTATATCTCAAAGACCCGCGAGGACTAGTTTGACACTCCTTTCTAATGGCCACATTATCATACTATGTCTACTGAAAATTTAAAGGAGACTCGAATCAAATAATTTACCAATAAATATTAATAAAAAATATTGTTCTATCAAGATAACCATTCCATCAAACTAAGAAATCAAAGACTCCTATGACTAGCACTAAAAAAAAAAATGTATTTGTAAATATTGAAGTATTCCAGTGAAGCCCTGATAGAAAGGAGAAGAAATGAAACCAAATTGTAAACAAAATTGTTAAATGAAACTGAGGACACCTGACCGTCCGCGGCCAAAGCGATCTGTCCTTGTAGTCTATGGGCTTTGTTGTCTCAAAGTACTCAACACACCCCTGACCCATACAGTGTCTCCTACTTCTCGTGAAAAAATTTGTTGCATATACGGTCCTCGGACCATGTCTGAAATGAATCTTGCTTCCCGTGAGGAGAGTAAAGGACGGAACTGTTGCAGGAAAATGGCCCATGAGTGGTCCTCCTGTCGAACCAGCTCCGCTCACTTCAATATACAAGAAAGTCTCACATATTTAGATACTTGGTTCAAGTATGTAGTATATTAGTAGTAGTATATAAGGATACTAATTATATTGATGTCAGTATATAATTCGTATCTAGCTCGATTAAACTCAAATTATTATTATAGTATTATTAAGAGAATCACCAATTGGATTACGAAACTGAAACTAAATAAACTAAACTACAAGAATATATCATATTTCATTTAATTATCATACTTAATATCATTTAAAGATGACCCCTATAAGAAAAGCATTTTTTTAAAATTCTGATATATAAAGAATGAATAGAGAATTTAATTTAAACTACATAATAATATCTATGCCGTCATTTTCAGTGGTGATTTTTTTTTCAAAGAACAAAAAACCTAGCCACTGAAATAGCGGCCCTGAAAAAACCACTGCATGAAGAATGTATTCTGCATGCAGTGGTCTTTGAAAAATCTCAGCGTGCATGGAAAGAATCACATAGATGGCTGTGGTACCAGTTTACTATCAATGGTTGTGTTTTTATTTTTATTTTTTTAATAGTACTTTAGGGTACCATGTCGCGTAAAGTGGGGAATTTGTTTGACCGGGATAAAGATAATGAGTGAGCTACGATGGATCGTGGAAAGCGGAAAAAGTATAGGCACAATAGTTGAGAGACGGTGATTAAAAATATGTTATATGATAGGGTAGTTTTTAGATCCTCATTCCAACCCATGTTTGAATAAGATGGAAAGATGTATGGAGGTTGGGTCAAGAGAATATTCCAGAGTATTCATGACGGTGCAAAATTTACAGGAGCAAAAACACAATGTAAAGCATAATGTAGAAGAAAGTATGTATTACTAGGGGTCGTCTACGTTCTTACTCCGACAAGGGTGTAAACTTGTGGATCTTAGTTCTATCATGCATCAGGGCTTTCCTACTCGCACCAACTATTTTTTTCTACATCGATGAGGTTCCGCCTTGGCTTTGTCTATCCATCTACATCTTCATTACTCACATGTGAATGTTGTACTGCTTTAGATGCAACAAGTGTCCATATGACTTGTTGTCCATTCGGAGTGCAAAAGGATAGCTACCCATGATGTCATTAGGGATGTGATGTTTGCTATGGCGTGAGAAGGTGGATATCTCACATGGAGGAAGCGTTGTCTTGTTGTCAACCAGCTACTATGAGAAGATGATGATATTTATCATCTTTAGAGACATTGTTATGACGATTATACTTTAGATCAAGAGGATCGCCGGCTTATTGGAAGGTTGTTAAGAGGTCCACATTTGGATGACTTTGTAGGATAATGATGTTGATAAGGTTCCAAGAGATATTATCTTGGATCTTATCAAATATAAAGTGTGGTCAAGATGGAAAGGGAAGGGAGAGATATAAAACATTACTTTGCTAACTATTTGAGCTTATTTGATTGAAGTCGAGTTGACGTGATACATATATAGAGTATAAAATGATACTCCAAATGTACCAATGTCTAATCCATTTGTGATCAACATCAGGTGTTTTCATCGTAATCATTTTTGGATCTGGTCAGTATATCATTTTTGAGATAATTTAAAATGATGAACTCTCTAGACCTAATTATTCTTCCAATTATTTCCTACGTCACAATTTGGGACCTAATAGTAAACATTTTGATTTAGTGCTATGGATATGAACTTACAAGTAGTGGTGGCTTTTAGTCCATCACTAATCCATCATTATTATTTACCGAAAGTAAGTCATAGAGAGTTGATTGTTAGGAATTTTGACAATGAGTATTATTCTCAAATTATAAACTTTCCAGTTGCGTTTATAGTTCCATTCATACTTATCCGGTTTCAATTTGTTATTTTAACTCTTTATTAATTGTATCTCATGTTGTTTATATGATGACTAAATAGTGTATTTAGGGTTCTAATCCATCACTATTGTTTACCAAAAGCAAGTCATAGAGAGTTAATTGTTAGGATTTTGACAATGAGTATTATTCTCAAATTATAAATTTTCCAGTTGCGTTAATAGTTCCGTTCATACTTATCCGGTTTCAACTTGTTATTTTGACTCTTTATTAATTGTATCTCATGTTGTTTATATGATGACTAAATAGTGTACTTAGGTTTGTTGTAAAGCTCTTAATTAATATGGAGCTAATTTGGCCACACTAGAGATCAAAAAGTGACTTTTTATTCTTATTACTCGTGGAGTTTGGACCAATGAGTATACTTGGTGAAGTTTTTTGATATTTTGAGGAATTTTGGAAGCTTTCAAGACGACCATTCACAAACTTGGGGAGAGGATTGGAAAGTTGACAATGAGAGCTATCACGTGGATTCAAGAATGGATGCAATTAATTAGTATGTCACTCTATTATGGTGATTTGAAGTTGGAGAATGAAACTCAGATCTTGAAATGAAGTCTAAGAATTAATTCAAATACACTACAATATATATTTGGATTTATTTTTAGACTTCTATAAGGATTTTAACATATCAAATTCAATAAACATATAGTTTACAATTCATGTTTGTGTTTGGATTGAAATTTCAACTCAATTGGATGAGTTTTCACTACATAATGATATTTTGAAGTTTATGTATAAAATCAAGTTATAAGATTGCACTAACTGATACACTTAGAAAGTTTTATTGATGAAAAATTTTGATAGCAAAAGTTATAAGTTAGTACAGTGATCATAATTTTTGCTATCAAAAGTTTTCATCTATAAAACTTTCCAAAGTTGAAGCTTGGATGATAAATGACCAATCCTGAAATTTGAAAGTAACAGGAGTGAGTGATTGGAATGTGTGATGGTTTTAGTATACATGGGTATGTATATCACCTTATGATATATTGTAGGATTAGAGAATTATTTAGAGAGATCCAGAAAAGAAAAACGTAAGGAAATTTTCTTAAAAAACAAGAAGGTTGTAAAGCAACTGTGCATGAAGTTTGGATAAGAGTTATTAGTCCAATTGTTGAATACCATGATATTCTTATGTTAGAGTTTTATCGGTTGTAATAAACTTGAATGTGGATTGATGAGGAGGAGAAAGAAAGAATATCAGCTTACATAAGGGTCACGAAGGTTCTTCTACAGCCAAATGCTCATGAGTTCTAAGAGCAAAGTGCGACATAAGTGGTGAACTCGACGTGAAATCTCTAAGGTAAAGAAACTTTCGTGAGTTCTTATGTTGTGAGTTTATACCATCATGAGTTTTTGTTTATGATTGAGTGTTTCAAATTTACAGTAAGGTTTAGATTGCAAGCTCAAGTTATGGATGAAGCTCAGATGGTCATGCATTCTCATAGCAAAGCAATGTCCATGCGATAACAGATATTTTGAGCTTTAGAAAATAGTTCTTAGCCAAAATATGCTTGGGAGATTTGCATTTGGATAGTGCTTTTGTTTGTGCTTTGAGGGATTGGGATGTATGATGATCTGCATATCACCTTTTGATATAGTATATGATTAGAGAATTCTTTCGAGAGATATGGAGAAGAGAAACATAAGGAAATTTTCTTAGAGAACAAGAAGGTTGTGGAGCAATTATCTCTGAAGTTTGGGCAAGAGTTATCAGTCCAAGTCTTATTCTAGAGATTTACCAGTTGTAGTAGACTCAAATGTGGATTGATAAGGAGGCGAAAGAGATAATATCAGCTTGCACAAGGGTCAATAAGATTCTTCTACACTCAGATGTTTTCAGAGTGAAGCAATGTCCATGCCGCAATGTTGGTATGTCTTGTAGTGGACTAGGGTTAGGGCAGATCTATACTTAGTTCGGGAGCACCATGTTACTGTTGCAGATGTGGTGGTAACCAATTCTACGCATGACATAGTTTTAGAGGGGGTGATTACCCATCATCCGAGATAGACGACGAGTGCTGTAAGACCTAGGGTTGTACATATAGGATAAAATGTAAGTATATCTAAATTGTAACTAAGTTTATCTTAGTCATGATTATGTTTAGCTAGTAATAGTTAAGTTGAAGGAAAATATAGGGTCACTTTTAGTGTGGTAGATGAGAACTACTATTTTGTTGTTTAGTATGAATCAAGAAACAAATCCTATCACATGGGTATCTTGATTTTCCTTGACTTGGACTAGTTTTCATCGGTTGGACTTGGTGAAGATCCTTAAATCTAGGTTCGAGATTGACTTCGTACACTAAAGTTAATTGAATAGTATTTGGGCTTCTAGAAGATCCAAGTGAACCAATTGCATGTTGCCATGTCCCCTTTTCATTGGGGTTTATGATTTTTACCTTGTTTAAACTTGATAAAAGAAAATTACATGATAATTACTTATAGTTACTAGGGTAAAATTCTAAGTAATATAAATAGATGTTAGGAGTTAACTCAAGTCTTGAGTAACTCTGGTTAGTTTAACTATATTTAGTTAGACTAGGGCTAGGGCTGGTACTACTATATAAGAGGGCTGGCAGATGCTCTATGTAACACAAATTAGGGTTATTTAGTAAAGTGACTCTGTGTATTCCGTGGACGTAGCCTCAGTGAGGTGAACCACGTATTTCCTGTCTGGTCTCTTGATTGTGTGCTTCTCTGTGTATTCATAATTCGGACCAACAATTGGTATCAGAGCGCTGAAAAGTTGGGCTGTGCTTCTGCTGCTCTGAGTGCTTTGTAGAGAGGGAAGCGGAGACCATGTCCAGCGGGAGACGTTGCAGGCTCATTGAACAAGCACGAGGAATTCAATGCACTCGTCAAATTTTGCTGCAGTGGTTATAATTGCGTTGAGATTATCGTCGTCGAAGACAAGAATGGAGCATGGAGCGGCTGCTGCTGCTCAAGTGAGAGGCGTAATTGAATGGTCTAGCAAGAGGTGATCAAACACATGGTGGTGGAAAATTCGTTGGCAATTCTGACCGACCTCTAGAGACAAGGATTTGCGCTCGGACAAATCGATTCAGGATCTGTCCATTGGGAGATATTTCGAACCAAATTCGCACTGCATGAGAAGTCTTATACTTTCAATTTTCTTTCGGAGGATGTTTCGTGTTGGAATTTGAAGACGAGAACACATGCACCGATCGATTTTCCCAGGGAGAAATGGCTGGCTGGCTCTTGGGTTGGTGAAATTGAGATTTGGTGATAATCACACGTCAGAACCTGCAATCGAGCTCGCTGAATTTCTGTAGTGTGGTGCCGACATCCAGATGCGGTTCTACTGCAGATTGTCTAATCGACGCAGTAGTTCCATGTGATTCGATTTGTACAATTCGTATTGGATTTCTGTGAGAGCGTGGGGGATTGGTTGATCCCACCATCTCCCACTCTTCGTTATTATGGGTGGTGGTGGGCGTAGGGATCTGATGACCCGAGAAAGAAGCTGGTCGATCATTGCTAAAGGACAGATCTACGCGTCGCCTTGCGTTGGTGAAGTTTAAGTGCCTTTGACGTGACATTGCTCTACATAGAGCACTAGCTAGTGCAATCCATAGGAGAGCAATCACGTTAGGCGATGCTTCTCCAGATGCTCTGTTGTTTGTAGACCGTTTGACCTAGATAATTCAGATATTTACGTGGTTTAGGACATATTTCCCAATGTGATACTATTGGGGCCTAGCCCTATGTTACCGGTTTGGTTCCATCCTTGTATGCTTTGATGGGGGTCTTCCCATCCGTTTTGTTATTATACTTTGCCCATTTTGTTTACTATACTCTTTTGACTTTGTCTTAGAGGGCCCATATAAGTACGTGGGTTTTACATTCATCACTTATTTGGGGAGATGGCATTTTGTGCCCCGCCTTTTTCGTATCAATGTCAGTCACGCTTGTTTGTATTGAACAGAGCTATGTGTGGGGTGTCTTTGTCATGTCGAGGTTGAACTTTGAATAGTGCGAAAAAAATAGATCAGATTTTCTGTTGGAACTGCAGTTTTATCTCATGCGTGTCTCTGAGCATTGAATACTGTACTCATTTGCTTTTGAGTTGCAACCAATGATGCTCTGGAACTTGCCATGTGACATTTTTTGGAAGTTTTCTAGTAGTCTGTGGTGTTTCCCACATGAAGCCAACAAATACTTCTTGAATCTTTTGAAAGGAACATCAGATTTTTGTTTTTAACGTGAAGTTACTCTTAAAGCCGCTGCAGTGGATAGAGAGATTTCCTTTGGAGTGTTGAGAATCACCTCGTAATTTACTAGCAACAACACATAATCACTTAGACAGAAACTCTTTATTAAATTAAAGCTCAATTTTATCACCAATTAGTATCACTTAAAAATATATCAATATTTATATTTAGAGAACACAACAAATAATAGTTTTGCAAAAGAAAGAGAACAAATATATATTTAGTAGGGAAGAAACATATGAATGGGAAAAAGTGTCAAGATTTTAATTTTCCTGTATTATTCAAAAGCATTTATAAGTGGAAAAAACATGCACATTTTATGGTTATTTTGTCAGTCTAAATCAAGTAAAAAACTAAAAAATAAGTAATTATATATTTCATTAAATTATAATAAATAAATATTTTTATTTGAATTTTATTTTTATATAGTATAATTTCTTATACTTCTTATATATAAATTAATTTTTCAAGGTGATAAAAAATATGAATCATATTAAAGATTTTTTGAAAGGAATAAAGAATTTATATTCTGTAATCTTGGATGACTTTCATAAAAAATTTAAATGTGAACGGAATGGAGGGCTTGGGACCTATACATGGTCTTGTAAATTAAGCAACTAAGTTTGCTCAACTCCTAACATTGATCATACGTCAATCATCTAATCGCCTTAAAAATGTAGCGTGAAGAAGTTTCATATTTAAACTAATTTCAAGTGTATGTCCAAGTCAAGAATCACGTGGCTTCCTTGGAAGACATTTACGAGTTTATTAAAACTTTAGCTTCTACATCAAAATAGAAATAAATCCTCACTTGAAATTTAACCCCACGTACGCAGTTTGCTCTTATATTTTCTGATAATGTATTCTTGCTCTAATTTCTTTCATGTGAACAGTAATTTTCGCTAAAAATTCATTACTCATATATTAAGTGACCAAGATTTTCATGGCTTGGGAGCTCCCGGTGTGCAAAGTCAATATTCCGAATAGTTTTAATGATCTCATATTAAAAATTTCCGTCGTTTTTTTTAAAAATCTTCAAGTATTGAACTTCTTTCTCCTTCTCCGACAAATCTGGACAAAGTTGCTCATAGCCGCAAATGACATAAAATTTAAAGTTTTTCTTCTACAGCACCGAGATAAAATTTGTAACGTTTATTACTATTTCTCCAATGTCATTAGGGGTTTCCCAGATAGAACCATGAAATATTGGACGGGATTTGACTAATTCCCATAAACCCAGTCCTCTTTCTCATAATTCTTTGAAGGTTGAGGTGAACAGGTCCATACAAAATTTTATGGGTAAATTCATTCTTATTATTTTCCAAATCTGAGGGATTATTTCCTTTTTTAAAATGTCTGTACTGACCAAAAATGTTACGAGAATTGTTATAACTCATAAAATTTACAGGCTGCCTTTTCAAGATCCGGTAAATGTTTCTCCCGTAACCCATAAACATTTCACAAGATTTCGGTAGAGTGTTATGGGTAAGTTATGAAACACCCTATTATTTGCACACCTTTATGGGATAGCTTCAGTAAGTTTCTGCGATGGTCTGCCAGAGATATGATTGCTTTAGTTGGTTTCATTAGCCAATTGAGGATGTGGCAATTGAGCTTTTATACGATGATATTTTTCTGTAAGATTCTTCAAAGTAATAATTGTTTGGGAGAAAAAAAAGTTTATATATATATGTCCAACCGTACCAAACACTCAGTTACATCCTCGTTGACCTTCACCAAATTATCCCGACTTCAAAGAAATACTCGGCCGTTGTAAACAAGAAGAAAGAAACCAATAAAACCACCCCATATTGTCCACACGCTTTCTTGTCTACAAATAATTCCCAAGAAAGTATAATAACAAAAGGGATGGGAAGACCATCAAATTGTACAAGAATGGAACCAAACCCGTAACATGGGGCTAGCCCCAATATCATCAACAAACATGTTCCATTCATATCATTACTCTTAATAAATTGATTTTTTTTATTATACATTATGCTGTTTCTAGTTTTATTCAACATTGTAAAATGACAAAATATACAAATTATCCACATATTTATGTTACAATATCTTAGGTGTTGTAGAACATATTTCCGTACCTTAATATTGGGGCTAGCCCCATGTTCCCACTTTGGTTCCATCCTTCTACTATTTGATGAGATCTTACTATCCTTTCATTTATGTTACCATTGAGAAGAACGGTTGTGCATGCATGGTTGAGAGGAACCTCAGGAAAAAACAAGACAAGGAAGTCAAAGGAACCCCGAACCAGAGTCACGAGACAAGAAAAGAATCTTCGTAATGTACGTAAATTTATCCAGCATTTAAGCAATGATGCCGGTTTATGCAAATGCCATGCCTGCAAAATAATGAGAAAGACAGGCTCTTGTTTGAAGGGGAAAAATAAAGCAAAGAGAACAAAGATGGAGGTAAGCTCACGGAACGGGCGGTGAGGGAGTTGGCCTCGAGGGCACGGGCAGCGGATGCAGACGGCGCAAAAGAGTTTGGCTGGGCGGGGAGAAGATCAAAAGCAAACCCCATGTCAATCAATAAGACGCGATCCGAAGGACATGGTCGCGTTGGCAAAGGCCGCGAACTAAGGGGAGGAGCCAGAGGGAGCGGGAGAGTACAGCACTACGGTAGTATACCACGGGTGCACTTTGTTACCATGATACGAAAATACTACGAACCACTTAAATCTGAAATGCGGCCAGTTTGGGGAAGTGACAACCCCGCCGCGTGGCAAGGCGGAAAGGTAGCGCCTCGCATAATTCAGCCGAAATTTCGGTCTCGAGCAACGTAGCGCTGCTCGCCAACTCCGCAGTCTGGATTTGGCGAAATTTGCCGTTGCGCCGAGGAGCTGGCGATGATGGACATCGAGCGTCTTCTTCTCGATGTTCGGAGGAATTCCACTTCCTGCGCCGAGGAAGGCAGCCATCCGAGATAGAGCGGGCGATGGTGAGTGAAAGAAAGGAGGGAAGCAGATAATGGCGACGGTACGGGCCCCCGAGTGGGCTAGCTAGCATGACAGGGGTGGAGCAGGAGGATGAGGACGAGGAGGCGTAGCAGGGTCGAGGTCGACGAAGCTGATTTGAAACTCGGGGAGTCGGGGCTCAGCTAGTTCGTTCGGCGTTGTGTCGATGATGTCGTGCTGTGCTGCGATGCCGCGGAGTAGTGGGACTGGGCTGGGCTGGGCAAGGTTAGGCCGGAGGGCAAGTCGGGCCAGGGTTTGCTTTTTTTAGCCTCCAGTTTGTCAGGGGTTTAAGTCGATGGCGCCCGAGGGCCGGAGGATAGAAGAGGATGTGTGCTCTTCGTGCGCTTTTCGCCAAGCGAGTTGGGATGGGTGTAGAGGAGAAAGGGAAGCTCGGAAATCAATGCCCGACAATGCTTAGGGCAGTGTGGTAGTGTGGAGCGGTGTGGAACCGGGATTAGTCGGGATGGTGATTACGCCGGGACTGATGCTCGCCTTCGCTTGATTGCACTGAAGCAAAGCAGATGCCTTTTTCTACGCTGATTCCTTGGTACAATTCGCCTGAAGTGTTTCTGTGTCCCATCCGGTGTACATGCTTACACACGCGCACGCGCACACACATAGCTTCCTGTTCCTGTTACCCTCTTCTCTCGTGTTCGCTCTTCTGGAGTCTTGTCCCCCGTAGATCTCTCAGATCGCTTGCTTTTGTGATTATTACTCTCACGTTCCGAAGCAATTGGTAGTCCCGCCAGCCACTCGTCCTGATCAGTATTAGCTTTTCTTGTCGACTGATAGATATAATAAGTGCTTTCAGAACCTCGGCTTTTCTGAGCTAGCCGAGGTGCTTCTTGCCCACTGTTTTCGCTCCGTGAGACTATCCCGTAAAGTTCCTCTCGTCCTCTCGTCCTCTCGGATGCTCATCTGAAGCACTGGGCATGCGGAGTTTCTAGTGTGCGCTGGGTCCTCTCGCGTGGCTGTGCACCGGGGAGATCATATGGGACCACGTCAGTAGAGTGCTTACAGCTGATGTTTGACAGGTTGAGTCATGGAGTTCGAGCAGGTCTATAGAGAGTGTGAGTAAGATTGAGTAAATATGGCGCGAGGGCGAGGACCAGTGCAAGTGGGGACTGGGATTAAGGTGTACTGGGATGGTGACGATACGTGGTATAGTGCAGAAGTGACCGATTTCGATCCAGAAACAGAATGGTGCAAGGTTTTATACGAAGATGGTGAAAGGGAAGAGTTTCGGCTCTCCGAAGTGGAGTATAAAAGAATTTGGGGTGGAAAATTGAGAGAGAGACACTTGGCGGAAGATGCAGGACGTTTTTCAAGAAAACGTCTGCGTTACATTCACAGTACTCTCGTAGATATGGGTATGTCAGTTGGTTGGAAGGCATTATTAAGTGTTCGCAGTCAGAGTTTGTGCAAGAGGCGGATTAGTGTTTCTTATCATCAGGCTCATATTATTCTTTTTCTTTCTGTATACGCAGCGGATAGGCTCCCGGAATTCGCCGTACGTAGGGACTCGAGGCAGTGGTGGGAAGCATGGCAGGCCAATGTGAAGAGAGCAGCAAACTCTCGCAACCTCTCGGGGTTGGTAAAATTGACAACTACATTTGGCGAACAAATCAAGGTCCTAGACATCGAGGGGAAGGTCGATGTTACCACTCCATGGTGGAAGGCTCAGGTGCAGATGTCTTGATCACTTGATATCTCAATCACATGATGTTTACTGGCATGTTAGCTAAAAGTATTAAGGCCGGGGAGGCTTGTTTAATGTTTAATGGAGTTTCGCGAATGATGAGTTCACATATATTAGTGAAATAAGCTCAGCTGTAGAGCACCGTGTTCTAGAAATTACGAGCATGTAGATTAGAAGCACCGAGCCGAAAATTGATATTGTAAGGACCCCAACAAAAAAAAGAGAGAGGATTTCTTCAATAGTTTCAAAATCAGCTTACTGTGCCCAAAGTTATTCTCCTCGCCGTAAGTGGTTTAAGCACTAAGGAGAAGGCCTCGAGCAAAGGAGAAAATGTAGGTAGAAATAACCCATTGCAACATCAAATCTCAAATGGAAATTTAGACATTTGCATGAAGGTTACAATGTACCATGTATTGTGCAATTGATAAAAATTCGATTTGTGGAAGATATCGTAGCGAAAGTTGTACATCAGCTTTTTACTTTTACTCTCGGTTTAATTCGATGACTTTCAAATTTCGATATCATGCTAGTATTTATCAATGTAAAAGACAAAAATCATACAGTTTGTCCCTTTTACTTATTTTCCATGGCCGAATTTGAAACCAGGACCGAATCGATTAATGTGTTTATTTCGTATTGCCTGTTGTAGGAAGCAGTGAAAACTTGTGTCACTGGCTTCTACTTGAATTTCATCTAGGATCCTATACAGTCAGCAGACATTGTGCAGGCTGGTAGGAACAATGGTCATATTTGTAACGTACGGTTTACAATCCCAACTCCTTTCAGTTATGAACCAGAGAGGATGCTTTATTCTAGACAGGGCTGAAGGTGGAGAATTCTGCCATGTTATACAGTCTAATAATGATCGCATGTAATTGTGTCGCGAGTTAACGTCTGTCATGCCTTATTCTGAATCATTACTGCATATTGATTGCCTTGTGCTTTATCAAAATTGCCTTTGTTACCATTCAGTTATACCCCACGATTTTCGTCAGCTGGCGGCTTCCCAGTTATGAATTCCCAATTTCCCCTTTGGAGGTTTTGTTGATTGAGTTGTTTTACAATGAATTTTTTATTTTTTTTCATCATTGAGCGTCCAATAACTTACGACAGGTCGAGTTGCACGTTTCCTTGCAGCCTTTTTACATTCAAATTAACAAGATTCTTTTTGCAGAGCGGAGAGTGGCTGGCAAAATTGAAAGAAGCTACAAATTATGAAGATGTGGCTAGCCGAGTAAAAGACCTCCTGCTAAGAGCTCTGGATTGGACTGCAGCACGAGAGCTCTTTACATCAACAGGTATCCTACGGAAGAGAGCCTTGCGGGTAGTTTGGTTGCAATCTGATGGTCTCAGAACTGGAAACTAATTCTTGGACATGTACAATTTGTACAGGTGATACACCGATTGCGACGATGGGCGAGGAAGAAACCGTGTTCAAGGAGAAGGAGTCAAAGAGAAAAGGCATGGCTTCGGAGATTGTAGCTACTCGAGCGGCTAACCAGGAGGTGATCAGGGTGGAGGCAGATGTTGTAGGCGAGGCTCCCCCTACAGGTAAGAGAAGGAAGATTTCTAAGAAAACCCTGGGAGAGGTTACTCAGGTTGCAGAGAGACGAGACATGGAAGAAATTCCCCAGGAACCCCCCGTCATACGATTGGAGGTTCACGGTCTCTCAAAAGTCACTAAGAAGCGTAGGACGGGAGATGGAACCAAAGGCAAGTCTTTAGTGCAAGTCCAGAAAGAGTACAGAATACTTGACTCGAACAGCCGTATCTCCACCATGCCACCCTGTAATCACATTGGACCTCCAGACGTTCTTTCTCGTGGCTCAGAGGGTAATAGTTGTAATTTAGCTGAGGAAGCGCAAGAGGCACAGGTGCGAATTTCTAAGTCAGACAAGTTGATCAGCGAGACTTTTGTTTCTGGAACTGTTGTTGGAGGGAAGAAAAAACGTGGTAGGAAGAAGAAGAAGCTCCAGGATGCAGGGAAACTGAATGCAGGAAGTTCACGGAAAGCTTTTTTCCTCTCTGAAGCTCACGTTATTGAGAAAAAAAAGAAGAAGAAAATTCAGCATGCTGCTAGCTTAGCTGAATTTATGCATTCTGATGATGAGGATATCATAGGGAAAGGAGATGCCGGTGTCATTACCAAGGAACGGTCGGAACAGAAGGATACCCGAGATATTCAGAAGGGAGGCCACCTTGTATCCAACGGATCAACAGGTACTAAGATTGTCGCAGATGTTGAGGACGATTCTGAGACCACGGTTTCTGCTTTAAAAGGGGATCAGGACTGGAATCCTGCAAAGCGTATGGTTTCTTCCTGGAAACAGAAGGACAATGTACCAGAGACAATAGCTTCAGAGACTAGATTTGATTTCAAGAGGAAACGAGGTCGGCCTCGGAAAGTAGTGTCAGCAATTGTTGAGGTCGGGTCGAGGGTGAAGGCTATGGACCACGTCGATTTAAACCCTCGAGTTAGACCATTGTCCTTACAGGTTGCGAAGGCACAGGATAAGCAGCAGTTGGATAAGATGCAAAATCAGATATTGGAGCATAACTTACAAATTGAGGATTCCTGTCCCATTGGTAAGTCAGAAAATGTAGTAGGAGTACAAGAGAAGGAGCGACTTAAGAAACGAGGGCGACCTCGAAAAGGGGACCAGCCTCAACCTGTAGATTCTCAGTCAAACAGAGACATGATTGGTCATGTGGTGGAAGGGACAACTCAATGGCAGGACGTTGACATGAGTTTAGAGGATGTAGAGACGGTGATGCCAAGAAAGCGAGGTCGTCCGAGGAAGTCCGGACTACACGAACCGTGTCCCGTCCCATTGCAGACGTTGGCTCCTCCTGACGAGACTGAGAATGAAAGTGAGGAGTGTGGTTTTCTTGTTGAACCAGTCACACAAAGGCTGCTTCTATGCGCTGCAACCGTACAGGGGGATGATGCAAATGTGACTACGTCCAGGAAAGAAGACGGTTCAAAAGACGTCGCCAGAAAAGTGGTGAATGCAGACACTGTCAATTCCTCGCAGGAAAATAGGGCAGATGCGTGTGGTGCCGAGGTGGATGATGTTGCAAATCGAACCATCGTAACCACATTGACCCCCACCCAAAAGAAACGAGGTAGGCCCCGGAAATCTCCAGTTCAGGTAGAGTGCTTGAGTAGTCGTGAAGTTACACCACCGCCACCACCAGCATCTCCTATCTTGCCCTCTGTGTTGAAAGAGGACAATAGCCGGAGTGAGGGTTTAGTCAGCTACAAACGACGTGCTAGATCTTTCCGAAATGGTGGAGGTTCGGCCAAAAAACCTCAGAAAGGGATTGTAGGAGAACAGAAAACTCAAAATCAATCACCTGCGGTGACAAGATTCCTCTTCCACGACGAAGCAGCAACGAATGTATCCACTTCGATGCTTGTGTCCTCTGTTTCTGAGGAGGATATAACAGAAAATGCAGTTGGCACGTCAAGGACTGGTTCATCCCCCGTTGTTGCAGAGGATGCGCCATTGAACTCGTCAAAGCCCGTTGCTGCAGACGTTTCAGAGAGGAAGTATTCGAGACGACATTTTCGGAAATCCCCCGGAAGGCCACCGAGAAAAGTTGTCCAAGATGAGAGCCAACAGATATCCACCTCTCCTGTTATTTCACAATCAGTAACTAAACCTGTGGTCCTTCTGGATTCAGAGCCTGAATCGCAGCCGACATGGACAGAGGTCCATCTAACGGTTGGGAAAGATGTAGGAACAGGATCAATTTATTCAAAATGTCAGCTTTTCCCGAATGGTGGATTACCAGTTGTAGTTGAGGAACAAGGAAAGCGAGATGCGTATTATAAGATTACATCCGAAGCCGAGGAAGCAGTACGACCTACTCTGAAAGGGGATACGTCAGCTGCGAACAATATCTCGCCCAGGAGGTTCAAACGACAAGGGTCAACACCAGTGTCGATTGAGCTACAACACTCAAAGAAGCAGCATGGAACTATTCAATCATCTGTTCGAGCTAACTCGCACAATGATGGCCATTCGGTCGTTGCGAATGAGACTGAACTTGTAAAAACAAGTAAGAAGCGAAAGAGTGGTGACACCGGAAAGCTGTCAGAAATGAGAACAGGAACGCGACAGGGAGGACCAGTAGGAACCATCACCACAGAAGGCAAAGTGAAGAATGGGGTTTTAAATGGAGGTGTGCAGTCAGTAAATCAGACGAATCCTGTTTTGATCACAGCAACGACGTCGATGCAGCGAACTGACGATAAAGCAGGGTCGAATGAAGTCCAACAAGACCAACAACTTCAACCAGCCAACCATCGACTGCAAGTTAGGGAAGTTGCAGGCGATGAACTTTGTGAACCCGGATCTCAAAGTCAGGTAGAAGGTGGATTATTGTCGGCTCCTCTTCATGGGACCGGTAACCAACTTCAAACGCGTTCCCTTGGAGACGAATCATGTGCAACTCTTGCATACCCCAAGTCTGACAAACCTCAGACTGAAGGAAGGCATAATGCAGTTGCGGAGCCAATGAAGAACCAAGAAAACACTGAAGAAGTTTGCGTGGCAGTTGAGCCTGAAGCTGAGCCTGAGTACCCATCGTGGGGAGAAAGACTTTGCTCTGATAGTGAGGACGAGTTCGAAACTGGAACAGGTTGTGATGAGTCCCTAAGGAACAGTAATACAACGGCGAAGAGCTTGGAACAGGAACCTGTGAAACCAAAAGTTCTTGAAGAACCCTCAACAGAACATCCAATATCCACGGACAGAGTCACAGCAGTACTGGAAAAATTCACACCCATAGTGGAACAGGTGACAGCAGGTCCAATAGTCAGTGAGCTGACTGTTTCTGGAGATGTGACATCACAGACCATCGACACACTTAAAGTGGAACAGCCGACAGCAGGTCCTACCATTGGTGAGCTGACTGTTTCTGCAGATGTCATTTCACAGGCAATGGATACATGTGCGGATAAAGTATCAAATGTAGTCTCAGACGTCGCTTCTGAATCCGGGCAGCTACACGGAGGACAGGTATTAGGACAGTTAGGTGAGGAGAAAGCTCCAAATCAGGACCAGAAAAGCGTCCCACCTGAACTTGTATGCAATATTTGCAACGTAAGTATCGGGTCTCACATCTTCTTTCCTGCATTGGTCTGGCTTATTTCGTTTCCTCATCTCTCGAGGAGTCGAAGAACCGCACCTTCTGTGGACAAGTAACAGACCTTATCTGCTTAGATATCCGAATTAGATAGTAGGAATTATTCTTGGTCTTAATTTCTCAATAACCAAGTCTGTCTAAAAGCATCTGTTGCATGTTATTAGTCGGAGAAGGAGAGAGGGGGAATCACCCGAGTCATTCTCCTTTTTCTTGTGTAAGATGTGTGATTCATCTCCTTTGTAACATAAGTTGAATATTAGCTGATAACGTTGTCCTGTACAGTTTAAAGATGCCGAGGATCAAATGCTCCTTTGTGAAGATGCACAAGAACGTGGCTGCACATGTGCTATCCACACTTTCTGTCTTACTCCTCCACTTCAGAAAGTACCGACAGATGCCTGGACCTGTCTTCATTGTGCCCTTATGGCAACTCATAATAAGAACGTAAAGATATGCTCCCCGAAAAGGTTCCCACCTAAGAGGATTCAAGCTGTCATTGGTAGACGTTCAAATCTGGTGAAGGATGAGTTGAAGCGCACGGAACACAAACGGATGGAGTATCTTGTGAAGTGGGATTCCTTTTCGCACAAGCACGATACATGGGTACTTACGCGGTCCTTTTCATTTAGTATTCCTCGGCTGGTTTCTGCAAAGTTACTTGCTGCCTACACACGTTTAGCATTTAAAGGTTGGTCTGAATGAGGTTAACTTCTTGCCCTCTAGGTAGCAGGGCCACCTGCTACCTAAATTGATATAGATCGTGTATGATGAAGATTCAGGGCAACAGACAAATTAACTTCAGTCTTTCTATTTATTCTTGTGTTCATGTGGCAGATCGATGCGACTTGGTTTGTTGGGGAGCGGAAGCGATATGCATCCATTTTTGAGTCTAAACATCCGTAAGTTACCCCCAGTCTACTCATTAATGTAAACGTCGTCCACGCTCTCCACCTTGTGGTAGTTTTTGCTAGTTCTTATACAGTTCTCCAAATCAGTGAATACTGCAACCACACATGTATGAAATGTTTGGAACTTTCTTGCATGGAACTCGTGTGACCTAACTTTTTAAGAGTCGTAGAAACCCGGTTTTTTTTGCAATTTTTCGGTTGGTGTTTTATGTGTGATGGTGCCTACCGCACAATGTTCTTGTCTTGTACTACTCATAGTGAAGCACTTGTGGGCTAGCCATCTGCGTGATTAAGCTTAAGTCTCTTTCCTCTAATCTCTCTAGTCCAGGTCCTTACCCGTCTCTTACATCACCTAATTGTGCCAAGGATGCCCTGAAGAGAATATCTAGAAGGTGATTCATAATTGCATCCTATAGGTCTTGTTCAATCCACTGCTAAGACAAGACGCATAAACCTAAATGAGGGAGAGAGTGAACGGGCTTCAATCAAACAAATCACTTTGATATCTGTGCCTCAGATATCACAGTGATTTGTCTGTCCTGTATATAAAGTAACGTTTTTTATTGTGGTTGTGTTTACTCTTTAGGGATCTACCGAAAATTGACCTTACCAAGGAGATAGACGACACCCTCGTTGATGAGAGGAAACCGGAGTGGCTACTGATTGATCGCATCCTCAAGTGTCGTGACAGAAGTCATCTTCTTCATCCTTCTGAACTTTTAAGCACCGACTGGAACCGCGAACGCATCCAGTTTTTCGTTAAATGGCAGGGTCTGGATTATAGATCTGCAACATGGGAGGAGGGTACTGATTCCAAGGAAATGCAAATAGCAGTTTCTTCTTTTATTTCAAGACATGAATCTGCGGAAAAGGAATTGGTCAGCACACGTGTAGGAGAGTCTGTGGCTGCCAGCATCAACCGTCAGCCAGATTATGTAGGTGGTGGGAATAACTCGATGTATGCTTATCAAATTCAAGGCCTGAAGTGGCTGCTGAGCAATTTTGAATCCAGAAGAAATGTTATCCTTGCAGGTACGATTGCTTACCTTGATGTTCCTCTTCTTGTTTATTCCGACATTATACCATGACAATACAGTCAAAAGTCAATTCCATCCGTTGTTCACGTGAAAAGAAAAGTATTATCGCCAAAAATACCCAGCTACCCACTTATTTTACTTTGCAGAATCTGCTACCTACCTAAACACTGTGTTGCATTGTGCAGATGAGATGGGGCTCGGTAAAACAGTACAAACCATAGCATTCATGTCTTGTGTCAGGAATGAAAATCTCAGCAGTAAGCCAGCCCTCGTGATTGCTCCTAAAAGTACTCTTTCTGGATGGGAACAGGTTGGTGAAGACAAGCATGCCAGCCATTTTATTTTCAACTTGTCAGATTTTCAAAGCAATCCGCCATACATTAAGACTAGTGCTCGACGGATGTCGAATTAAGAGAGGAAATCAATCGTCCTCATTCCGAGAATACGCAATCACCTGAATCCTGTCATCCGAACCGGTCACGAGATGAGATCCTTACAGGGTTAATCTCCGTGGCTGGTTCCTTCTGTTCTACCATCTTTCTCTCAAAACCACAGCATACATATCTAAGGTTGCATAAACTCTTTCTATTGGAACGTATGGTCTATTCGTGTCTGTTCGAATAGTACAATTCACATCAAGCACCGTTGTAATACTACTCTAAATATTCATGTTGAGACACCACAGACCTCAATAACTTTGTAGAAGGCTTTCCATCAATGAAAAATTCTCTCGTGCAGTTATAGTTTTTCTTTCACGTAAGGTGTAGGCACCCCTTTACTGTTGGCCTGTTTGGGTCAGTAGATTGTTGTTAGGATATATGAGGTTGTGCGTGTCACCTATTTGGAGTCGGATAGCATCAGGCTCAGTATGATGCAATTGAGTTCGGATTCCTTCAAACAGCGTAGAAGTGGAGTCTGTTTTTTTCAACTCTTAAGAGTTAACTCAAGAACTGTGTATTTCACACAAGTGTTCACCACCGCGTCTTGCTCTGAAAGGATAAACATCATATTTTGTCCATGCATCACTTTGTCTGATGCAATATTTGACTTAATATGCCTCAATTGAAAACAGCACCTTGTGTCTGATCTTGCGACATACCCTCATCCATGTGTCCTCACAGTTCTCTGATCATGCATGCAGGAGTTGCAACTTTGGGCGCCTGGATTGAATGCTGTAGTGTACCAGGGTGAGAAGGACAACAGATTATTGATAAGGAAGTATGAGTTTTACGCGCACAACAAACGACCTTTGTTCGATGTGCTTCTGACATCATATGAATTGGCCACTCTTGACAATTCCTTGTTGTGCAAGTTCCACTGGTCTTCAATCATAGGTACGGCTTCTGCCATTCTAATTGTAACAAGGCGTACACTTCCGCAACGAAACTCGTCTTGCTCAGCATCCAAATGCAGCTGATTTAAGTATTTGAGAATCTCAAAGTTTTGTCATCTGATCTACTCACCAGGTGTAGTTTTTACCCGTGCTTTTCATAGTTTGTGATTGGGAGTCTGGTTATGTGAACAGTGGACGAGGGACATAGAATGAGGAATATGCGATCAAAATTAGGAAATGTGCTCAAAGAGCATCAGGCTGAGTTTCGGCTTCTTTTAACTGTAAGTTTCGCCTCTTTCAAGTGGACATATTTTTATAATTTTGAAAGCATCGTCTGGGCTGAAGTTTCTTCTTTTGTTGGGTTTAGCTTTAGTTTCATGGATCTAACTGTGCCACCTCTTTGAAACTTGCAGGGCACTCCTGTGCAGAATACTCTGGCTGAACTTTTCTCACTGTTTCATTTCCTCGATCCAGTGCAATTTCCAAATCTGGATAGTGCTGCACAAGAGTTCACTGAAGCAGTCGATGATGGTTATGCTAGTTCTGCTGATTCAGAGAAAAGGTTAAAACATTTGTCTAGAATTCAAGAGCTGTTGAAACCCCGGTAAGTAGAAATGACAATTTTGTACATCTGTCTGTGTTGTGTGCTCTTATTGTTTACGGGGTGTAAAGATCTTTGAACATATTGAGGTTCTATAGGTTGTTCCGAATTTTTAGCTCAACTGAAGTTTTGAGTGCTGCCATGTTCGATGCTGTATACGCAAGCATATGGATTACTACAGTAAAATGCGCACTGGTGTTAGTAGCAATAATTATGTGAACCAATCGATGTGTGTTTGAGATACCTCAAGCTGTTAAAAATCTTCAAGACGATGTGTTTGTATGGAGTGTCATACTTTCAATCAAAATATTCTTTGTGTTTATATGGAGTGTTATACTTTCAATTAAAATATTCTTTCAGTTTATGTTCGAAGAGATTCTTGTTGGATCCAAACTTTGGTCGTACTTTGGATAGCATTCTAGGAAGCTGTCCAGCAACTTGCGTATGGGATGTGGCCTCTTCTTACGGACTTGCTTCTTCATTATAGGATGTTGCGAAGGGTGAAGAACGAGGTGCTTGGACTGACCTTACCTGGTAAGAAGATCGTAGAAATTTCTTGCGCCCTGACAAAGCTACAACGACATTTGTACACTGCCATCCTCAAGAAGAATCTGAAAGTTTTGAATGCGGGTGTGCAGTCAGGTTAAACTCCTGTCCTTTATTTCCTTAACTACATCAATTTAATGTAATAAATAGTGCTTGGTTGTCTTATGTACTCGTAATTTCTCTGTGGTTGAAATGTGTTAACTCATACTGCTTGATCTCGATGTCCTCGGGTGGTAAACTTGATCACATCTATATCACCTGCTTACCTGTCTACCTTATCATCCCCCCATTTCATTTCATAGGACTTTTCTTAACTTGAGGATCATCTGGGATGTGCAGGGTTGAAAAGATCTTTAAACAACATTCTTACGGATTTGAAGATGGTTTGCAATCATCCGGTAATATTTACTCTTATTGGTTATCTTATCCATTGTGAAAATTATTCTGTCTGAATATTTGTTGGGCTGCAATATAGGGAGTTGGACAATCTTGAGGACAGTTTCCAGATCTCGAGGACATATGCAGTATTCTTCATAATACTTCAATTTGTTTACAGTTACTATAATTTCTTTCGTGGATATTGTCCTGAATGCTGTTTGCACACTCTTAATGTTCACCCTTAGAACCTTTCTATTAGAATGTATAATAAGTTCAAGACCAAGTCATCCTTCGGTTCTTGGTCTTCGGTTTCTTTAAGAGAAAACCATACAAAGTATAATAACAAAAGGGATGGGAAGACCCTTAAGAGAGCGTAACGTGAAGGCAGATGTGTGAAGTAATTGTGTGGAATTTCAGACTTCTAATAAGCTCGGCATGTTCTTCCTGATTCTCCTGTTTGGTTTGGAGCTTCTAATTCCCTCATCCTTTATTGTGCAGTATCTTTTTCCAGAAAAGGAACCACAAGGACTGAAACCTGAAGAAGCATTAAGAACGATGGTGGACGTCTCTGGGAAATTAATGTTTCTTGAAAAGGTTCGTCAACCGTGTTATGAATTTGTGAAATTTGTTATAGTAACTATTTGAGAGGTATCAATTTTCCTGAATAGCTTATTTAATCGTATTGGTAGATTGAGTTGAAGGCATTATCGTAATTGACGAGTATTGTTGCGCACTTGGTATCAGATTCCGGATGATTCCTTTCATTATAATGTTTTACGTACCCTAATGTATCTTGGTGGGGCTTCTTAATTTTTGCAGCTTCTTCCCATGCTTAAGAATGGTGGACATAGAGTGCTTCTTTTCTCACAAATGACAAAAATGCTCGATATCATTGAAGATTTTTTGGGTTTTATGGGTCTCTCTTTCTCCCGGTGAGTCACCTGACTTAATCTATGTGAAAATGGGGTACATATACACTGATCGTTCTCAATAAATTCGATCATACATATCATGATTCACTCGATTGAATCATGATATATAGAGGATATCGTGGTAAATCTCCTGTCACCTATGTAAAGCTACTGGAAGAAAACACGATAATTTTCTCTAGTAGCTTTGCAGAGGTGCAAGGATGGAGTCCTACGTAGCCGTCAGGTTTCTCTAGTATAAAATTTGTCCCTTAACATGTGTTCATATTTCTGTCTGCGGCCTTACTTTGTCTCTATTCCCATTCAGGATTGACGGAACCACCTCTGCGACAGACAGACAGAAGTTGATTGCCGAGTTCAACCATCCACAAAGTAGCACTTTCATCTTTCTTATCTCTACGCGTGCTGGAGGTCTTGGAATCAATCTGGTGAGATGAATAATTTAGAGAGTGTACCTTGAATGAATGGAGTCTATCTTCTCTGTTGTTTGACGACGGTAGCAGTGAAAATCCTGAGTTTAATTCTCACTGCAGCCGACATAGATCAGTGGCTTCTGTGTGAATGTTTCGAAAACAAGTAGTGATATCGTCTTTGTCATTTCTTCAATTTGTAATGGATTTTTACTAATTCACTTATCGTGTGTTAACCTCAACAGCCGAGTGCAGACACAGTAATCATATATGGTGAGTTGTATATTCTTCTCTTTTGATTTCTAGTTCAAGAGGAGTGTCTTCAGGTTATAGTTAGTAGAGGCAGAAAGCTATTTTCTAATAGCAAAGGTGAGGTTCGCATGCCTTTGAGAAATTCTTTTTATATCAAATGGCTTTCAGAATGATGACGTTGTTGTTAACTGAAAGAAAATCGATAATGTTTGGTGAAAGTTATTACTACTGAATTGGCCTTTATGTGCAGATCCCGATTTCAATCCGTTTGTGGACGTGCAAGCTCAAGCACGAGCTCACCGAATTGGACAGGAAAAAGTCGTCCTTGTTTATCAACTTGTAACTGAGTCTTCCGTGGAAGAGAAGATTTTAGAGCGCGCTAGGAAGAAACTTGCAATGGAGAATTTGGTCATTACTTCGGGATTGAAAGTCCCCAATCAAATCAAAGAAACTGCGGCAGACATCAGTACAGTACTACTTCATGGTCTGAACAACGTTCTGGATGAGCAGCATGTCAGAGCCAGTTACACCCAGCACACAAACGAGAGTGTTCTGAAGCTTCTTGATCGTTCAACCCCCGGATCTAGTCTGCGCGAAAATGATGTTCATGGTTATCTTGGAGCTGTGCAAGGACATGAGTATCTAATTCAACATGCTGGTAAAGAGGCGGCGAACCCTATACAAGGAGGGTACGGCGAAGAATGGAGAGAGTTGTTATGCAAGCTCGTTGAGCAAGATGAGAAAGAAGAGCTTGGGAGAGGAAAGCGGAGGAGAAAACAAGTCAGATACTCCGTCCAGCAAAATGTGGATGGTCAAGAGGAGGGTCAGGAGGATGACGAGTATAATCCCACTAGTAGCTCGGATGAAAGTTGTTCAGATGTAAGTCTCGAAGCCGAAGGACGGAAGTCAACTTCAGTGCGGAGGAAAACAGCTGATCTCCAACTGGAGGTAGGACAAGAGGGAGACTCAAGGAGGCGCATAAGTCCAGGTCCTTCAGTACCTAGATCTGACGTAGCGGGGAGATCTGTACCCACTTCTACTGCAACTTATGAAGTGCCCGTTGAAATTTCTCCCTCTTCATTGACTTCAGGAGCTTTGGGAACTTTCTCCTTCCCACACTGTAGGCAAAGTGGGGTCCTAAACTCTCCTGTCTTTCTAGGGGTAACATCTCCTGTCCAAATGGCTGGGTCTTACATTCCAGTTTCAGGCGCCATATATGAGAGAGTAATCTCAAGTGAAGGTATAGGTATTCATCTCAACAGACTCATCCCAGCAACGGGAGGAAATATTGCAGTTCAATCTGTAGTTTCTCCTCTGGCCCCAGGCGGTAACAATGCAGTACTAGGCTACACGGGACTTTCTTTTGGAGACAGCTCTGTTCCTCTTGCAGGTCAAGTTCCTTCTTCAAGCATCAACATCAGCGGAGCACCTGGCATATATGGATTACATAGAGACAGCTCTTTGCAGTTGGCTGGTGCACACCGTTCCTCAGGTATAAATAATGCGATGCAAGAGAATTCAGGATTACCTGGAGTGAACGAGTCCGTTCAAAGTGGAAATCCATCTCCTGCTCTAATCATGAACAGTACGAGTTTTGGCCATTCCGGTACGTGTGGAAGAGGCAAGTCCGTTCAAGTTGCGGGTCCTACTCCGGGCATTCCAAGTGTGGAACTTGGGTATTCTTCATCACCCAGAGATATTTCAGTTCAGTCCGCATGTCCACCTCCTAATTCATACGTTCCTCCATCTCTTACTCCATGCGTCAATAGTGCAGCACTTGCAAGTTCTGGATTACTAGGGGAAATTTTTTCAGCTCAATCTGCACGTCCTTCTACCCTCGCATACGATGCTTCTCTTCCACCTCCTACTACTACGTCATGCCTAAACAGTTCGGGACTTGGACATTCTGGAATCTTTGTTAACAATGGCCAAGGAACGCTCGCAGGTTTGCTGTCCCATCAGTGTAGTTCACATGTGGATCCCCCTGCAACGTACTCAATAAGATCTCCGGGTCCATCTGTTCCTCCACCTGAGAAAGTGGCTTCCATTTCAAATCAGCCACCAGTTTCTCAGGCGGCCGTTGCCCCCCCAACCAGACCTGTTCTAAGCTCTGCTGGGCTGAAGAAATCAGCAAGGAACCGTCAGAGGCACTTGCAACTTAGATCCGGTTCTTCCGTCGTAGGAACAAGTACTAGCGTGAACCCACCATCTGCTGCAGCAGCTCCTGTTCTTCCGGCAGTTCCCGTAGTTATTCCTTCAGGAAGCGAAGCAAGTCAGGCAGCTTGTAATGTTACGGAACCATATCATCCAGTAGTGCAATTAAGCCCATTGGAGACCCCTTTGCATGTTCCTACATCCTTTTTTACTTCATCTAGCTCTACGGTCACTGCTGTCCCTACTCTCCATTCAACGCCAGTAACGGGAAGACACACAGGTCCAATTAATCCAGTGGGCAGACTCGAAGAAGAGTCTACGGAACAAGGCGTTATTAAACACACTAGAGAACCAGCTGTCTCGGGGAATCCACCTAATTTGGGAGTAAGTATTCCCCCCATTGCAAGGGCACAGGCACAGAGAAAGCCACTATGGGTGCCGAAAGGTGATGCGGGTTTGTTCATGGGTTCTCTGAGGAACCCATAAGGACAGCTACTTAGCAAATACTTGAAGTGTGTACCACACCAGATCCCCTTTCACATGGAAGGGGATCTGAAGCAGAACAATGAATTGTACATGGACTAGGTTTGTGGATAAGAAATCACCAGCACGTAGAATCTCATTGATGAACAGAAAATTAGGCTGGATGATTCTCAATAGTGATTACAGCCCCTGGCACATTCAGTGCCTGACCCTTATACCTATGTTCAGGGCCTGGGGCTTGTACATATAAAGGACAATTTCAAACGTTCAGGCAGAAGACGGAAAATTTCCAGAATTCGGGAAGCCCGAGCTGATTTGTGCTGCTCGACTGTTCACACCACTCGATATCTTTGTTTTTGTGTTGCACGCCCCGCATCTCTCGAGGTGGACTGTTCTTCGAACAGTACTTCTAGAGACTGCTTATGGAGCGATGTCTTATATTGCAAGGGTTATTCAGTTTATTCTCTATCAGAACATATTGACTTTGCAATGTATCTGTGAAATGTCCATAGATCATGTAATGTATGCGTTCGCTCATTCCTCACACATCTCTCTTCCCGCAGAGTCTTTGAAAATGGGGTGGATGGATGCATTGTCTTCAATAAACTTCTGTTCATAGATATCATCTAAGTAATCAGCAAAGATATTTCATGATCTTAGCACTTCTGAACTGTTCTGGAGATATTGGTCATTGTCAACTCATGAGGGATGGAGTAGCCTATTATTCCGCCAGGACTCCAGTCATCTGCTGTGGAAATTGATAGTAACTTCATGACCAATTGTCCTGTTCAAAGGATATCTTCTTCGTGGGCATTCCAAGTTCTTGCCTTCTGATGAAGATGAGCTTTATGGATTAGATTATCCCCGCCCCTGATTATTGCCGAAGGAAAGAATGTTTTTTCCCTCTTCTATGCTGTTGAAGACCGTCAAGAGATTGAACCAGTCTTAACCTATATTTGCACCGTAATGTACGAGCTTCTCGACTGCGCGAGTGTCTCGTGCTGTGAGTGTCACGCATATCCTTTACAAATCATTCGTTTCAAACTGGGCTGACAATCAAAGACCAGACTCTTCACATCTCATGAGTATACTGAACTGTAGACATCCCGAGGAGGTCACCAACACGTACGTTTTCGTCCATTCTGCAGACTCGTAGTAAAAAGGTAACGATCAATTCACGTAATGCCTAGCTAGTAACCACCAGCGAGGGCAGTGAAAAACTGCAGGCACTTAAAACAGAGTCATGTAAATTCTTGAAAGATATATTACTAACTTAATATTCAGAATGTTAATAATCGTTTTGAAGTATAATTATTCAAAATGTTTATGAAACGTATGTGTTTTTCTGATTGCATAACAAGTTTTGAGAGCCTGCTCTGTCTATCTTAATCATATCCAATGCTTAGAAAACTCGGTGGATTTGTTATACAGAAGAAGTTCAGTAGAATATGGACCTAGCGAAGTCTTCTTTTGTAGTATATATGTCATTTATTCCCGACGCCAAAGTCCACTTTACGGTGGACAAATAAAATATAAAATATTCTAACTTCATACGCTCTCAGCAAAATGTAGTTGAACCTAAGTGCATTCTGAATTTTGCTAAAAACTCGTCTGCATTCGTCCCCACTCCACGTTGCTATGACTAAGTTTGGGTTCTTAAAGTTTCAAGTGTTCACTTTATCAAATACCGTTTCGCTTCCAGTTCTAGAAGATGACCGATGCTATGAAAGAATTTGCCTTCGCTATATCCAGGGAATTTGACATATTAGGCCAATCCTCTCTGTCGCAAATTCTTACTTCGCTTTGGTTGTGAATGTGTGAATTCATCTCACATGTCTGTAAAGTTTTGGAAATTGCACCTCTTACAGCGGTTCCTTGTTTATAGATTATTGTCGAAGACTGCGTTTTTTGCACGCAGTCTTCGACAATCAGCTTCTTGACAAAACTCTCATATTGTAATTTGGGTAAGTTGATGAGAAATGTACACATGTTATCATCGGCCTCTCCAGGGAATATTGGTCCTCCTATCTCTAGTTTCTCTACGTCGTTTTAATTAATTTTTATATTGAATAGTACTACTTTGTCATCTCCTTCATCAAGATTCCCTCCACTTCAGATTTTCTCATCTGTAATTATTTTGACAATTCCTGGTCCTTTCATCGCGGTTCCTTACCATAAGAACTTGCTCAATATAGTTTGTCTTCATGGTAATATAAGACATTCTTCGGCAGCATGTTACTGTTTGACTTGGTCATAGATTTATAAAACATGGTCATTCACCCCATAGTCACATGACAACAAATGACTGTAATATTCTTCCTACAATTCAAATATAATTAATTTTCTCTATAATTACAAAATATCATCCCTTATTTGTTGATACTACTACATCCTTGGCAATAAAATATCAATCTCTTTGTCAAATATGTAGAGAAGAATGTTGGAATAACATGCACACTAGTTAACTTATCTATCATGTATCAAAGATGTTATGATTGCTTCGTAGTCAATTTCCTCTCAACTAGCTGCAGCTCTAGCAGGCCTAGACATACAAATCTAACCCCTTTACCTCTCACTCTCTCAAAGTTTTCAAAAACCTTTTCTAACTCTATAATATTGTTGGTTTTATGTGGAATATTATTGTATTCTAAATCATTAATTACTTCACATTCAAACTTCTTATATGCGATGATGACATTGAAATAAATATTGCTTTATTTCTTTCATTTGATCATGGAAAATGCTCCACTTTTTTATGTTATATTTCTTAAAAAAGCATATGTTTTGTTCTATCTTAAAAATAAAATTTCAGTACAGATGACAAATTAATTTTGTAGTTTTAACCAACAATTCAAATTCAGCTGGATTATATCAAGAAGAGATATATGAAATATTCTTATTATTATAACATGATAGCTCCAAAATAAGCTTCATTAGATGTTGATTTTGTTGAAATGATTTTTTTCAACAAATTGATTGTTTACAAGAAAAGGTATCAATGAAACCAAAATTTAGTGATAAATATGTTAATTAGTGTTAGCGCATAAAAAATGAAAATTGTCACAACAATGATAAAAATACAAAAAATATTGAAAAAAAAATCAATTTAAAATATAACAAAGCTTCAAAAATCATTGTAAATTTATGATGAGCAATGACTAATTTCTATTTTGTCTAATGCACTTCTTGTTGAAATCATGCCACAATTTTAACTTGGTTTGATTGTTACTGTTGCGTGTGATCCATTTAAGTGAAACTAGATATGAGAGACAATATTTTCCATACATTAGGAAGATAGAGTTTACTTTTGTGGATGCATTGATTGAGTTATTATAAATGATTATAATAACAAAATTATTCAATCAAGGGTAAAATTATATTTTAGACTTTTTGGAGTATCAAGAAGTCTAAAATGTAATTTAAGCTCTAAGCATGTCCCCAATAATTCTATTGATTTTTTTTGTTTGTCCATTTGTTTGACTATGATAAGTTTTGGAAACGGCTAGTTTTATTTTCAATAACCTGAATAATATTTTCCAACCTATGTTAGGAAATTAAGTGTGATTATCAGTGATGAAAATTGTATCTAAATCATGTTGTGCAAAAATCACATCCATATAAATCCGAATTAGTTTTGATGTCATGACTATCTTTGTTGTGGTTTTAACATGGATCATTTTACTCAGATTATTCACAAAAATTAGTTGTGAATCATATTTAATAGACAGCTTCAATACCTTACATCCAATGTCCATATTGACGCTCTCTCATATTCTTCTTGATTTTGATAGAGGTTGTATTAGATTTGCTAGTTTTTTATTATTAGTATTATTTATTGACATGTTATGCAAATACGGATATAGTTGATAATATATTCTCATAGTTTTGGCCAGAAGCATAATCTTCAATGGTATTTTGTACTTCTACATGATTAACAAATTACTAGGATCATGTGTTTCTGCTAACAGTGTTGTACCTAAAGCAATATCCAATGATATTCAAATCTTTTTCTTATAAAAAGCTAATTTAAATGGTGTATTATTCTTCCAAATGTTTCATGCAATTTCTTTTGTCATTTGGTTTAGGTTTTTTCCCCATCCGCTTTCAATTTTGATTTCTATGATATAATTAATGCATGACATCTATATCAATGCATCATCAAATTGTTTCTTTTCCTACATATACGTAATCTTCATATTGAAATATTGTCTCCACGAGTCTCAACAAATCTATCATTTTCAGAGTTTCTAAATAAACTAAAGGTTTGTTATCCGTCTCAATCACAAATTCATTATATGCAAGCTATTACTTTCAATATTTTGATAGCCAACATAATGGCTAATGTTTAATATTATAGTAATTTGGATCTATTTGTAAAAGCTACTGTCAGAAAAAATCAAATGGATGTTATTCATCTTTTCATTCTTGTTGTAACATTCTTTTAATCGTCACACCTAATGCATTTGTGGTAGGTTTTGTTAATCTAATCGGGTCATATCGTTTAATAAAAGATGCATTTAAGAACAGATTCTTTAGAGCTTAAAATATAATTTTTTGAGTTGTAGCCCATTGTCATTTATGCCCTTGGATTGAGAGATTTGTTAAAGTTTGAGCAATACGAGCAAAAACTTAATCTAGTTTAAATTAAAAAATTCCATGATTGAGTTTGATTCTCCTAAGCATTTCATTTTGGGAAATGAAGAAATATCAAGTAAAATAACAAAAAGGAAGAAGGAACTCATTTTTGTATGGTTTTCACTTTTTCACTCATGAGTTATGCACTAACTCTATGGGTTGAGCGATTGATTCACTCTTGTCAAACTCAAATTTTGAAATCTTGAGATACAACTTATTTTCTCTTTATACTTTGATAACTTCTCATAGATGTTTATGATAATTTTGTAAAGATTTGTTATATATCAATATATCATCAAAATATAAAATCATTAATTTATCTAGACTTGCATTTAAACTTGAAGAAATATCATTCATAAGTCATATGTGCTTATGGCATGGATTAAACCAAAAAATATAATTAAATATTCAAAGTATTTTACATCTTTTTTAACTTCTTTGATTTGATTCTATATATGTCTAATATCAAGTTTTGTGAATATTTAACTCCATGAAGTTGATAAATAAATAATTTATTTGGAATAAATGATACTTATTTTCACCATTTATTTATTGAGAGCACGATTAAATATAAACATCTTGCCTTCCTTCTTCTTCACAAACAACACTAGTTTTGTGTAAAGTGACACATTAGGTTGGATAAAATATTTCTTAAAGAACTCCACCAATTGTGACTTGCATTCCTCGAATTCATTTGGTGCAATTGAATATGGACTTTTATAAAAAGAGGTTTTTTTTTTATGAAATCTTTATCTTAAGATCCACTCTTCTTCTTGATGGTAAATCTAGAAAAATATCATCTAAAAAAATTGTTGCAAATCTTTCAATACATAAATTAACTCTTCAAAATATAAAAGATTTTGCAACGCTTACATAACTTATTAATCTCAAAATATATACATCTTTTTGAATTATAGCAATCCTCTCAATTACAAATAAAAATTAATCTTCTTATTTTGATCTAAATCTATATCAAAATATCCTTCAACTATTAGTTTTCATAAATTTTTTTTGTCAATGCAAATAAAGATTATATTTTTTATCCAAAGCATATCCAAAATAGTATCATAACAAGATAATTGGATGACTCTTCATTCCAATGATTCCTTGCAATGTTCAATATTCAATTCAATTTCTATAAAAATACTTTCAATATTCTTTGTTTGCATGTTTGGCAAATGTATTTCCTCATTCTCATCTTTATCTCAATCCAATTCCAACTTTATAATCATGGATCTATATATATAATTTTGTATAGTTCTTGAATCAATGAACATTGTCAGATTCACTCCTTCCATCTTACCATCGGTCACAATCAAACATGTTTATTCCGTTCTCAAACCATTTATCTTCTTTCATTGCTTCCTTCGTCCTCATTTATTCCTCATCAAACCAATATGATTGTGAGTCAAGATTAGAGATATTTATCATTTTCTAATTATTATTCATTATTTTATCTTTATATTCTAAGTTGTTGAGGGGACATTGATAAAATGATCTAGCTCCTTGTATTGATACTCAAATTTGACAATTCATAGCAATTTTGACCAAATCTTCCATAATTATAGTATTGTTTCATTTCTCGTCTCCCTTTCAAACTAGCTTTTCCTTTAAAATATGCTTCTTGATGAGTCCCAAAATCTACATATGCGGATTGCAAGGATCTTCTCCTTGAACATTGAATTCTTTTAGAATAAAATCTTCTCTCCTTGTTATATTGGTTCATCTCCATATGCAATGCTTTGTGTAACGTTTATATGTTTAACAGTTGATATATGTTAGTCAATAGTTGTGCACAAGCAATAGTCTCATTTAAGTTATTTGATTTGTCAATTTTGCACGAATCAATTCATGCCGAGTGTTTTTCTTCAACCCTCTCTTGAAAATGTCAAGGGCTTCAATTCCATTCATATCTTGGATTTGAATTCAAAGATCTCAAATTTCCTCAATGTATTCCTCCACATTTCCTTTTTGGTACAATTTTCACATGCACGTATGAGAATGTGAAAATTTTCAAGTTTTCCTCTATGTAGTGAGTATGATATCAATTTCTTGGAAATTGTTAAGAAATCTTGTTTCATTCCACTCCATGTAACTTATTGATCCAACTCATTGAGTTCCATCATCCACCCATGAAACCAGGTAGAAGCTTTTTTCAACAACAAAATACAAACAAATAGTTATGCTCAATGTAACTTGTTGATCCTACTCGTTTAGCTCCATCACACATCCATGAAACCAGCTAGAAGCTTTCTCCAATAACAAAGTACAAACTAAGAGATATGAAATGTTATAGTTGATGTCGAACAAATCAAGAGGATAGTTAATTCTCTCAATCCAATCTTCCACAACTGCCATTGTATGATTTTTTCAATAAGGTTTTATATTACAAGCTTTTGTCATTTTCATTATCATTGATGTTTGAAGATCTAACTCTCTTGCGAGTTGTGGCACTTGGATTTTAAGAACTTGATCTCTCATTATTTTTCCGTTCTCTATGATTGACAATTATGTCTCTTTATGCATTTGTGTTTCTTTCACTCTCTCACTCATCATTCTTTTTGCTTTGATTGATGTCTATTCTTGAGCTTACTCTAACATTTGAGTTTCAAATGTGGACCTCAAATCTCTCAACTTTTAAATCATTTCTCTCAAAGTATCATCCATGATTCATATATGTTATTTGTCTCTCCGTATAAGATTAAGATGAACACTCTCTAATTTCTCAATATTTGTAATACAAAAGTAATAGTTGATATTATCATCACTTGGTAATATTCATACCTCAACTTTTTTATCACTTAACTTCAAAACAAAGCTTTAGGGTATACATACAATATATTTCACTTTGTGTGTTGAATCCCAACACTAATGCTCTATTGAGGTCCAAATCTAAACTAGAATTTAGAGTTTGAGATTCCAAATAACATGACTATTGGTAAGGTAATCAAATCTCAAGATTTCATCATTTGTTCCATGAAGTTGACATCAAAATGATAAATCAAATATTGATTTAATCTTGTTATCTCAATATATAAAAGTTTGATATGAAAATGATTAAGAAAAATGAATCTCGGTATAATTCTATCTCTCTTGTTTATCACATATATGCACAATAATAATATTTCAATACTTGCATCTCAATGGTCATTGACAAATGTAGGGGCGTACTTAGACGAGTTGATAGGATTTTTTTTATGATTTATGAATAAAGTGTTATATTCAAAGAAATGTGGAGTGTATTCTTACAAATATATTGTATTGAGAGTGTACGAGTACGAGTTGAAGTCACAACAAGAGAGATGCGCAAGTAGGCGTTAGGATTGTTAAGGCGGCAAACGGTTTGTCGTGAAGATCGAAAGCTTGTATAGGTATGTGCCAAGAACCTGCAGACTCAATGAGAATGAAGAATTGAACGAGAATTTGATGTCAAGGCAATGAAGGATGAGAGTGCCTATGATGTGTAAACCAACGATGGGGAGAATTCGCCCTCTCATTCCAATGGCGGATTGGACGCCGGCAGAGTTACTGAGATTGAGGGAATTGGGAGGTACTTTCCTGTCATGGCGGTGGAATTACTTGTGTCCTGAGTTATGCGAGGAGCTTCACAGAGAAAAGGCAATTGCTTCAATTGGGAAACGCGGGCAGCCAAAACACTGGGATGCCAGATTGTGAGCCAAAGCACTCGGACATAATTATGGTGAAGAGAAGGGTGGTATGGATTGGGAACGGTCTGCGTTGCATACATGGTTTAACTTCGATGAGCGCAAGTAGTTTAATCCCAAAGAGCAGAAGGGGACAAATGGCTACAAGCTCGATCTCATCAAAGACGGATTTAGGAGGAAAGTTGCATTTACCCTGAACCAATTGTTCCCATCCCAGCGGACCACGTACGTAAGCATGCACAAGGTGAAAATCGTGGAAGGATTCGTAGGCGGGTCTATTCGGGTTAACTGGGGAGATATCTTTGCACTGAATGTTCAAGCGATGGCTGCCAAGGTGAAGGAGGATGAGAAGGGTGTAGTGTACATCTCTTCTTTTCTGGTGAATTTATATGGCCTGCTATAGTGGTTAACTCTGAAAGAAAGACATCTATATCGCTTGGAATCCGGTCTATCGGACATTGCAGCAAGAAATGACAATGACAGAAGGGGATGTACCAAACTCTAGGACGAGATTTTAGAGAGGTCATGACTCTTCATCGACAGGAGATCGCGGTAGATATACATGAGATGTAGTTGGGGATCGACACATTTACGCGAGAGGCAGAAGTGTGATTGTGCGGCTTAGAAGGGCAAAGTAGATTACGGAGAGAACTATCCGTATAGGAGACGGTTAGCTTAGCAGTTAGGAATTCATGTATAAATAGGAGTGGGTAGATTAATCACGGATCTCTTTTATTTTGCAAGTGTTTAATTTGATTGAACTGCAAATTGTAGAGAGGATAGAACGAGCACTTATGGAGCTTTTGAGTGCAACGAAGAATCAGCATAGATTGGTCAGAATACCTCTGAAGTTACACTGGTATTCGGCCATGAGCTGTGTCTGCATGAGGCTTCTAAGAGAGGAGATCCCCATCTATTAGTAAACGAATTTGCCAATGCATACTTGTGTCTTGTGAATCGGTGAGATTGTGGCACTTGGATTAGATTTTAGGAGAGTCTATAATTTACACTCTTCGGACTCTGCAGTCCAGAGTAATTAAAGAAGACTAAATGCGTAATTTTTTTTCCTGTTTGGTTTATTGAGTATCTCATTCCCTTGGGAACAAACTTCACAGTGCAATTTACTTTAGTAATGTCCCCCTATGTTATTATAACAAATTCTAATAAACACTCTTCCATAAAATCATACTATCAACCAATATAACTTTTAGAATGAAAGTGATTCATATTCATATGAACAATAAATCTGATTTAATATCATTTTTACACTTAATGTAATAAAGATAAAAAGACACAATATAATAACAAAAGGAATGGGAATATCTTATGAAATCGTACAAAGATGGAACCAAACAGATAACATGGAGCTAGACCCCAATGAAGATAATAAATATGTAATGACTTCTAAAGATGAGATGCATTATCAAGGTCTCCCCTTGCTTTATATTCTATAAACTCAAAAGAGTCCAAATTCCAATCTATGTTAAAAATCTATCATGCACAAGTTGCATACTTCATTATCTTATTCTATCTAATTTTTAAAAAATATCTAACAACTTTATCTATTCCACCAATGCATGATATACATCTCATCTTATATTCATGCAACCAAAATTATCTTTCGTTTGTTGGATCATATGCATTATTATTTTGTTGTTTAGTGATTTAATGATATATTTATAATTTAGAAAAACTTATTATGGCAAAAAAAATTGATTCAACTATCATATTCATGTAAATTTCATCTAAAATCACATCTTTGGACTTTTTAAGCAACCAAATGATGTTCTAACACTCTTATGTGATTTTAATATATGCTTTTATGGTATAATCCTATATTTAAAAATCATGAATATGACATCTTTGTTAGCATTTCCTATAGTTCATTTTATCATCAACATATCTTCTAATAATTTGTCTTATCAATGAATAAAAAAATCAATTATTACATTGGAATTACATAAATTTGTTGTTACAAGCATATCATCATCTTGAGATCCAATGTGTCAAAATTTTTAATCATAATTTGAAGAAAATTCTTATAAGTTGATTATTTTGCATGTGCATCCTTAACCTATTATTTAGCAATCAAGCAATTCATAACATTGCAATATATATGTATTCATTTTTAGTCATTGCTAGAGGTTTAATTTCAATTTGATTATCTTTAAAACATGCAACTTTATGTCAAATTCTACAATTATTATATGTATAACTTCAATTTGAACTTTATTGTCTATTACATCAAGATCCAATGTGGCTACTAAATAAAAATATCACATCGAATAATTTTACAATGGTATGAGAGATCATGACACAATGTACAAAGTTTTCATTCTCTACAAATTTGATTAAATTACATGAACAATAAGCATTGTGCAAATTAAATATAAATTTTAGTGTTAACTATAGATGTAAAAAATTTATTATTTTAGTTGTTTGTCCAAATTTTGGGACGTAACTTAGTATAAGGAGATGGCAAAAATATCAATTAACAATGTTCATGTGAACCATATCAATTACAGACACAAATTCTATTTTTTCTATTTTATCATGTTCACTACCTTTTGTAAACAAACTTTAAAACATTAATACTTTAGAATCTATAGTGTGTATAATTTTATCAATAATATTATTTTTTATGTTAATATAAAAATATTGCAATAATTTTTGTAATAATTATTAAAATATGAATTTTGAAATCTATTTTTATCAAAAAATTAGAATATTGATTTGATAATTTTTTTAATTCATATTCAGTAAAAATATTTATTATCTAATTTAAAAAATTAATAAAAAATTCTATTATTTTTTTATTTTGAAAATAATTTATATATTCATAATTAATATCAAATCCGTGTAAAAAAATTATTTTAAATTATATATATACAAAATCTACATAATCAAAATTAATTTTTATTTATTAGCTTCAAAATTTTAATATTATATATAATCTAAAATTAAATATGATGAATTTTAATCAGAAATTTTTATTTTTTTTATTTAACATTACATTGTTAGATGAATAACTATTACATTTTTATAAATTTTTGATACTTAAAAAATTCATTTAAAAATTCATATTATTTAATGAAACTAACAATAAATTTTATAATTTTAATATGATTTAATATTTCATTAATATATTTATTTAAAATTATTATTTCTCATATATTCATAACATATACTGTATAACTAGTAGCGTATTTAAAGAAAATTAATCTAATCTTTTGGTTATTTAAAATAACACAATTACATTGATTGTGATTAATCATATCTTAATGGATATGATGAATCATAGCTTTGCTAAGTTTGATAATGTTGATACTTCTTCTATATGATTTATGATCAAATGTAAAATGACATGCATATATATATCACATCACAACATATATCACAATACATAGATCATCATAAATCAACATAAATGTACCATAATAATATTTTTCAATTCACAAAACGTCCACAAGGACACTTTGATCATAATCATAACATAAAAGAAAGATTAAAGTCGAGCCAAAACTAGTTTGAGCTTCAAATACTCCAGGTTATTACACTAGCTAATATCCATCATAGCCACATTCTCAAAGTCTCAACTTTGAAAACTAGATTCTAAGGAGCCTAATTTGAACTCATCCCTTTGAGCCCTACATCTCCTTATGTCACTTTCATTCCCTAACATAACATCTAGTGCAACGACACTAATTGCACTACTGCTTTTAATTGTTGTATCTGCTCGTGCCTTCATGCACCTACTTAAGGGTGTTGTTATATAAGTCCTAAAACTTTTCATCCACATACATATTGTATCACAACACACATCGTTATCATATCAAACATCATAATACATAGATTGTAATACATCAAGATAAGTGTACAACAATAACCCTTTAACGGATGGTTAGGTCCCTCTATCATCAGATTGTCATCTAGTCCATTAATATAATATGTTCTTTGTGCATCTAAGATAAGGAGGCCGGATGCTACAATGCCCCATCATTAATCACATGTCTACCATCCATACCATGTAATGATCAAACCAACATGTATGCTAATCGGCATCGAGAACATCTCCACTATCTAGTGAGCATCGTATTGAGAGGAAGTGTCAAATATTACATATGTCATTCTCTAAAACAAGAATCATAGATCACATACTTGCGGTTCCACAAGATGATCCACATAACATGCCTCCCAAGTCTACCCGCACAACTATCAAGCTTGGATCCATGATACCATCAATGTTTGTAAGGTGATATGGCACACAATTACGCATGTGATCCATTCAAATCACACTATCACAACCCTCTAGTACCAAAACTCTAGAAGATAAAGGCTCATGTAGTCGTAGAATCATGTGACCAGCAATAAAATCCATTGTGGTCTATGAACTCTACTTCAAGTAAAGATTATCACTAACATGAAATCTGAGAATTAAAGAGCGATATCCATCTCTTAGATGGTAGAATAGCACAAAATATCTCTATGTTGAGCAATACCCAAGTTTTCAAAAGCCACATGCATTACACTACGAAAGAGTTAGGCTCTTTGAGAACACATCCTAACCAAAATATCCAAGTCCAAGACTTAAACTGAATCTCAACAAATAGCTATAGGTAAGTCTACATATCGATCATATAATAAAAATTATGGTGAGAATGATGCTAGAGATACTTGCCGGCTAAATTCATAATCCATGGTCAACCACGATAGATGGATGTCCCAATCTCCAACCCAAACTTTCTTAGTCCTTTTGTTCACTATTTGAACAACTCTCTTTGCTAGACCATTAAGCTCAAAATCATCTCTTGAGGTGATACAATGATTGATCAACGTTTGATTACATAAAGTCTGAAACTGCTCAAAAAACTTAGTAAACTAATCAATCATCACCTCCGCTAATGCATCAAATCAACTTAACATGGAAGCTAAGAACACATAAGATGTTCCCTCACTTGATGTTTGACAAAATGCCACCTACTTAATCCACTTGGAAAAATGCTTAACCATGACCAACACATATTGATGATGTCTTATAGTCAATGAAAAAGTTCATGTAAAATCCAAGCTCCAATGGTAACCAAGTCCCATAATCGGTAGGGGATGTAACTATGGCATAAGGGCATTGAATGATGCTTGCACAAGATCACATACCATACATCTTGTCACAAATTGATGCACATGAGTTTGCATATCTCTCCACCAATAGTGACTTTGAAATAAGCTATATGTACATTTCACTCCAAAATGACCTCACTTCTTATAACAATGTCTAACCAACTGTACACTTTGAGAAGAAAGTGGTACAACACAAATGCCACCATCTCCCCATACACAAAGAAAATGTCTATTGCATAGCTCTTTGTAGAACTTGATCCCAATCCTAGGCATTCAAAATGCCCACCAAAGCACCTCTATGAAGATACTTTAACACCATCATATCATCATGGACGTCTTGACTTACCAAACTGTTTTTAGTCTCAACATCCAAGGATAACATATCCATTCTTTGACCTAAGAGATATATCATATTAGCTCTTAAGAATCAACATCCTCAAGAAGTCACATGCATACCAACCTGACATCATCTCCTTATCAATATCATTATGCCATCAAGGAGAGCCATACTCTCCATAAGATATCTCCACTAATTCAGCCTCAAGAAGATCTTGACATCTACTTTGGATCAAATCTTCCTCCATTTTTTATATCAATAAGGACGACTGAAGTCTGATGCATCACTTGTCAAGTCAATTTGTATACCATATCCCCTCAAACACCCTACATACTTCAAAAGGTAAAACAGGTTTTGAAACTTTTGAGAAACATCCACACCCTTCATCTTTCTCCTTTTGTCACTTTAGGACCAATCCTAACATCCCAAATCTCCTCTTCATTGACACTAGAGAGGAAAAAGCCATAGTATATGGTTGCTAAACGATAAACTCTTGAGTAGGTGGCTTCTTATGCTTTTTATCTCATATTAGGCTCCATTAACTTAGTGAAAGCAATTCTTGCCATACTAGGTGTTACCTCTTAATCTTTGTCATAAACCTTTTTAATGGTAACCACCGCTTGCTTTACGCATAAAACTCCAAGCATAATAGAAGTAGACTTCATGTCTCCTTCTCTAACATCGCAATAAGACCAAGGATGAGATCTTGAGCATTTTTCACCTCCAATTTTTGCCTCCATAATCTCGGTAGGCAAAGAGTTCAATAATGATCTTGCAATCATACTTATGAAACACATGTGTCTCTGCTCGGCCAATCCATGGCTCACAATCCATGTCAAGCAATTTAGGTTTAGAACCTAACCCAACACATGACATTGTGATGCCTCTAACAATCTAGGGACTATAGTATCCTTACAAAAATCCATAGCTTGCTCTCTCTCATCAACGTTGGATTCCATCAACCGCTACAAGCAAGAATCCTTTACAAATCCATGTCCTCCCTCTCTATATGCATGGGAATGTAGATAATTGTACAATGTAGGTAATAAAGCTCTTGGCTACCTCACAAGGTCTATCACTACCATGGGTGATGTATCGGCATAAACCACTGCTAGGGAATGTCTAACCACACCCAAAATACTGTCCACTGTGAGTGTGAGATAGGAATGCCTATGCACTCTATCATATGCTTGTAATAAAACCTCCCTTAGAAGAAGATTTGTCCACCATATATTTGAACATCATTCACAAGATCATATTCTCGCTGTCTCTATAAATACTTATGGTCCAATCCATGATTGCATTTGATGTACACTTGTCATCACTGATGCATTTCGGTGATCCAAATGCATGAGTGATCATACTAGATCTCTTGAAAATGTATACGCTAGAAATACTTTAACTTGATGAGTCAATGTTTGATTATCAAAGTCGAACCAACGAATCACCGAGGCCTGGAACACGTGGCTATCGTTCTCGACTCTTATGGTCATTGGAGGATGGCTGGGTGTATGGAAACCCGTGACTAGCAAGCACACTGAGCAGCATGCATCTCGTGGACCGGAGATCGATCGTCGATAGAATCTCCAAGCACTGCTGTAAAGATACATATAGTTCAGAATGAGTACTATCTCTTTCGGTTGTTACTTGTTCTGTGCACTGTTTTGCAGCATCCTCATTTGACTTCACGATCTCTGGACTATTGCTGCCACACACTTACTATTCACACTTCGCAACTTTATCTTTGTCATATCATGAAAAAGACATCGTTGTAGTTCATTCGTCCGCGATGGACAGCTGATGCTTTAAAAAATTTCTGCGTTAAATTTGTGCCTATTAGGCCCCGGGTCTTATGAGCAGTCATTTGTAACTCATTCATTGGAGCGGTCGAAGTGAAAGGACCCTTGGATCCGACGACACCTAGCGATGTTATCAAAGCAGGTACCCGGGTGTGAGTGACACTGATAAAGATTGGAGAAGATGTTTATCTGATGTTTATTTGATGGGGTCTTCCCATCCCTTTTGTTATTATACTCTGTCTATTTATCTGATGTTAATCGAGCGAGTTGGAACGTGGATAGGAGAAAAGCTGGATATTCTCGCTGTCGCTGCAAGAGTGGCATGCATGAGGTTGACTCTCACTATGGGGCGGGCTGAGGCGGGTTATGTAGATATATAGGTATATAAAACCGATATATAGATATATAGGTATCTAGGCGAGTATATAAAACGGGCATGGACTAGTCCACCAGTGGGTGTCACAAGATTGCAAGAGTTTCAGATGTTTGCTTTTAGACGCAATATGTCTACATTGAATGAGTTCAGTTCCTTCAATCGGAATGCCGAAATCAAACTGAAAGATGGATAATTCTAGGAAACTAAAATGACTTACTTTATCTATCGAGATAAAGTAAGTAGAAAGGCAAAACTGGAACATGGGAGTTGATGGGAATTAGGGAAAGAGAAACAGTTTTAAGAGTTTCAGGACCCGGATCAATCATTGCTAATAGACGGAATCAAATAAACTATTCATCGATAGCATATTGCATAACAGAATCTATACACTATCTATTGATAGTGAATCTGTCTTCTCCAAAAGTGAAGATCACACTTGGCCTCGGCGAGAAAGAAGAGGTACCAGATACTCAAACTCAACCCAGAGACATAGTAAAAATAACAAAAGGGATGAAAGACCCCATCAAATCTTACATGGGGCTAGGCCCTAAAAGCATCACAGCGTAAAATATGTCATACAACACCTAAGATATCTGAACTATCTAGATCAAACGGTCTACAAACAACAGAGGATATGAAAAAACATCACATAACGTGATTGCTCTCCAATGGATCTAGATACACAGAGCTAGTGCTCTGTGTAGAGTAATTGAAACACGTTGACTAAAATAGGCCATACAGTAACCTAATGAGATTGATACCCATGCCGTCTAGTATGGTAGGCTCTCGCAAACATATAGAAGTTGATGTCCATAGCTCCATATAACTCCAAAGGTAAAAGTGACTTCTCTACATGCCACTATACTTGGATATTGCCGCTCCACTCTTGATCAACCCTCTGAAACACTATACTTACAAACCACTACTACAATGGAAGAAAAGGAGTCTGGATCCACGGCCACGGTTGCATTTGTAGGAACGGCATCGCAGCCATTGCACATGTGGGATTCGCGTGCGGTAGGAAATGACTCAACTTGACAAGCTTCTGTTTCAGCGCGGCAGCCATGCCCCATATGCCCAAAGGGATGGTTCGCCAATCGGAATTTTGGTTTACTTCCTCAGTACCGTAATCTCTAGTCGGAGGAAATGGAACAGGCATGGTTGAATGGAGGGCTTTTCTGTGGTCCAAAGTTGAATTTCCCCTTGAAGCGTGCAGGTCCTTTCCCGGGGTGGTGATTACAATTGGTAGTTGACATCATGAACTGGGTCGTGTACAGAAATAGATCACCGGTTCAGTTATTCAGGCGAGTGTCGCGAACCGCTGCCTTGATGCCGTGTTAGGCAGCTTGTAGCTTCCCGCTGAGTGATAGTGAAACACTTGGTATATATCTTTCAAAAATCAATCCCGCGAAATTAGCTTAGAAATATCAACATCTGAAGACAGAATGTTGCTGGGTGGTCGACTTTCGTCTACTTCCCTTGGAATGGACGTGGATTTGTCAGTTTGAAATTTCAGCTCCTCTATTCTGATCGCAACAATTAAGTTAAAGAAATTAACTTTCTCGGGATACATACCAGCTGCAAGGCTAGCTGGAGTGCTTTGAAGAAGTTAAAGAAATAGTTAGTGTCATGACTTGTTTCTCAGATGTAAGAGATCGGGGTTACACGAAAAAGAACCCGACGCTCAAGCTGCTGGATGGCAAACCAACGCCAACTAGCAATCAAGACACTTACCGTTGCGAAGAAAAGTCGCTGCAAGATCGGAACCATCTTCTGACGTCGCTGAGAAAAGCTGCATACTGGTCCCATGGCGCGGCCTCCATCTTGAACTGTAACTCGACCCTGTTTATTTACGCTACCGAAGTCTAGCGGGTTTTCAAATTTTAAAATCTACTCTCTCAGCGGAGCTTGATTCGTACCTGTGAGTTCGAAAAATACTCAGTCGGAACCGCGCGCGGCCTTCACCCGTTGCAGTGCCGACGTGGCACCGATGAGCAATGTGATGCTTTTTAGGCTTCCTTGGAGACAAAACGTAGTCAGCGCTCGTCACTCTTCCTTCCTCACCATCCGGAAAAAACAAAAGGGATAGGAATGGTACAAGGATGGAACCAACCGGGAACATGGCTCCAATACCATCACCATGGTAAATAATTACTACATATATTAATTATATAGGTCAAATGTTCTACAAACAAGAGATATCCGAATAATCATCATCTAATATGATTATTTTAATATGGATTGTATCAATTAGTGTTCTGTTTATAACAATAAAAACATGTTAATTAAAATATGTTATACATCAATATAAAAAGAATGATATCCACTTTTTCCTAGTTTGGTAGCTCTCCCGCACTCCATCACGAACATGTCAAAGTAGGTGTCCATAGCTCCCTATAACTCCAAAGCTAGATGAACAAAGAGGTGATCTCTCTGCATACTCCTTTACTTGGAGACCTTGGTTGATGTCTCTCCACTCCCCGTTTATACTAGAGTATGGGTGATCACCCCCTCTGAAATTATGCAACGAGTCATATGAACACCTGTTGCATCTAAAGTGATACCACACTCACATGTGAGTAATGAAGATGTAGATGGATGGACCAAGTCAATACTAAACCTCATCACTATAGAGAAAGTAGCTAATGCGAGTCGGAAAGCCATGATGCATAGTCAAACCAAGATCCACGAGCTTATACCTTGTTGGAATAAGAGCGTAGATGAACCCTAGTAGTATGAGGAATGTCCGAATCCATTAAGAGTGAATATAAAGCATGTTGAAAACGGTAGACCTCTAGTCCTATCGATGGCCAAAGAAGAAAAATATGAAAGTTCATGTCGTATCTCCAAGGGTAAAACATCTCTCGTATATTGCAATAATATCTGGAAGAGAAATGATTACGTATCCACATCCCTTGCATATATCTCAAGGATATGTCTATATGCAATCACAAATTGAGAAGATTTCGAAAGATGCTGAGATAGCCCGACTAGATTAGAATGTTATAGATGCAATCTCCTCCATCAATAATAAGCCTACCCCTCCACACAAAATAGGCTAAGATACAATGTATGTCTCCGTATCAAATCTCCTATCACACACTCGAAGATCACTAGTTCTATGATGTCATCAAAGATATCCATGGTACTCATATCAAAGGTTGTCAAACGTGATATGAATGTAGGTGAAGAAGGAATCGTGCAAAGAAGGTAGGTGGGTTGACGAGCAATACTAGATTAGAGTGAACCAAACGCCACATGCGGATCCCCTAGTACAGGAAGGTCATATACATACAAAACATCCTCAGCAAGTGCAATATCTAGGTAGCGTGAGAAAAAATCCTCAGACCCTACTCGCACTCCTAGAATGCGTAAGCCGTCTGTCGGTGTCCTACAAGATGAAGCTCGATAGTCAAGTAATCAAAGGCCTATCTAATGTGGTCTACAATGCCCACAATGTGTGTATCATCCATTAATGACGAGAACACACAACCTAACACAGCCAAAGGAGTAGACAAAAGAGCCCTATAATGAGTCATGGTAAATATGGTCCTCCCAAAAGATCTCCATGTCAAGTGTCAATGATAGAGAGATACGAGTCCTCACTTATGCTTTAAGTGGTCTCCCCTCACTAAAAGAGATAAAAACAAGCCCTGACCCCCTAGGATAAGCGTGGGATTTTGCATAGAGAATGGGCAAATAATGATCTATTAAGACATAATGGCTCTTCTGGCTAATACTCCAAGACCTCTAATGGTACCTCCTCACCATGGATGGATGTAAAAGGCGTAAAGGGGAAATCGTCTCCTCAGTATGACTAGACGTAGACCAAGGATGAAGGGCACGTATGGCCCTGCTATACTCCCCAACCTGGCCCAAGATCCTACACTATTACACTATGAGGTTGAACCCTACTCCTACCTTGTGTGGACCGAATAGACTCCTCCTACGATGAAGCTCAATCCCTTGCTCAAAATCTCCGAAATCTAATTTTTCCTCTCTAGTATAACGTAGGTTCCATCCCGAAAGTAAAAGAAATAAAAAAATACGCTAACTCATCAATGAGATCACGTGGCAACTAATCGAATGATAAGCGAAAAGCACGTCTAGCCTCGTCATGAATAAACGTGGACATAAGAACCTAGTCTCACAAAGCCCTAGAATAGAACTTACATCGAAAGCTAACCACTCCCATGACCCAATCGGTATACCCGGAATGATCAATGAAGAAATTGATATAGGCTGTATATTTCCCGAAGTGACAAATACCGATATCGATATGATTGTATTCCTCCCAAGTGGTCCAATTATATTCTGTGTGTATCTCTACCACGTGAGTCTTTACCCCTTACGAGGCAAAGAGATTAATACACACCGAACATGGTGAATCATTCATCCACTTTCAGAGGGAATAGATTGAAACAAAAAAGTCTCTACTCATATGTCCTATTTGAAAGAAATCACTCAAAATCCTAAGAAAATAAAAACATTGATATCTCTCAATATTATTCTCTCTAGTTTTCAATTTAGGTACCAATGGAACCCAAATTGAAATACATACAGAAATATCTATTCACTTTTAATGTTTGTCAAAACGGAACCACACAATATGCAAGAAAGTATATTACCCTACTCTCCTCTCTCTCTCCTGGTCCCACCGGAGAGAGATAGACAATACTATGGTGCGAACTTTTCAAAGAGTTAGCAAACACAAAAGCAGAAGGAGAGTGTGATTTCAAGAGCAATGTGATTCAGAGCGAACAAAGGTTGAACTCGATTCCGCATGCAATTTGAAACCGAGAGAACACTTTTGCCAAGCACATAAGACGGGGCGATAGTTGTTGCTGTGATTGCCGAAACGACTACACTTGCTCCACGAGAGCATGGCCATGAGCAAGATGATGATGATGCAACCGATCGTCCAGTGAACAAGACGTCAATGACATGAAAGAAGAAAGAAAGGAATGAAAATGATGCGGTCTTGAAGTCAGTCCCTTGGCTCCCACAATTACAACAAACAACTCCTTGACTCCTACTCCCACCCTCCCTCCCTTCGTCGTCTCAGACCCCAAGAGCAAGTCCACCGATCCGGAAAACAATACCGAGTTACCTGGGTCACCCGTGCTCGAGGACATCCAGCATTTAAAGCATCCTGGCAGGAATAACATCTTTCAAACTACCAGACGTAGAGTTATTTCCTGATTAGATTCCTCCATCTAAACTGATAGCTTTTAATATAATGTCCGCTATTAAGATCTTTTCGAAAACGACCTTCGCGACATCAAATCAAAATTCTACAGTTGCATATTTATACAAGTATTTAATTTCGTTTTACCATAAGATTATATGTAGCTCAAAAACGAACCCAAAAGCAATTTAAATATCTCAGATTGTACCCGATCTCTGAAAATATTTCGAAATTTGATCAGAGATGGAAAAATATTTCGCCCCCTTACTGCAGATATTATATTCTCCGGTACCACAAGTAAACAGCTAGATTTTATATTTTCCCGTTCTACAAGTAAACAGCTGGATTTCGACCGATTCGGAGACCTAAATCTCGCCGAGCAGGAGGGGACGAGTGAGTAGCTTTTTCAACTACAGAGGTTCTGATCACGTTCCAGAGCTGTCCGAGCGGCAGAGTAAGTCCAGCAGAATTAATTAGGGATTTATTTCCACTCGAAAATTCTTCCGTCCCTTCGATAGAGATATTTGTTCCGACCTTCCGGACCGCAATCTGGCAACGGTCGGAAGATAACTATGGTCATCGATTTGAAGGAATCATTCCTTGCAAGGTCTGTATTGTGGTAGCTGCAAGTCACATCGGTTAATGATCGTGATTCTCATCCAACCGTAGTGCGTGGAGGTTGCAGCCTTCACTGGACATATACTCCTCGCGTCTGGATCTTCTTCTGACATCGATGTTAAAGGACATTCCTCGATGAAATGAGAATGATCGATCCAACAACGAAAAAAAAAAACATTCCACGATAGGAGCTGTTTGCCATCAAGGAGCCAACAGTGAAAACTCCAAGGCTCATGTGTATCACATCACCTGAACTTTGTTTTATACTTGTGCGTGTTCCTACGCTGAAGAGTTTGAAGACCATGGTTCCAAATGGCAACTTAAAAGAAAACTGGGAATCGGTTGACAGAGAAGCATCGTGAAAGATTCAAGAACGATTTTGCTGACGCACATGGTAATGAAGAAGCAGACCCCACCTACCTTCGGCTACACATGAACGTCTGAATATTCCGCCATCAAATTGCCAATATCATGGTTCCCAGAATTCTAGCACCACTTTCACAATTAATCTTAAAACGAAAGAATCGCAGAGAAATCGGATTTCTATCATCTTAATCCAAATGGGAGGTGTTGTGGGCTGCGTATACCGTAGGTGTACAAAGGATTTCTGCAATGCTTTTTTCAAAAGCAGCAGAAGCAAGAACTGTTGTTCAGTGTGATGTTCGCAAGACCACACATCACAATGATCACATACTTGTAGAGTCCTTTCGTTTACTATGTACCATCGGCAGACAACTTTTCCAAGTTTCCACTACTCTTGGATACACGCTTCTCACTGGTGTTCCAAGCTTGTCATGTTCTTCTTTTATTGATAGATTTTTTATTTTCTGGCGGATTTCCTTTGTTTCACGCACACTCTACTTTAGATTTTAATTTTTTTACGGCTCTCTCTTTATCTACAGTCAGCAGCTTTTTCTAATCACTTTGGTGCAGGCTTTGGACCAAATTTCGGCTCAACTTGCATCCTGAGAGAACGAAACGTTGGTGGTAAATTTCCGAAGTGTAAATGTTCCAACGAGCAACAAAGATAGCAAAAAGGGAAGCCTGGAGAAAGGCTAGCCTCATATCATATGTGTATGTTCAACGATAAAAGATCTCAAGAAGCAGAAGACGATTGGTGAGCTTCTTACTGCTCAGTGTCCACTGAAGGTCGAACTTAACTTGCACTGAAAGTACATGAAACTGGAATCTTCCTTTGTAGAGATGAAAGAGCAAACTCTATCCGTCCTTCGGAAATATGAAAGTCAGTCAGTGACAAGCCGTGATAATTGCGGAAGACCTCGAGTCCCCAAAGAACAATCATCCAGTTTTAAACCGTCCCCATCCCTATTCATGACTTAGCGTCAGCAACAAAGGTGCCATCAATCGAGATTCAAAACCACCAATAATAGGTCCAATCAAAAGCGATAAATATCTTGAAGCTCAATCTTCCACAAATTCCCACTATAGTAATACTATTGTCGCGTACAAGCACACGTTCTTTCATTCAACATATGTGCTGAAGTAGAAGGAGGACAGCAAATCATGGTAATATTGATTATCTGGTGACGATGGCGAGAGATATATTCAACGTGCTTGATTCTCCACTGCATTATCAAGCAATATCAACATCAACACTTCAAATTAAGCAGTCGAGAATGTTACAGTGGGCTCCATGTAAAATATCATAGACAGTGAATCCTAGAGTAACATTTCAACTCTGATCATCGTGTGGACCAATGGAAGCAAGGCCCTTAAGAATATTGTTACTAACTGTAGGAGAGGTGAACGGCCTCTCTTCACGCTTCAGTGTTTACAGAGGCAAAATTTACGTTCAATGCTGCTCCCTCCTAACCTCAGGGGTTAGGTGGTTGAATGTTATTGCTGAAATCATGTTTAGGTCGGCTGCTAGTCTCTGTGACGCTGTCGCTGTGGTGGCTTCTGGCTTGGATATGTTAATACTCATATACAGGAGGTGAGGTGTGTGTTCTCTCAATTAATGAAGAGAATAAAGTGAGAATAGTGAGTTCGACCCTGGGAGAAAAACTGTTTCAACTGGCCATGTGTCTCAGCAAAAGAGGGACCAGTGCTCTAATAAGATAGGAAATCTTACTTATAAAGTTTTAAGAGTAGTTCTTTGTTTAATCTGAGATCAGGATTCGCTATCACCGCATGGAAGCTGGGAGCTAGCTACAAGGCATGCATGCAGGCTAGTCAGTCCAAACGCCTGGATCGTGAAGTATGAAGTTTGGGCTCTGGTTCGAATTCTCGGACATTTTATAAATTGATAAACATACACAAACAGGATTGACTCCAAGGTTAGCCCGTCGGGGATAGAATACAAGAGGAGTCCACAAGGCCGGGAGCCTGTCAGGTCCACCAACAGACCGAACCAAAAGTCGACGAGTGGTAGGATTCTTTGTGTCATTCTTGAAGTAAGAACAAACTTATACAAATCCGACGCGTTGGATTTGTTAAGACGATCGATGATTTCATGAGAGTGGGCTCATTTGACTTATATCAAACCTAATTGATCCTATCCCAGTATGTGCCGAGTGGTTGTGTCATGGTGACAAGTAACCTGGGCCCTCAGTGGCTAATGGGCTAGCTTCTCGCTCGCTCATTTATCCTCTCCTTGATCAACTAGTTAGGTGCCCACTTGCCATGTCAAAGGGTCATGGGACGCAATGTAATCAATTCTACGTAGCCAATCTTGCAATGGCCCTCTAGCATTCGAGACAAAACACGCGTACGGGAAATGATCCATGGCACTACAGTACGCAGGACAACGTAACATTAAGCCACAGCTGCACAAATATGAGGAGATTCCTTCTCATGCAGTAGTCTGCCTTGACACCAAGTTTGCGGTATGGCAAGGAAGTTGAGTGACGAAGGAACAATCAGCACAGCACATCTTGTTGGAGTTGTTTTGATCCTGGTAGTTGAAGGCAGTTCTACTGCACATCCTCCGCTGTCCTGAGGACAACAGGCGCCCGGCGTCAGGACCTCTAAAGACCATTTCTAGCAGTTACCTGAACTTCCTGAAGCAGTAAGCTTCTCCAGATCTGTGTAGCCTTCCTGGGACTTGCTACCTGTGCACCCTCGGAAGCACCAGATTCCGCTCAATGTACACAAAAGAGAAAAAGATATATTTCTGAAAAAGCAGTACTATTTAGACGATGATCAGTGCAAAGATTGGTACCTCGGCGATAAGGCCCTGTTTCTTCTTGCAGGGGCTCTTGTCGTTTATGGCCCAAGTTTCCTTGTACGTTCAAGATTTCTACTCTAATTTTGTACTTCTTGGACTACGGCCATCTGACATGCGTCCTGCACCCTTGCCACCGATGGTTCTGAAGCAGTCATGCACTTGATCAATTACCCATCTTGTTCTCGAGCGTTACTCTGTGCCTCCATCTCAACATCTCAACTAATCTGCGTAACCTTCGTACGGGAGAATTTACTTTGCCGATTGCGATTGGTTCATTGAGCCCACCAGTGTAGCAGATCGCATAAACGTGGATCTGGGGCCCAAAACAAACGCAAGGTTCTTTCCTCTGAAAATGGACTCTCCATGCAGTTGTCTAGTTGCAGAACGTAGATGACATTAGTGTTGAGCTCTGCTATCGATCTATCGAGAATAATTACAACTTACTAACTAACAGATGTACGAGAATACGTCCAACCTATCAGGACATTGCTTGGAATTTAATTGACCGCAACGGAAGCGAATTCAATAACATCTACTATACTGTGGAGATATCCAAATTGATTATGTGGGCACGGGGTGAACAATAACTTCAATTTCTTGGAAGTGCCATCGTCATTTGTGCTGTACCTTGAAAAGCGTGAAATTTCCTATTGGAATAGAAAGACCCGTGGATGTTGTAGCTTTTCCCTGTTTATGAAAGTGGACCACGAAACGAGAACGATAGTTCAAGGGAAGGTGCCAAACTTGTGATGATGTACTAGGACACGGTCTCTTTTAGACATAATTGTTTCTTCATTGCTTTCCATCACAAACGCTGGATCTGAAGATAACGAGCTGCTGGCGCTCTGTGCGTAATGGTCCTTGTTCCTAGCGAGATCTCAAGATTCGAGGCCGCGCCGCATAGAGGTCAGCATTAGACCAATACCATGCACGAAAATATGAATGTCCAACCTCCACTCAAGAAGCTGCGGTGAAGTGAATCTATGTAGAACAACAATGTGAACTACCCGCGCGCCGTACAGACCGAAAAGAATGGTAAGTTCTCAAAGAATAGAAGGAACGCGGTCTCGAATTGTTGATAGATTAGTCCAAACCTGTATTATCGTTCCGACATCGACGCTCAAATCATAACGCCTCACTGACGCGCTGCAGCTTCTTGTTCCACTCCTGGTGCATAAATGACGACTCGGATTTTTAATGATTCCGTCCATGCAAGCGCCAGATCATCTTGTACGGTACAGCTCCTCTAAAATTGGTACAATTTCCAGATACGCAATGCAATCCAACCCAGCGCTGGGATGTACAAAGTACATTCTAGCTAGTACGGATCAGGCCCATTGCAGATTGGCTGTGAACTGGACTCAACTGGGACTGCTCTAGACTGTGGTTCAACTTCCTGGCCTACAAACAAAAGAGAAACAGCTCCCAATCCCCATTCCCGACCACGGAAGGACATGGTTCCAACTTCCCAGGCCGCTGAAGTTTAGGAGATTGACTCGACTCGCCCACCTCCTCCTTTTTATTCACTATTTTCCTTCTGCTTATTCTCTTGGCTGGGAGCGACGCAACCCGCGCAGGACAGCGAGGGTGATGAAAAGAATTGAGATGGATAAAGTCATGGGGTACAGGACAAAGATGGATGCATGTTACGTACATGGAGTGAAGGGAGAAAGCAGAAAGTAAAATAACAAAAAGGATGGGAAACCCTTCATGGAATGAAGTACATGTACATCTATGGAGATTCTGGAGAAAATCTGGAGGTCAAAGGTCTGGACTCGGGACTTGATGCACAGGATTTGTCGGTAGCAAGCGGGAGACCAAGCAGGGCAGGGCAGGGCAGACCATGCCCGCCTGGTAACGGATTAATTCTTCGGGATGGATGTGGATCATCATGCCCATTAGTAACCGATTTATTCTTTGAGATGGATGTGGAAAAAATGTGTCATAGTAAAACAGGACAAAGACTTGGGCTGGTTACCGAGAGACGGACCATATCGAGGTGTCCACTCCAGCCCAAGAGCCATCCAGAAACGCCCTTTCAAGATGAGTTCTACGAGAAAGGAGAATTGAGCACATGTAATCTTATAATCATATGTTTGATTTCCAAGTAACGGGTTATGAATAGAGTTCACCATTTTGTTCCTCTAGGTTTGGAGTTATATCGAACTATCGACTTCCACATGTTACGAGAGGAAGTGTTAGAGAGCATACCTTACTAGCCGCAAAATGTATCACTCTCTTTAGCTTATTGTATAGTATATTTCAGTCAATATAATTTCATTGCTTTATAGAGAGCACTAGATGTGTAATCCATAGGAAATCAATTATTGTATGTGATGATTCTTCGGATGCTCATGTTATTTGTAGATCTAGATAGTTAGGATATCTTAAGTGCATTAGGACATATTTCCCATCGTGATGTTATTGGGACCTAGCCCCAAGTTAATGTTTGGTTTCATATATGTACTACTTGATGGGGTCTATATGGTAGTGTACTCTTTCCAAATATAAGGGTGTTTCATATTGATTTTTGTTCTCTTTCTTGTAACGAACGTGGATGTCCATCATCATGTTTATGTCTTGGCGGCCAGCACATACAAAAGGGGCCACCAAGTAATATAGCAAAAAGGATGGGAAGACCCCATATAAAAACATAAATGGCCAGCACATAAAAACCAATATGGATTTTGGGATTCCTTCATTTGTCGAGAATGAACCTTTATATGCTTAATTTCAGTTTCTTTCACTCCATGCTTTTCACAAATTCATGGTAGGGTGCGTAGCCGGTGGAGCCTTTTCATATTGATTTATTTATAGAAATCATATTATTGAATAGGTTCTTAAACACATCGCACAAATGATAACTTAATGTGATTATTATTGGTTACAAGGGAGGAGGGACAAAGTGAATAGCTTGCGAATATTAAATCGAAAATAACTTGATTGACTGCTGTTGTTTGGACGAACAACTTACAGTCTATAAGTATGAAAACAAGAAATCTAACAATATTGTACTCATATACATTATGTATCACGCAAGAAGATTGCTTACATTTGTGAGCTGCATAAGATGCACATAAAATTGCTAAATTTGATGTCAGAATATTTGATACGTTTACACAGAGCAATTTATTTTTCCTATACAATTGTGAATCTTGTTTGATTTGGGTGTTAAGAAAAAGTGCATTATCTCACTAATATCTTGAAACTATCTTCATATAGCTGAAAACTAACTCACTGATGTTAAAAGCATGATAATAACAAATTCTAAAACATATTATAACAAATCAAGCATGGTGGTTACCGTGTGTTTACAATGAGAAAATCCACGGAAACCACAACGGTTTCTGTGTTTTACACAGAAACTATTTCGGTCGTTTCCTTACGTCTGTTATTATGAAAGGGCAAGTGACTAGTCTACACAAATAATTACCCACCGCTCATGATATGGAATCGCCCTCTACCTCCTCCTTCTGCACAGTTCTCTAGAAAATAAAATAAAAATAAAGGAGATACATTTTCACGTACACTACTAGTTCGTAACCATTCCCATCCCTTTTGTTATTTTACTGTGACTACTTTAGTTCGTAACCATTTTGAGCTTGCATCAAGCGTGGTCCAGGAAGCAATAATTATACATGAAGGGCTTGGCCCATTTTCTTCGTACCTTGTGGAAGGGTGGGGTCTTGGTCGGAGGTCTGTTTGTGTCTTATTATTTGGGCCTTTTGCGCGGGCAAAAGGCCCAAATACGTACGGGTTTGATGCGCGTCCCATGCCTGTTGTAAATCCATGACACAAGCTCGGGGCATGGGGCCTGGAGTTGGAGTTCACGGCCGAGCGCGAGTGAAAGAGTGTGGGTGCGAGGAGGAAAGATCAAAATTCGAGGTGCCGTGGGGTTGCTACGGAGGGTGTTGGGGTTAGGCAAGAGATTGCGAGGAGAATGTCCTTTGCTAGCACAGAGGATGAAGCGGGGCCGGAACGCGAGGCCCGGAAGAAGCGGGCGGACTGAGTCTGATTCTGATTCTGATTCTGGTAAGTTTGCAGCAGTGGCATGTGGCGAGTCATAGTCAGATTTGACCCGCAATTGTCTTTCTTGTTCGGGCATGGCCGACCGCAGTGTTAGGCGGATGCTGTGCGCTGCGCATTTCACCCCAGAAGAGGCACGAGTGTAGATACGCTGACCGATGCATTGTAAGTCGTAGTAGCCACAGCGAGGCGATGCGGGCGGGATGGCCTGGGTGTCGCTCGACCCAAGCAGACGAAAACGAAATGGACCGGAACAGGAATGACAGGTAGCGATTGTTTGCAGCACATTGCGCTCTGAGCGGATCTGTCGATTTCTTATCTCAAACTTTCCCGATCTGGATGCCGTGGCCTGGTAGGGTCTGGCATGGGATGGGATTCAGCAGCAGGTGGGGCCGGGCTGGCTGTTTATATGTGGGACTGTTGTGAGCAGTATGGGAGGAATTATCGAGTTTACTTGTCCGAAGCAGAGGACCTCTAAACAATGCATTGATCTGCTGTGTTGAGTCACTCGAAGGTCAGGGTGAAGGTGGTCGCTGCTCGGTTGCGTGCCATCGCCACTGATCCTGGGTTGCGAAATCATCCTCGGCATTGAGTAATTGGAATGCGTAGAGTGTTATTTGCGTAGCTGGGCTGCTTTGCTAGCGATGTTGGTGGTGGTGCCGGTGAGTGGGACCACGCTGAATAGGGGGCAACCTTCAACTCTGGGGACCTGGCCTCTTGCCTTCTTCTTCATGAATACAATCCTTTGTTGCGAATCTTGTCTCTTCTTGTCGGTTTTGCTTGCTTGGCCTAGGGTTGCATCGAGAGGACTTCGTCTCGGAAACTTGTTGGATCAGGGACCAGAGGGAGAAGAGAGGATATAGCGGGACTTCGATCCAGAGAAAAGAGGAACGGAGAGAGGGCGGGCGGAGAGCGAGTGAGCGAGCGTCGAGCAGGAGAGAAGAAAATAAGAGAGATTGCTGTAGGGATGAGTGAGTGGCTGGTAGGGATACCAACAGCGCATCCATCCTTTCAAATATTGTAGAACTTCTGATGAGTGTCAACCAGTTACCAGCGAAAAGAAATATTTTTTGTTTGTTGTGAGTGGTCGCAGTCGTCTGTGCTCACCGAGAGGCAGGTTGTGCAGATGATGTGCGTGATTTAACATTCGTTGAAAGACGCAAGCTACAATGGTGGTCAGAAAGGTAGGCAAGTATGAGGTCGGTCGTACCATTGGCGAGGGCACGTTTGCGAAGGTCAAGTTCGCTCAGAATACGGAGACAGGAGAGAGCGTTGCCATGAAGGTTTTGGACAAAAAGACGATCCTCCAACACAAGATGGTGGATCAAGTGAGCGTTTCTTTGCCCGTCCCTGACACCCAGTACCCAAATTGCCCTGCCATAGGATTCCTATACTCTGCTTCCTGTCCCCGTGCAATTTTGTCATTTCGACTTGGTGATTGGTATAGTGTGTTCCTGACAATCAAGATCCGAGGAAAATTATTGCACTTTGAGATTCCCGCTGTCACTTCCGAGGGACAACTGCCACTACCCACCATCGTTCTATCACTGTATGAAATGAATTTTTCGATTCTTATTGCGTATAACCCGTTCATTACGTTGGCTCATCCTCGAAGATCCTCCAATCAAGGTTCCTTCAAAAGAGAGTTACAGTGCACGTACCACGCGTTGCATGGGCCCTTGGCACGGGGTGTTACCTTATTCTACCTGAGTTGCTGAAGGTCATCTACGTCGTAAACGGTTTCGTTCTTTTATTTTTGTGCTGGTGAAAAGGCTGACATTGGAAAAAACTAGTTTTACCAAAAGGAACTCTTGCTTTTTTGTGTCTTGACAAATTGATAATGCTGCTAGTTCAAGTACCAAACTTGTTCTAATTTTTTAAGAATACAGTGCTAGCTCTTTAGAGGTAAATTTCGAAATTTCTTGGCTAATGGAGGCCGACGCAATCAAGAAATGAGGTCGTTTCTAATACGCTTTCCATTTACAGGTAGGCTGTTACTAACCTATCCTGCTCTACCTTCAGATCAAGCGGGAAATATCGGTGATGAAGCTCGTTCGACACCCGAATGTTGTACGTCTTCACGAGGTTCGACATCTTTGATTTTGGTTCTCCGATCCAGCTGCTCGTGTTTCGGTTCCTTTGAATCTGTGATCAAACACGTTGGTCTTGTGGGAGCGATGTCGGACTAATATGCTCTGTGAATGTCGGTACATGCGTGGAATTCACCATCTTGTGGCAGGTTTTGGCAAGTAAGGGAAAAATTTATATCATTCTCGAGTTTGTCACCGGCGGTGAGCTTTTTGACAAGATAGTGAGCACTGTGAGCCCTTTATCCTCTCGATCTGCAACCTACTGAATTGATAGGACTTTTCGCTTTTCTGCTTCTGAGCTGTTTTAAATGTATTAAATATTTTTGTTCTGAATGTTATTTTTTTACATTGTGCTCCAATTTTCTTCCTTTTTTTCTTTTTTCTTTTTTATGTTTGGTGCTTTCAAGAGGTTTCCCCCTTCCACTTCCCTACATAGTGAGAAGTAGTAGATTTGGTCCAATAAAGTTCAAAACTTTTTAGCAATGTACTGACTAATGTCGCATTCATGTATAATTTTATGCATTTCTGCTCTACAAACAGGTGCATCAAGGCAGACTAACTGAAAACGAGTCCAGGAGATATTTCCAGCAGTTGATTGACGCAGTAGATTACTGCCACAGCAAAGGAGTGTATCATCGCGATCTGAAGGTAAGTTTCTGCTTAGACCCCCAATGTGAAAGATGGTAAAGACAGCTTGTAATCACAGTAGTCTGCTGAGAGATGTCAAAGTTTTCTGAGGTGCTCGGCACTACTCTACTCACCATTTTGTCGTTGGAAAAGGTGGTGACTATGTACTGATGATTTTGACTTGTAAAAATGCAGCCCGAAAATTTGCTTTTAGATGCTCACGGAAACCTAAAGATTTCCGATTTTGGTTTGAGTGCGCTCCCACAACAGTTGCGGGTATGCTGTGTTTCACTCTGCTGGCTGTTTGTGTTGCTGCGTTCCTTGATTTAGTGTATCAGATCAAGAACAACTATGTTAATATACTGCTATACTTATTCTGGCTCCCTCTTTCTCAGCTAGCGTTTAAGCCCCAAGAATCTCTTACGAGGTATAAGAGAGTTGATACTTTCCTGACTCCTTTACCTTGCAGGATGACGGCCTGCTCCATACTACGTGCGGAACACCTAATTATGTCGCCCCTGAGGTAAGCCTTCTGTCAAAGCCGTATCTGGCTACTCGTTTGACTTGTCAACTCACACTCAAACCTGTAACGTGTTGGAAGAGAGGGCCGCTGCTTCATATAGACTTTTAAAGGAGTAGTGTGTGCAAGTCCTTCACGGGAACAAAGTAGTCGTCAGGCTACAGCTCATAAACGTACCCCTTGTGGCACACAAAACCGAGAAAATTCTCTCTTTGTGGTCCCATGTATTAGAAATTACGTGCAGCTTCCGTAATTGTTTGCTTGCATTGATTTATAAGTGGACAGCTTATTTATTAGCCCTCTTGGCCTAAATCAATGTTAGGAAACTCAGTTGATAGTCTTCTACGATTTTAGTTTTTGTTAAAGCAGTTTGTCTTCTGGTGGTGATTGTTTAGCTTCGTAAGAGCAAAGTTGTGCGTTGTTTTTGTCAAGGGTCATGGGTTAACATGCACGTATATTATATATGTCTACGTATTTCTGGAATTGGGCAGGTCCTTAACGACCAGGGCTATGATGGTGCAGTGGCCGACGTTTGGTCCTGTGGCGTCATACTTTATGTATTGATGGCAGGGTTCCTTCCCTTCGATGAGGCAGATCTTGTGACACTTTATCGAAAGGTGGATAACATTTACTGATGCCCAAGTAATTTTAGATGTTGGATTCTGATGGACATACTACTGTATTCTCAAAGGAGGGCCTTTTACCTTGTCATTATCATGTCATTGCTATGGTTGTGTCGCCCAGATGATGATGACTGGAATGACTTTGGCCTGGTTGTGAGTGATCTCTTATTTTTTACTTCTTCTGAGTCTCAAGACATTTTCGGGCTTTAAGATCAATTTATCGAATTTTTCCTGCTGACAGATTCATGTAGCGGAGTTTCAGTGTCCACCTTGGTTCTCAACTGGTGCCAGGTCTTTGATTACACGTATCCTGGATCCAAACCCTCAGACTGTGAGTGATCTCGCTTTTGGAACTGCCTGTTCCTCTCGTTTTTGACACGTTACTCTTTATATTGCAGTCACCCTCATAGCCTTCGATTAGTGTCGATTTCTGTCATTGTCCAACAAGCTAGCCAATTCATGTGACATTTGGCAGCACTGTGCAGCGTATTAAGATTTCCGGAATCCGTAGAGATGAATGGTTCAGAAGGAATTATGTTCCTGTACGGATGCACGATGAAGACGATTCCACATTGTTGGACGATGTTGAGGCAGTTTTTGATGATTCAGAGGTTGGTACCTTCCTCGTAGTCAATGAGTTTGAATGTTATTTTCTGTGCTGATTCGCGCAGTAGTTTGTGTCGCCACCTGTATGTACATTACTGCTTATTTATCTGAGAAACTTCAGAATAATTTAAGAGAAGGATCTTCAATGATCCAGTTATATGACCTCCCCCTCCGCGGTGACATTGCTTGCAAACTTCGACTAAGCTGGAGCTAGGTACTTGTTAGTTCTCTCAGAATTTTGCAATGGTATATTACAGTTGACACTTTGACATTCTTCAACTTTGTGATGCTTTATTCCTGCCTCATCTTTATCACGGAATCTGACTCTTCTGTGTTGTATTTTCGTGTTTTATGGTGTTTCTCCGCTTCGTACAGCTGAATTTCGGTGTGTTGGTGAACGGCTTGGTAACTTGTTGTGTCCATGCTTCCTCAGGATCAGTATGTGAATGAGCAGAAAGAATCTAAAGATGGCCCCTCAATGATGAATGCTTTCGAGCTTATCACTCTTGCTCAGGGGCTCAACCTTTCCGTTCTTTTTGATAGACGTCAGGTATGGCCTGGAACCGTACATTTATGTCGGGTGATTGTAAGACGCACACTCTTAACAGCTGGACAGCAAATTTAATGAAGGATTTGCGTTCGAGAGATTTCACCAGTTGTACATTGTTTATTTATCATCATTTACTTTGAGAAGTATCGACATCTTTCAGGTTCACACCGTTTTTGATCTTCAGCTATTGCTCTTTTGGAATAGGTAGGAAAAGTCAAGCGATGTCTGGAGCTGTAGAAGAGACCTTGATGGCATGATTGTTGTGAACCCGCAGGACCATGTCAGACGGCAAACTCGATTCACTTCCAAAAAACCAGCTCAGGAGATTATGGGGAAAATGGAAGAAGCCGCTAAGGCCTTAGGTTTTACTGTCCAGACTCGCAGTTACAAGGTAAGTCTCTGCTTTGGCAATGAGCAACATTTATTGTCTAAATTAGAATCGTATCGAGTGTAGAGTCATCTCAATGCAGGTCCTCTTCCCCGTCTTCGCCCTAACGACCCAATTGCCCCGTCTTAATCAGTACGCGTGACTATAAGTGGTCAGATGCGATGGACGTTTTTGGACACAATCGAGACAGAGCCGTTTCATATAACCGACAGAATAATGCATTAGGTGGCATGTCCATGTCCTCTGATTCAGATTCGCCTGTGCAAAATGTTCTCAACCAGCTGTGCTCTCCGGTGGCCATGTTCATGGTGTGTGAAGGGTTCGGACGAGTCGAAGAGGATATCGTCCATAGTTGGGCGGGAACACTCATTTAAGAGAGTAACTTAGAATCCTGTCCTTATAGATATTCACAGATCACTCCCTCTTAAAAAAATACATCGGAGACGGAGATCTTACCTTGAGTAGCTACGTCTGGCAGACCTTGAAAAATTAGATCTGTTTCAGTATGGGTTGCAGATGAAATCATAACACGAAGTAGTCACTCGGCCTCAACTTGTCTAGACAATGGCTGGCCACTTGAAGCTTCAAGTGGGAAATTTTGAAGTTGTAGTCAGATAGTGCCAGCTTTGGTTAGTCCACCTAGTGATGGAAAGATGGGCAGTACTTGGTCAGTAGATGTTCGCGACATAGGCATGGCAAACTTAGGGAATGTTGAGGTCAGGTACTGTAGTATCAGCCCTCACCAGCAGAAGCATGAATCCGTCAGCTGTTCTCGGTGTCAAAGGATACCTCTGATAACATAGCACCAAGTTTGGTGGCAAAACTTCTCTCACCTACGAGACATCGTTACTGCTTCCACTTCCAGTATACTGCCAGTTGCCTGAGTAGTGACAAGAGTAGACAGTCGCAGGTATGTTGAACGTACTCAAGTTGAGTCAAGCTTAATTCTGGTTCATGGAAGCAAGTCTTGTACTGCCCAGTGCAAATCGAGGTACCGTCAAAGATTTGGAAATGGCATGCTTGTGAACCTAGGTTCACAATCATAAACAACAGCCAACGGTGGTTACAAGCTCACTTAGGACTTATCGAGAAGCCTTGAAAGTATAGCAACATGAGTTTTTAAGAGTTCCTTATATATGGACTCGGGTTCATGTTAAAGTATATCAGTTGACTTCGGTCAGGTCAATCCACAGTTGTTCAGGCTATTCTGGACAACTCCTTAAACTATCAAAACCCCCAGAGGTTTGAAAAATCAGTGCTTTTGGTGTATAATGTCATCGTCTGAGTAGATCTCTATAGGTTATTCGATTTCCGGGTTAAAGGCGTAAGGCACGTGCATGACAGACGTCACGAGACTTTTGACAGTTATGGAAGAAACGACGCCTTGATGCAGTGATTAGTAGAAAGAGAGTGCAGAAGTGACTGATCTATGTCTCCAGATTATTGGTTTTGATCTAGGATAGATTGGTGGATAATGTAGACCAAGCAGAATGTAATCGTGCAAAGTCTGCCGTCAGTGTTCATGTAACGTAAAAGTCGTTAATGAGTTGATCAGTTGTTTTCGTCTCGAAGTCCTCTTTGCTGTACCATGTCTGAAGGGGACGTCAACGTTCTCAATGTCAAAATAAAGCAGCGTTTCGTCTGAGTGACAGCAGTATTGTCTCTAATTTGTAGAGTGATTTCTAGACCACAGAATCTTCTCTGAAGCGAATTACGTTTTTCTGTACTCGTTCCTATTGCCTGAAAATGCTCATTGGACCTTTTGACATTCATATCTAGAGGAGTAAATGCCCAATTTGGAAAAGTCACATTTTCAATGCACTCACAACTCTTTGGCTAACAACAGGCTTGACTCAGGATGTTATAATGTAGAGATCGTTGATTTGTAGGCGATATTTTGGAGTCCTCTTTTTGGTCTCTACTGTCTGCTCTCATGCTCTGTCAGTGTCCCCTTCAAAACATTCGTAATGTGTGTTTGGTTCACCTTTTACTTCTCAGAAGAAAATCACAACAATATGATTGACTTTCGTCTGCTTCTCTACAGCTTTGGTTCTGAAACCTGGGCCGCGAGGCATGAGACATGTTTGCTTTGTAATTGAGGGACATTATGGAAGTCATATGGGTAATATCTTGGTGCGAGTGATAAGCACCATTGTCTCTTGTTTATACAATGTTTCTAGAACATTATGGATCCATATGCTGATTAGACTGTTCGTTTTGCGGAAACGTGCATTTGGTATGTTATGATCCTTGTCCCACAGTTATACATATCTTGCATTCTTGTGTTGAACATTCCATGCTGCAATATGTACGTAGTGCCCTCGTTACAGGTCTTTCTCTTTCGATCTCGCTCTGATCACTTAATTGATTTTCTGATATCCGGGAACGTCGATATATGCTAGGATACTTCACGCCTCAGTTGATAAATCGTAACTTTGGCACATATCATTCATTGCTCTTATGCGATGCTTACAGATCAATGCTGAACTCAATTCGGAGTCAATTTCGTTTTAGATAAGTTGAAAGGAGCCATTAGGTCTCTATTTATGTCAGGTGTAGCCCTAGACTGAGCGTTAAAGTGTGGCCCTTAAGCTGAGATCTGTGGGAAGATTTGTCTGGTACGATTGGAGAGTAATCAGGAAGCTCGTGTTTTGGTATTGTTGACTGCAGATGAGGCTGGAAGGAGTCACCTCAGGAAGAGGAGGAAACCTCTCCGTTGCTATCGAGGTACTGAGAACCTGTTGATTGGTAAAAGTAATGAATGTATAGATGGGCATGAGTGAATGAATGAATGGGTGCTGGAGTTGTTCTACCAAGCTTGTTGACAGTGTACCACACTTTCTTATCCGATACAGGACAAGAACTGGGAGTACCCGTTTTGTCATTTCATTCCTCTGTCTTCTGGCCTTATGTTTTGAGGTTTACGTATGTCCTTGTCGTTCTATCATAGATATGGGCCTTACTCTCTACTGGTGTCTTACCATAATTATGTTAATAGAATTTTGTCTAATAGGATATACAAACCATTTTATTTACTCGATGTACATCTTAAAGTCTTAAAGCACTAATCCATGATTCTTTGGCTTTGACCCTAGTAGGACCTTTATTTCATTGAAATTGATTGCTAAGCCGGTTGGATTGAGCTAACGGTTCTCTGTCCAGGTATTCGAAGTTGTACCCTCTCTATATATGATCGAGGTTCGAAAGGCCGTCGGCGATACTCTCGAGTATCACAAGGTGGCTTTCCTCCTTCCATTTTAGTCATTAACTGTCTGGGATTAAGAAGATTCTCTGCCTACTGTCTGGAGTTAAGTGATGATTGAAAATTAAAGTTGGCATGCGTAGATTGAAATGAGGAGATTGATGGGTATGTATGTTCTGACTTCCTTCATGGTGTGGCTTTGCAGTTCTACAAGAGCTTTTGCTCGCAATTGACCGACATCATATGGAAATCAGCAGCCGAAGCAGAGGCCAGAAATCTGATAAGCCAATAACACCGGGTTCTTCTTTACATCGGAGAGAGCCATTTAGCATGGACACAAATACCCGTCAGACAAGGTGATGCAATGCCAGTGGGAATACTGTAAAATATGCCCCGAAAGGGCTGAGATCCTGCTTCCTCCCTCGAGTGGTGATTATCTTGAAGTGCACTCCCGACCCACAGGGGGGCGCGAAGAATGTCTTCAGGACGGCAAGCCATAAGTAGATTCATTTTGTTGTCATCCGTTCACTTTATGGCTGTTTGACGTGATATGTTTCACATTTGTGTAGAGGGCCTTGTATAGAGGACCCACAACTTTGTCTTGGTTTCAGGCATTGTATTGATTTGGACCTGTGTTCCACTTGTTGTGGGTTCTACACAATCATTTTGAAAGCTTTGCAGCAGATTTTTCATGTCTATTCTAATCAGTGTTATTTTATCTAGTTCGAATTCTCTCTGCACTCCTTAAATTTCGTCCATTAATTCCATCTCATGAAGTTGATACACTCCCTACATGCACCGCTAGGTTGAGACACTCAAAATACTGGACAATCGAAATTGGATATTCATGTCAATATACACTGAGTGATGCACGGATTGAGTGCTGATCAGCTCATGCTTTCAGCTAAACATTGGTGTTGACGATATCACAATGTCTGCTCATTGTCTGCGAGTACATCTCCTTAGCAAGGAAAATTTCGAAGTTCGTCCTGGCTTGTATCCCGTCTCTAACCAGGCTACGATGATTTCAGAATGTGCACCCTACCAATTACCCTGTGGAAGGTATTCGCCCTTGCAGTTGTTTCGGATCGTGTGTCTAGATGGTGGACAAACTCGTGACGCAAGCTCAAGTTAGCGTGCTTCTTGTACCGGTGATTCGCGTTGCTGTCAGCTTTCCATCACATTTTAGTGCGGTTGAAACACAATCTGCTCGCTTTGTTCCTCCCCGTAAGCTGAAGAAGTGTTGATTATCTGATTCGGTCTAGTGTAGAGATTGGAAACCTTGGTAGCCATCGTTAGAGGCAAAGATGGACAAGAACCCCAGCGCAGCCATCTCCTACATCTCCTGTACTAATTCTGACAGAATTTTTTATCTTCACTTTGCTTTGTAAATCGAAATTTCATATCTGCCATCATCCGGGACTTTACGCAGAGCGTGCGCTGGCACATCTACCTCACCAAAAGTGGTCCAGCGTGGCATGTCTCAGTTAGTTTTAGATGTTGCATCTGGGTTCCGAGTGATGATTGTTTACAACGATAGTGATGCTCCTAAGTCACTAGGCACTCTGGTTGTTTCTCAGTCCTTTGAAGATCATGTCTTGCATAGGTGCGTTTGATTCTCGGTTCACAGGGCCGGTCCACTGGTTTGGACCAAACTTACTCCGGAGCCTTTGTATTCGATGAGGATGTTGGGCCACAGGTTTCAGGTTTGACACTCATGGAGACAGCACGTCTTTTTCTCTCAGATTCTTCTATTTGTCTGGAAGCTTCAGAACCTGGAGGAACGTAAGACGCTCTTCTCGCCGGAAGCTGTTGATGAGGGGTGGGCTGACGTTTCGGTGGAAGAGACTCCATATGACTTCTCTGGTGCTGGAGCTGGTGAGATGATCCTTGCTTATAAAGGGCCCAGTCTGCAGAATCGAAGTACGCACGCTCGTTGTCTTTGGCTATCAAAGGTGGCTTTTTCGGGCAAAGTCCACCGTACTTCTTCTTCAACAGCGTCTCTTGCTCCTTCTCTTGAGTAATAATCTCCGACTTGTCCGATAATCCCTGATGGCTACTCCCACCGGCACTGGCCATTACGTTTGAACCGGGGGATGTTTGGTCGTAATAACTTGGACAAGAGGTTTTCCTCGAAGATGGAAACGAGTCGACAGTGTAGTTGACGCGTAGGAGATGGCTTGAGATGGCGTTCAGACCTCACAACCTCACATGTGTGAGGAGATCCTTGCCACACCAGAGCAATTAATATTGAAGCGTCGAATCATAACAAGGCCAACAAAATTGGCGACTGTTTACTGGGTTGCATTCAGCGCCAGGGTTCCACAAAACACAGCAGAACCGAAGGCCAAAGCACCGTGCCCTGGCGTTGCACCTGTATCTGGAGAAAAGACAACCTCCAAGATATTCTGGTCCAGATGCAGATGGTGAGGCTTCCTCTGGCTTTCCTGCCCACCGCGGCAGAGCTTTTACAACTCAGTGTTATGTCTGCGAGTTATCGTCCATCGGTGTATTCATGACTTTTAAGAAAACATAGAATTTACCCACTCTATGAAAACGAAGGACAGTAGGACTGGCCAGTTGCAAACATCAAATACAAGCCGTCTTTCAACGTCACCATCGTCTGCGCTCAATACTGGTCTGGTCCCAGGTCGAACATTTTCTAACGTCTCTGATCCTCTACGGAGAACCTTTGCGGAAGGTTGCAGAAGGAAAAATTTCGTCCGCTAGAAATGGGCCAACGTTCTGTATCGAACTTTCTTGGGCGTTCCGGAGTAAGGTGGCCCTCTGGATTTTCTGTTCAAACACTTGCAAAGCTGCAGCACGATCATGCGGGAGCAATTTCTCATAACGTTGGAGCAGAAAGATCGCAATGTACATCCATTCTCTCTCAGCGGTCTGCACTCTGCGCTGCGTCTGCTGCAGCGAACAATTATTTGCGTCACCAGCAAACGCTTCGACCTCGAAAGAGACGTTGTCGTAACGCTTGAGAACACCTTTTGGAGGTGCTCTCAAGCGGGAAGAGCCGCAAATCTTCTTGACGAAGGAGGTTGGCGTCGGCCGTTGCATTGTGCATTGTGCAAAATGCTCGTCTCTGCACCTCCTCTTCCTCCTCCTCGCGCAGCAGCGGCATCATCTTGATCGCCTTCGCAGTCACAACAACAGCATCGACATTGACATCCACCACATCAACACCCTCCGCTCGCCGTCCTGCTTCTTGGACGAAACGCGCCCGGGGAATCAAGACTCCGATCTTCCCACGCCCCGCGGAAACGATTCCTCCGGCTTTTCATGAAGCCATTTCAAAACCCAGCCTCCTCGAAGGCTCGACCCAAGTGGCTGGCTTCGTTCGGCACACGAACCGGTGGTTCCCGGTAATGCTAGACTCTGGTTCCATTTCAAGCATTGCGCTCGAAGCTTAAAAGAGAAAATTACCAAGTAATATAGCAAAAAGGAGGGGAAGAAACCAAGGGTAGGATGGGGCTAGTACTCAATAGTACAGAAATATATCCTACATCACCTAAGTCATCCAAAATATCCGGATCAATCTTGATTGCTCTCCTATGGGTTGTAGTAGCAAGTGCTCTATGTAGAGCAATAGATACACGCTGTCTCAAATAGATAACACAATACGATAAAGAAAGTTATACCCATGTGGCTTAATATGCACGCTCTCATATAAACATGTCTAAATCTGCATCTACAGTTCCATATAACTCCAAGGTTAGATGAACAAATATATGACTTCTATGCATACCCATATACTTGGAGACCTTGAGTGTTGACACTCCACTCACCGCCGCTCATCCAAAGGATGGATAATCATCCCCTCCAAAACTATGTCACGCGTATGATGTGTAATCATAACGTCCACGATAATAACCTAGTACTCTCTAACAAAATATATGTATGTCCTAACTCAAGTCGACTGCTATGCATATCAATATTCCCTCCATGTTAATTATCCACCCTCTTGTGTCATAGCAAACACCACATCCTTAATAACATCATGGGTAGCTATCCTGTGTCCTCCGATTAGACAATTATAGTATGGAGTCATATGGACCTCATTGCATCTAAGGTAGTACCACACTCACAAGTGAATAATGAAGATGCAAATGGGTGGACCAAGCCAAGGCGAAACCTCATCGATGTATAGAAAGTAGATTGTGCAATGTGGAAAGCCATGATGCATGGTCAATACAAGATCACATTGCACAATCTACAACACTCTTGCCGGAGCAATAGCATACATGAGCCTTAGTAGTATGAGGAATGATGAGATCCACTAAGAGAGAGTGTAGAGCATGCACTCTCTCTCTTTTAATATTGGTCCATCAAAACTTTCAGTCCATCAAGGTAGATTGTAGATCTCTAGTCCAATTAGTGGGCAAAGATAAAAAGGATGTGAGTTTATGTCTTACCTCCATGGACATTTACCGTTATAATATATGTAGGGAAAATGATCACCCTCCATATCCCTCTCAAGGATGGATCTATCTGTAGTCACAAACATGGAAGATAGCAAATGTGTCTATAATGCCCAACTACCCAAAAAAGCTATAGGGGTCGTCTCTTTGATCTATAATAAACCTACCACTCCAAATAAAATTGGCAATGATGTCTTTCTCAATTTCAAATCTCTAATCACACACTCAAAGATCCATGGTCCAATGATGTCAACAAATATGCCTATGATCCTTCTATTAAAGATGGTCAAGTATGATAAGAATGTATTTGAAGGAGAAACCATTGGAAGTAGATAGGTGGGTCAACGAGCAATACTATAGGAAAGTATATAAACCATCACATGTATATCCCCTAGTGGAGTAAGATCATCTATATGCAATACATCTCTAACAATAGATATATCTAGATAGCATAAGACAAAATTTTCATACCTTACTAGCAATCCAAGAACACGTAAAACTTTTTTCGATGTCATACATCCCTTTGGAAGCTAGAGATCAATAGGAATACCCAAAGGATAACATGCACTACACTTTGACACCTTCAATCTCAAGCTTACAAGATGAAACTCAATAGTCAAGTAGTTAAAGGTTTGCCTAAAAGGAAACTATCCAATGTAAATGAGATATGCTCATAAATATGGCAAAGTCTAAAGTGATATGAAAATTGAAAAAGAACAAACTATAGAGATTCCATGATAGGTTATCAACACTTTGGATGGCAATTGATAAGTTCATATGACAACTGCTTTAAAGTTTGATTGAAATTTCAAAAGATTGAAAAATCAAACTCATTTTTAGTTAGTAATAAATTAAATATGGGTTAATCAATATGAACTATTTGGTTTCATGAAAATTATACTCATCATATGAGTAAACATAAGAATTTGCTAAAAACTTACTCAATGCATCTTCAATAGTTCACAAATTTGAACATGTGTGGGTGTTGCATCTTAAAATGATATAGTTTTACTATCATTATTAGCTAGAAAAAAATAAAATAGAGATTACTCAAGATATAGAAAGTTTTATGGTGTTGATTATTAGTTAGATTATTTGAGATGTCACATCACTAATCTTTTTAATCTGTTTGTTAGGTTGAATGTTACGTTATCAATCTATGTGCTCATGGTGATATTCATCACACCATCTATCCATAAGAAGTTGGATGCATGTTATTTCTGATTATATATAAAAAGATTCTATTAAAATTATCTTTCAACTTCATAATTTTTAAGTTATTCTATCTTTCCATCATCACATTCATTCATGTTATATTATATGATTAACTTCATGACTTTTTATTATGTCATAATTTAGTAAGTAACAAAGATAATATATATATATCACACTTTCTTGCTATAAATACGTGATCTTTATATTAAAGATTTTTTATTGATATTTCATAAATTATTCAAGTTGAATCATTTCTTAGTTAGTGAATTTTTTTATCTAGATAATTGAAAAATCTATGCCATTTTGAATGTTATATCATTAAATTTAGAGCAAGTTCTAGATAATTATGATTTATAAAATAATTTTAGATTTTGAATTTTCATCATTATCTGTGTATGCACTAGTGTGTGATATGAATTACAATTATTATTATTTGTGTATTGAGATTTGGACTGTTATGTTGATAAAGATTTTCAATCTCAACGTTACAATATTTATTTTGAGCTAATGAATGATCATGATGATGAAAAAAAAATATAGGATGTGAATTAAAATTTAATTTTGAATATGATCATTGTGTTGATTATATATCAACATGTCTAAAAGAGTACAAATTTGATTATATGTAATATTTTACATAAAAATTTAAAATATGGTGTTATTTTTATAAGTTTTAGTCTTTCAATAAAATGCATATTTTAAAATATTATTTTTCTTATTAATTTTATCGTTATCAAAATTATAGTTTTACATAGTCAAATTAACACACAAATTGACATTAGTTTAAGTATATCTCACTCCAATTTGTCAATAAAGAAGTTATTTATGAAAATTTGTGAATTTATCAATGATGAATTATGCTCAATATTTTGTATGTAAATCATATTATTTTAATTATTTGAATGTGTTGTTCATGAAACATGATAAGTTTTTGCCATATAAAAATTTATCATCATGCCATGTTTGTAGTATAGTTGAGAGGTATAGCTTCATAAATGATTTCAACTATTTTGATGGAATTTACATGAGATATATTTGTATTTTAGTTTGGATTCATGGATGATTTATGCTCTTTTGATAGAGTTTACAAGTGACATTGATCATTTGTGTGTACTTAATAGTGTCATTGGATTACTTGAATACATGTTTGGTAATATTTTAACCACATATGATATAGCAGGGTGGATAATATAAGTAGATCTTATTTGGTGGGAATATTACAATAGATTCAAACATAATGGATATGGTGACAAACACAATGACTATTATTATTTTACAATAAGTTTATTTGAATGGAGGTTTTGGAATTTTAAGTATGACAGATTAGGTTTGAACACAATTAAATTAATTATTAGTTGAATAGGATCTTACTTTTGACAAGATAATTTCACAAATTTTGTTGATTTTTATATAACATGAATAAGATAATTATAAATTTTATCAAATTTTAGTAATAAAAATATTATATCTTTGTTTAAGTTTGAATGGTATTATAAATTTTCTTCATAAGGTGATAATTATTTTTTGTATTGTGTGATGAGTATTTTGGTGGGTTGTAATCTTGTTGAGCATAATACTCATTGGATTTTTTTCACTTGATTCTTATATAGCACAAAATTTTGTTATTTGTGTTGGATTAGTTGATAACTAAGTGTCATTGTTAGAAATATCAATTCCATTACTTTCACTGAAATATTTGTATCCAAACTTACTTTTACAAAATTTAAGATAATGTATTTTTATTCCCAAATGTTAAAATCATAATACAAGGATGGATGATATGTATCAAACCTTAACATTTTAGTTTGAAACAAATTGAAAAATCTAATAATGTGCCATATCTAACCTACATAAGTAGATTAATGTGTTTTCATTTCTTCATTTTGTGATAAATTATAATCATTTGTAGAAGAAGTATTAATAATAATTATCATGATGGTTAATCTTGTTAAGTGGCATTGCATACCCTCTTTGTCAAATGATATGTTCATATTAAAAAAATAAATTATGAGTTTCATAAAAAATAGTATTATGTTTGGATATAATATTTTTCTATTACAATATTGGATGTCATTCTAATCACTCCCAAATTCATTAGCATTTTATGCACCATCTCTCTATGTTTATTTTTTGGGGTATCATCAACCTTCAGTGATTGCTTACATTCATATTATTCTAAATATAGATTTAATATATATATATATATATTCATTAATTTTTGTTAACATCATTTTCTTATATTAATCACGTTATTTACACATGATGATTGAACATTGATATATAAGGTGAATATCACTATCTAGATAAAGTAATATACATCTCGGATATATGTTTTGAACCATGTGCATTATATGTAACTATTTAAAATAAATTTACCGGTGAATAGATTGAATGTTTGATTTATTTAAACTTGAACCATATAAATGAGTTCACTGATGTTAGACATTCCAAACACATTAGATAGTTTCACGTACATATGGATTTTCTTTATGGATAAATTATGTTTTCCATATGATGAAATATATATTTTCATATACAAAGACTGCATCCAATAATCACAATTCAACGGAATGTTCCAAGCTGACAAAAGACTCATTTGGTGGTCATTCGCTGGTCCACTTGCAGAATGAATGAGATTATGCACGTAACTACGTTACCCCTTCAAGGTCTTGGATCCGTTGCACGATTGCTTGGCAAGCACGTCATCTGGTCCGTTCAAGGACATCCGTTTGAAAAGCTTAGCGGACGCGATCATTTGAGATCCTTCGTAGTTGTTACCACTGCATTTATGAAAGAGACCGTTGGCAAAGTAGAAATCTCGTTTCAAGTATTTGAATCCGCTGTATATCACTACTTTGTCTCTTGGTCCTTCCCATCAAGAGAGTCTCCTGCCTCCTGCCGCCGCCGGTAAGTTTCACCTCATCGGGAACGGCATTCCCGCCTTCCGTCTACTACTCGACGCTCCACTCGCATTCAACTCAATTCTCGACTCGTTCGTTCTTTGAACGGGGTGCCCCTCCTCTACACTCACTGCGTGCCCACTTGCGCCTCTGCGAGCGAGCGATTTATTGCTGCCCGGTGTACTGTGCTCAATCCCGCCATAATTTTCTTTGATGCGAACTGCAATCTGGTGCTACTGTCACTCAGATATTGCAATCCTCCTAGTTTCAGCGTAATACGCATTGTGTAGGAAGGAGAGAAGAAGAGACGAGACATGGCTGACTACGAGACGACCGTGGCCCCCGTTGTGGAACCTGAGGTATGTACGTGATGAATTTGAGGTATTCTTTACCGGATGTGGATGGAATCGTATGATGTAAATTAGCGATTCGTAAATTGTTTGGAGCAGTGAAGGTTTTTAGTGGAGGCGTTTGGCTGCTTTCTTCGATATGCCTGCGTTGGGCGTTTGGATTGCCTGCTGTTTTCCTTGTAAATTTGTATGGTCTAATACTTCATGGACATCGGAATTTTTGAACTTTGCGGACTAGACACTGCAGGTGTCGGACTGCTGTAAGCATGTCGCATCGTCTCTTGGGCAGTTTCATCCTATCCACTTTTGAGTGTGCAAGTAATATTTCTTGTTAGCTCCTTGTTTTCCCAAGATAGGAGACCCCTCCCTTGAAGACATCTAGTCTCGACCGTTCAAGTTCATCATATCTCGCATTTTCGAGAAGGAAGTGACGAAAGTGTTGACGGGAATTCAACCAGTCCTGTACTATGGAAGTTTATGCTGTTCTCTATATTAACGTTCTGAAATGCAGCACCGGCAAAGTTCGGGGACACGCCAAGTCCTGACTTGGCGTGTCCCCGAACTTTGCCGGAATCAAACAGTGTTCTTTTCTTGCCACTTTTTCGTTGAACCTGTGTTGGTCGTCATTTTACAGTTGGAGGAAAACAAGGAGAACAAGGAAAACCAGGTTTGCGATGGCAAAGAATCCGCAGAGACAGAACTAAACCTGGCCGAGATGAAATTGGACTCTCCACCTTCGGCAGATATTGACAAAGTGACTGCGGTGTGTATAGAAAATTCCAGTTTCCTTTTAATTACAGAGGACAGTTGTCATTATATTTTGTCCATAAGCTCTTGGCCGACAACCCTCTGTTCTCATCATTTCCCGGGTATGCTTGTGTTGCAGGACTTGCTTCAGTCAAGGTCAGATATACTCGGTCGTGTACAAAATCTTAAGAAGGTGATTGACTTCTCTACGACCAAATCTGAATCACACTACTCTGCCTGTTTTCCCGATTCGGAGAATCATCTGATCGTTGTATCGTTTGTTGTGAATGGGCCTCCAAAATATGATCGTTATTATTCCTACAAAATTTGATCTTAGAATCAACACCAGTCCTTGTACCTTATTAAAACTTGTTTCCGAATAAATCACTATTCTAGAAGAGGGTCCAACAAAGTAAGTTTAACCACTGGCATGGTAATCTTATTCCCGGCTGCACTAGAGAGTCGTATTGTTTTCGTGAGCTATCTGCGTTTGTCTAACAACAAACGGAACGGCCCTAGATAGCTTTCGTATCTTGTCAATGTGCGGTTTTTTAAACTGAATTTGTCCATTCCGTATCTTATCTCCCCAATTGCAGGACCTCCAAGAGTGGCGCGGAAAGCTGGACTCTCAAGTGAAGACATACCGGCAGGTGAGTCCTTGGATGCCAATCTGGAATCTTTGGCCTTCTACGCCCACACTCATGAGTTAACATCGCTGCTGTACTCCATATCGAAGTGATAGATTAGAAACACTTCAGTTTGAGTCTCAATTTCAAAACCTGGAGCAGCGAAAGCTCTCCATCGGAATTCTCTGTTCCTTCGTGACAACTGCTGAGAAATAATTATTTTCAAAATTTGCTCCGAGCTGCAGGAACTTGGAGAACTGCGCAGCACACTGAACTCAGAAGTGGAGCAGCTTAGAGATGTGAGTCAATTTTCCCTACTCCTTTGTGTCAGATGGACCTTTCTAGAAATTGCTGCAGCACTGGGTTTGCTATGGGATACCCTCATCATTGAGGGGTTAATGTATTTATGTGGTGCAGGAGTTTCAAGCACTCCGGAGCACATTGAAGAGGCAGCTGGACGCAACTACAGGTCTTAGCGAGTTGGTAAGTCTTTTGCATCACTTGCCAGCGCGTTTAGCTCTATTTTCTGCAAACCTCCATGGATGATTTTGTTGATTTACCTGCCTTCTCTTAAGTACTCCTAAACTTAAGAAGAATTAAAATCAGATATGTCCATCTTCTCTTTCTCTTCTTTCGGTTTGATACCTGAAAGTTGAATCCCCAGAGTGAGCCTCTTTATCGAGAAGTAAAAGAGACTGGATCAGACATAAACAGCTCGCTGTTGTCTGATTGCCCGGATGGTACACATCCAACAACGAAGTGCGCAAATCAAGACTCTTCCAGGTCACTACGTTGCATGATTCTGTTGCATCCTGCATTCGCCTCCTGCGAGGCTGTCAGAGCTTAACTATCATAACCACTAATAAGGAAACCACAGGCAATATTCACTATACACGTATGTATTCGTAAAGATTCAATGCTCTCTCTCTCTTCTCTCCTCTCGTCGTGCTTGTATGTGGGCAACATTAAACTTTGTACCGATCGAATTGCAGGGACCGGACTCGTCGCCGGAAAAAGTGAACGATGTGAAAGAGAATGTGAGCTGAAACTGTCGACCACATTCTCGGCAATATTATCGACGTCTCCACCCGAGTACCTGCAGTAAACATGACCACGACCCCGCAACGTACCTGTACAAATGAAGTTTGATGGTGGAAGAAAGTTAAAATACTGTCTGGGTTCCTGAATCGTGCTTTCAAGCCATGTAGTTTCCATCCTTCACGTCAACGCCCAACGCGAGCTGTTGACAGCGAAACCACCCCAATTCGATGCTTATCCCAGGAATGGGTGTGGCGGCAGAGTCTACAACGAGCTATTGTAGAATTACAAATTTCAAGCTTCACTTAGTCTCTTCGTCCTTTCTTAGGCCTTCAGCTTTCTAGGAGAAAGACAGGAGCAAATGCGACATCTGATTCTTGTGAATGGCTTAGTTTGGCATAGGACCTAGGTCTAGACATTGTCGCAGTAACACCTGTGCACTTAACCTAATTCAGTAAAGTGGGGAAAGGTCGTTCTCTTACTCTGAAATATGGTTTAAAATTTTCAAGTGAAAGACACAGTCTGAAGGCGAATGTAAAGTTCATTGTTCCGATTTGAGGCACAGGACAGAATATGTTTTAAGAATCATTTTGATTCTTAAATACTTGCACTATAAAATAGGTCACTCATCAACGTATGAGGGAATAACCCTGCTTGCCCCTTATCTCATTGCCAACTCCGATGAGTAAATTATTGAGCGAAACTTTGGTAAAATCTTCATATTTAGTTGTTAGACAAGACTACTCTCTTGTCTACCTACAGTTCACGTTCCATGATAAGTTTTCATATTTCGAATCAACTCATATAAATGACAAATTGGAAAACTCTGCAAGAATTATACTCTGTTAACCTTTGGTAACGACCCACACTAAACATTCTTACTGCATGGTCGTGTCGTACACACTACTTACTTAACTGGATATGAATTTGGTAGTAGTATTGTCTAACAACAGTATACGTTAATTTCTTTAGGTGAAATGTAATCGACATTCTCCTCCTTCTTGTCCATTGGAGATAAATCTATCTTCAATCAAATTTCCCCAAATTTCAATCACGTTAATGAACTTAATTTGTATAGTAAATGTATAAAACTGTACCCATTCAGACTGAATATAACAAGTAAACGTCGAAAGCCGCAGTCAGCAAAATCTGCCTCAATAATGCGTGTGGGAATTATGAAGATATGCATAGTCAATTCCCAAATCCAGAATGCTTCAAATGTAGCAATTTGAACTTCCCAAAACAGAGTTCCCTTACATTTGGCTATGAAAAGATCACCTGTGTGTTTTCTCAATTCATCCATTGTTTGGATAGCTGGAAGTGATGATAGAAATGGGGACGACTTTTTACACTTAAGAAATGGGACAAAGTATAATAACAAAAGGGATGGGAAGACCCCATCAAAGCGTACAAAGAGGGGGTTACACTTAGTAGGCCGGGGGTCCCCCGCTTAAGTGTGACCCCCGCTTAAGTGTAATTCGGAAGTTAACCCCTGCTTCTGCGCAAGAAAAGTCTAACTTCTAACATGTGGATGAAGGTGAAATACACACAACTTTTCTAGCAGGGTTGAAGCCCTTGAAATTGTTAGTAGACGGTAGACACCTTCCCTGGACAAACTATGAAAATCACTTATTCCAAATAACGGCATTTTTCGGATTTATGGTCAAATTTCCCACCTCTCGGAAATTTGAGCGATGTTTCAACCCACTGGACTATCGCCAAAAGAGTTTCATATTCGTAGATGACTCTGCAACATGACCATATCTCTAGAGCACATCTGTTGGACTGAGTACGGCAACTGGTATTGGTTGTCTCGATTAACGAATTCCTGAGTTCGCTCTTTATGTGGTGGAGGCTTGGGGTTTAAGGTTTGGATATATACTGATTGACTCTGTGGCTCAGTCGAGTTGTTAACAACATGCAAGTTTCGAACTTTCTGTTAGTGTAGGTAGAGTTCAACTCCACATGATAAGTACAGACTAGCAATCTTAAGTTCCCCGTATGACTGGACGACCCACTGCATAGACTGAAAGTTCTGCCGAGCGAAGGTACAGCCTTCTCAGGATTATGAAAAAAATGTTGTAATTCGGTTCCGAAAACAGATAATGCACACTCTAACATCCACTACGCAGTTCTCATAAGAGTCCTTTCGGTTGGCTGACTGATCTAGATATTCGCTTCGAAAAAGTCTGCACATTCACATAGTGTAAACTCGAGTGTGATATGCGCTCATGCCAACCGCTAGTTCTAGAAAAGACAACAAACCCTCACTGGAGTGACTAGAAAGACATTGCGCAGACATGTTGGTTCAAGACTCTCGTTGACTAACAACTCCATGTTGGAATTGTACAACAGTCAGTGTCAATGGCAGAAAGTATACGGGGAAGAGCTCAGATGTGTTTCAGGAAATCTAGGAATCTGACCACGTCCAAAGTTCCAGGAAACACCAAAAGATGGGGTCAAGTCCAGTTGACACGTGAATTATCTAACAGTAGATTACATTCGAACTTTATGATACATTGATGTGATCATAAGGACCTCTTTCAAAACAGTGATACCTTCAAAAGAGCCGCAGTCCTTGATGACAGTCAGATTATCGGGGTCGATTTCTTGAGTAATAGTCTCAGTTGGGCCGAACTCTCAGCAGTTCGACATCAAAGATCAACGTTCCGAGAGTCGATCCCTCTCCATTGGCTAATCTTGTCGGATTGAAAATGGTTGTGTAAAGTCTTTGTCGGTCGAAGTACTGCGAAGAGAAACAAGATTATGAGTTCGCATTTAGTAACATTATTTGTCAAGTTGTAAAGCATATCGTGGTCGAACTCATGCTCAACCCCAGGTATGGGACCTCAAAGGCCGTGGTGAGAGTTCAGATATGCTGAGATTTTCAAACTGGTAGACAACCACAACCTTTTGACAGCGTGAACCAGTCTATGAGTAAGCTACTTAGCAAATAGATCATCGATGCTGAAGTATGTTCAAAATACACCAGCAACAGTCAGCGGTAACAAGTATGTCACACAAGCCTGAGATTGATTCACGAAAACTGGACGTCACAACACTGATAAGATGGAATACAACCACAACATATTGTCACTCCTTCCTCCTCTTTCAGTTCAGAAGATGTGTAGAATGAAGAGAAGACTACATTTGGAGGAATCGGGCCTTGAGTTGTATTTTGATAGCCTTGTGATGGAGGAATGACTACTCGACGTAAACCTCCCTCTTTCATGGTCCGCACTGCAGTATCAAGCCCGGATATAACCTGTACAGTTTTACATTCTAGGTGAATTTGATTGTTCCAAAAGAGACTGTTGTAACGCTAGCTACATGTTTTGATAGACGCAATTAGTTCTGTCACACCAAACAATCTTGTTTACGAGCTTCTGCTCACATTATCGAAATTACTCACCTCTCCAGATCCTACAACGAACACATAAGGTTCGGGTGTACCAGACTGATCTTTGTGGTCGTATGTGGAGTCAAATCTCCATCCCTGCTTGGCCGCTAGACGTGCATAGTAGTGAATCACAACCTACAAGGAATACAATTCATACGTTCGCCAGGACCAGGCTAAATGATATGGGAATACAAGGATTGATAATACAAATTGGTCAAGATGACAGTCAGCCTCGGTGAATTTATCACAGCACATGATTCACAAAACAACTCTTCAAGACTTCCACTCCAGTAAGTCGAGAACGAATAGTCTCTAAAGGACCACCGAGCTAGTGATAACAATTGAGTTCTATCACCCAAAGCTAAATCAAACTGGCGGAGGAAAACCCTCAGACAACGACGAGAGACTGAGCTCTTTATGCTGAACACACCTTATCGCCAATCTGGGGTGTTGTACCATTTCCTTGACGGATGTCGAGAGCTTTCACACCACCAGAATCATACAATTCGTAGAACTTTGGCCTGTCTTCCTTCGCAGTAACTTCCTTAGACCTAAAATCTGTTGCATTGGCCAGTCCTCCGCTCATGAGGAACCCAAGAGAAAAAACCTGGTGCTGAATTGCCTGTCTCCTGGAAACAACATTATCATCATCACATGAAGAGCCGAGCTGCGCTCGAAAGCTGGCCAGTGTGGCGACATGATGAAACCGGGAAACCGCCAGCACGGCTGCCGATGGCTTCCTGGACGAAAGAAACAGCGAAGATGCGAGTGGGAAGCACAGACTATTGGATAGCGCCATGTCCACTTCCAGAGTGGACGACACCAACTGGACTCTGAAACCCACTGCACCAAACATAAAGAGCCAACTCAAGTGAATATCACATACGCTTGTACGGTACTGTCCCATGTTACCGTCTCAAGAGCAGCCCAGAACTTTGACACAGTTCTAAATTCCCATGTCCCACTCTGGTCAGAACACATCACCTCTGTTGGATAAGACAACCAACGGAGAGTCATCGTATGTAGCAATCACCCAACGGGAAACCATTAATATAGCAAAAAGTATGGGAAGACTCCATCAACTGGTAAAGGGATGAAATCAGAATGATAGGATGGCGCTAGGCCCCAATAGCATAAAAAAGAAAATATGTACTAACATATTCTAGATAGTTAGGATATGTTAGTACGTAGATCAAATCCTATACATATTACTATAGCATTTGAAGAATCATCATGTAACTTGTGTATTCTATTATGGATTGCATTTTGTAGAGCAATGTATACACAATGCTTAAAATAGGGTACACAATAGCTTATAATAAAGAAATTAATACCCCTTCTCACCTAGCATGGTTTACTCTCTCACATACATGTCAATGGTGTCCATAGTTCCATATAACTCCAAAGCTATAGGAATAAAGAGTTGATTTCTCTACATATCTCTATATTTGGAGACATTGGCTTATACCGCTCTACTCGCGTCCATCCAAGAGGAAGTGTAATCACCCCTCCAAAATTATGTCATGTGTATGATTTATAACTACAACATCCAAAACAATAACATGGTCCTCCCGAACCAAGAATCCATGTGAGTTATCTACCCTCTTGTGCCGTAGCAAACACCACATCTCTAATGGCATCATAGTTAGCCATCCTCAACCCTCCGAATGGACAATCAATCATATGGATCCTTATTGCATCTAAAGTAATACCACACTCTTAAATGAGTAATGAAGATGGATGGATCAAGCCAATGCAGAACCTCATCGATCTAAAAAAGCTAGCTGGTGTGAGTCGGAAAGGCCTAATACATGGTCCAGCCAAGATTCACAAGCATGCACATTTGTTGGAGCAAGAACGAAGATGAGCTCTTGTAATACGAGGAATGGCTCATCCATTTAGAAATACTGTAGAGCATGCTAAAAGTGTTGGTCCATCAAGGTAGACGTTAGGCCTCTAGTCCAATTGATGGACAAAGAGGAAAAGGACGGAAGCTCATGTCGTACCTCTGAGGAAAAAACATCTCTCATTTGTCGTAATATTGATTGTTAGGGACATGACCCCATCCATGTCCCTTGCATACATCTCAAGGATAGATCTATATGCAGTCATAAATCAAGAGTATAATAAAAGTGCTAAGAGTGACCAACTAGCCAAAAACTCTTTAGCTGACATTTCCTCCATCGATAATAAGCCTACCCCTCCACATAAAATCGCCAGACATGTTTATGTTTTGGCATAGACATGTTTATGTCTATGCCAAATATGGTTTTACACACTCGAAGGTCCATGGTCCGATGATGTCACCAAAGACTCCCATGATCATTTTATCAAAGGTTGTCATGTGTGATAGGAATGCATGTGAAGAAGGAAGTGTGCGAAGTAAGTAAGTGAATTGACGATCAATACTAGAGTAAAGTATATCAAACATCACATGTGGATCCGAAGATAGATGCATGTGAAACACTATAAAAAATAATTTCGATCATCAAGGTGAAATTATGGATTTCGCGACATTCACATTAATTAAATTAATTTGGATGTCCTTAAAGCCAAAATTCCACGTTGTTTACCTTTATGAGTATAATTATTAGGTAATTAACTCAATCACGTGTAATGAATTAAGTGTTGAAGATATATAAGGGTACATATATTACACTGGTGGGAAAAGGGTATGGTTTAATTAATTAATTCGAAATTTAAAATTTCCCCTAAATGTTACGGATACTACTTGATTAGGAAACCTCCATAGATTTTATGAGGGACATTTTTTTAATCCAGTAAGAAGCCGTGGCAATCCCCATAATTTGATTTATGGGGATCTCTATAACTATTACTAGCTATTTGAGAAATTCCCTATTTTGATTGGAATAATGAAGATTGTGCTATGCAGGATACGGCTATTCAGAATATTTTCATTCTAGTCCAACTGAAAAGGAAGTCTTCTCATCTTTTGAAGACCGGAGATAGTTAAGATATGATTAATTTGGATTTAGAAACGGTTTCACAATTATTTATCGTGCATTTGCTTACATAACCGTCCGTATGGAGAGTTTGGATAAAAAAGCCCCAAAAAGGAAGTTAATGATTTTTTGTTTTCAGCCGTTGCCCATGCATCGCCTTGTAATCTCATCAACCGGTAATTCACTAAAATCCGTATTTATTTACCAAATATATATCAGTTTTGTATAATTTTTTATTTTTTATGATTATGTACGTTTAGACCTCCACAGTAATTAAGTTACTCCAAACCCATCGAAAAAGTTGAAAGTAACAATCCATTAGTGAGTCTAATTCATTGTGATGGTTTTCTCTTCTTCTTCTTTTTTTTCTTGTTGCAAGTGTAGAGACACCGACAGTTATAATCAAAAGAAAAAAGTAACAGGGACTAAAAAACCCTTTCCACTCATCATCAACCTCAATATAATAGCTCATTCTACTAATCCTATGAAGTTTAATATTTAAATGTCACTGACCTAATTGTTATCAAACAAGGTAAGTTTTACATAATATAACATAGAGAGTGTAATATCTTTTGGTGTTTCCTAAATAATTTTCTCAATTTCATTGAATAAGTATAATACAGACCTGTTGTATGTTTGAATGCAACGCCCTTTTGCAAATTAATTCAAATTTTAAACCACCTAGTCAACATTTGCAGCATTGAGAATAAATTCTCATAATCGCTCATATAACATATATTTTTCTTTAAATAAATTTTGTGTATGAGGATTGTGTCGCACTAGAATCAGTTGCTTCAATATAGTCTTCAGCTTAGATTTAATTTTGAATAGTTTCAATTAAAATTTAGTTTTTCAGTTATCAAATATTCTATAAAAATCTAAAATTGAAGCAACATTATGAATGAGTGAAAATTAGCTGTAGTAGTTCAAGATCTATCAAACAATTTATAGAAAACGATATGTCAATCCTGTTTTTTTCTAAACGAACATCGTAAAACCAACTATTTACTGACAATGAATCAATTCCTATATGCTCTATCTCTTCAGATCATCGTAGTCAAATAGACATATAATTACAAGTATTTCTTATAAAAATTATTAACCATATTCATGGTAGTATTTTTACATTACGTGTTCAATATAGGCAAAGATTCATGTATGTGTACATATTGCTTGTTAATTGTCTTGTTTGTTGACAACTCACAAACTTCAAACAAAACTATCTACCTCCTTCACGTTTTTATCCAATATTATGATTGATGTTAATTCTCTAATGTATTTTCAACTTCCAAATGCAATGGAACTGGAGAGTGATGAAATCTTTTCAAAATAGTCTTAACGTATATATTGAATCGTCGGATAAATTTCTTAATGTTTCCTGATTGGAGTGCTGGTTTTATCAATCATACTCCGTTATTTCACCAACATTTTTTATTTGTAGCTTGAATGCTTACTTCTGATATCTTATGGAGAAGTCATCTAAGAAAAAAAATTGCAAATATAAAATGAGTACATGATGCAGCTAATAAACAAACGTAACGAAACGAGAAACATGTGCGTGTTGCTAGATGGTTTAAAAAAGTTTCAGTCTTTTCTTCTTGCAATGCTTTCCAAAGAATGGCCAATCATATGCAATGTCAAAAAAATTTACAATCAACACACAAGATGATAAAGCATTAACAACATTTTCATAAAAGTTGCTTATTGTACAATGTTTAGTACTCATTTTGAACAATTAATTATGGCATAATTTGAATTAAATCATATCTATGATTATATTGTTTCAGCTATGTTTTATAAGAAAATGGTAACATCTTTATCAAAAATATTAACCACGAAGATTACGTTGATCAGTGTAGTTTTATAATACAAAATTTAGTATGTGATAATATTTGTATTCATAATTTCTTATATGACTTTTATGAGGATTTATTCACAAATAATTACAATCCCGAAAAATGTGTTTCGTATATTTTTTATTTTTACTACTATAATTATTGGGGCCTAGCCCCATGTTACTTTGTCTCTTTATAATTAGTGTTATCAGCATTATTTCAATAAGAGTTTGCACTTTGATTCCGAGTGATATCTTGCTTTTGAAAAAATCTTATTTATTTATTTCCAAAGTTTGAATTCGATATTCAAAAGCTAACGCAAATCAATTTCGTTAAATTTTATCATTTTCAAGTCTAATAGTAGGATTTCTTAGTTGTCCTCCAAATCAGGAGTTTATAGGATTTCTTAGTTGTCCTCCAAATCAGGAGTTTAATTTTCAAAGTTGCGCTACTTACACAACTCAGACACTTGAACACACACACGCACTCACACTCTTATGTTGCGTAGACACTCATACGACTTCCTAGTTACGAGAATCAGTGCTGCCGCCGAGGATGAGCTAAAATGACTGGTAGCACATTAGCGCTGATGAGTCCATTTCGCTGTGCTGGGTTTGGTCCAGTTGGTACACATCGGCGTCCGTGTCTAACCACGGGGTTTAGTCAGGTAGGGCGGCTTAGAGTTACCACACAAGAGTAGTGAAGTTTTGTTTCCAATGTTGCCTGATGTGGTCCCCTACTAAAGACCTGCTTGAGCTCAAGATAAGTTTCTTGAATCGTGGAACACAAACGTTTCGTGTAGGTGGGTTGGGGGAGCAGGCGGGTCACTGAAGCACGACGTTGTCGATTCACAGAGGGCAAGGACAAGTGCTTCGAATGAGCGGGCGCACAAGGAAGGAGGCCTGTTGCTGACATGGAATCGTGCCTCGAGCATCATCGCCTGTTTTCAGTGTTACGGTGTTGATAACACCGGCAAGGTTAGCTCCTTTCCATCCTGAATCGAAAGCTGGAGTAGCTGGATAAAGGAGCTTCTAGGCCAGCCGGACCCCAACATAAAATGTATGCAACGATAAATACCAGCGCTGAATTTTGTTTCGAACTGCTGTTCATGCGGGAGGAAAATGCAGTGGTAGATTTTACAAATTTGCCCTCTGAACGGCAATGTCATTGGTTAGGTTAATAATCGTCCAGACACCAAGTTCGTTCTGTACATAGGTATCTGTTCTGATGAGTGAGAACTCGTGGATGATGCGGGTCAGTTCTGATATCCTTATCTTCTTAAACCCTTTCACATCCTTTTAACTGCTAGCTAGGAGGTTAGCCTTGTGCTGCCGTCGCGGCATTCTGCAACGTAAGGTTGAAGATAATTTCTGAATTGCTTGCTTCAGACGATTGCGCAGATTTTCGTGACAATTAATTAGCGCTCACTACTGACAAAATCGCACTTCATAGCTCTTGATCAGGTCACGGGGCATGTGCTGTGAGCTTCGTTAGCTGAGCTTTGTCAGTCGAGAATTGACGGAAAGTGAGAACAAGTTGCTGAAGCGCGGGGCGCCGAGATGGGTACCAGGGCCATCAGTGACGATGGTAATTATCTTACCGCGATTTAGTCTCCCTCGGTTGCTTGATTCCCTAGTTTTACGTTATCAAGTCTTTCGGTGGACAGCAATTTTCTCTTTTCATTTCTTTGCGTTTTCATATTGTTGTTATCACTACCCTGTTTGTTTGCCTTGCCGTCTGTCAGTTTTTGATTCCTCATATTTAGGGCAAAGGAGACTTCGGTCCATCGTAAATGTTTCAGACAATAACGTGCTCTTACATCTTTACATTAGAAGTATCAGGCTTCACTTTCAAAAGAATTGTGCGATACCTTATACTTGTCTAACCATAAAGGACATCTTAAAGGGAGTAAACATGTAGGAATCATGTACCCTAAAAAAATTGGCTTCGTGGCTTGAGTTGGAATTCGACCAGAAGTTTGAACGGGAATTACAAATTTGTTAAGGAGTAAAGGAATGTGTCAGAATGTGGTTATGTTGGGTTTGTATCCAACACAGGGCAATTGTCTGAAAACTATGTGCTTCACTTTGTGCTAGTTCTCTCGCTTATTCGGATGTAATTTTTTTTTCTATTTGGACGTGCTTTTCGCTGTGCAGAGGATGACGACTATGAAGAGGAGGTTGATGCCCAGGATCCAGAGGCAGGTGTAGACGAGGATGAGGACGAGGAGGAGGATGAAGGTTAGTCTCGTCTGTTCTTTTGCATGCTTGCCTTCCATGATAGCCATGCACCGGTCACAGGCATTAGCAGTATTCTTACAACTCGAAGACTTGTACCCATTTTTATGGCTTGTAAAATACTCTCAGTCATCTCGATAGTTTGTCACTGTCTTACTAGTTTCTAAGACTTCAAGATGTTGACGGTTGTTCGAACTTTTCCTGCCTTACTGGACCGTATTTTGTGTAAGCCAATGATACACGGACACGTTCGCTCAAGTAGCTGGCTGGATGCCGTAAAAGCTAACCCGGGTGAATGGTTCAATACAGAGGAGGGTCAGGATGAGTATGAGAAGGATGGATTTATTGTAGATGAAGACGAGGATGAAGAAGACCCTGAAGAAGAAGAGCAGGCCAGAGAGAGCAGTGATGACGAGGCAAAAGCCAAGAAAAAGAAGAGGAAGAAAAGGTAAACCAGCGACGAAGGAGCTTTATTGTCTTTGCAACCAAAATTTGCACTATCTTGTTTGCTTCTTTCGATGTATGATATGCCAGATGCTATACTTGCTTTCTTCTTTTCTTTAAGTTCAGTATGTCCTACTTTATGCATTTTAAGCTCACGTACCTACTTCCTTCTCATGGACCTCACCTGCATTACAACGGTTCACCCATTGAGACTTGCTGGAAATGACCTGTTCAAGGGTTTCAGATTGGGAGTCTGTGACCTGGGAAACTTATGTTGACTTTTCTTTTGCTTAAAGGGCTGAAGAGAACGATCAGCTTGATGAGGACGATTACTTGCTTCTTCAAGAAGCTAATGTAACTGGATTCCATCGCCCTCCTCCGAAGTCAGTAAGTATGAGACTCTTTCTGCAGATTACTTCTTTGCAGTGAATATTAAATAGTGCATCAACATTACCTTACAATGACTCTGTTGTGAACCTTGTTTGTGGCATCCACTTATCACTTGCTTTTCGTTACCTTAATTGTATCGTACCTGTAATAATCAAGGCACCGGTTGACAACGTCGTTCGTTCTTCTGTTAGGGTAATAAAACCAAATTTAAGCGTCTGAAGAAGGCTGGAAAAGGTGGTGGAGATGGAGATCGTGGCTCAAGGATGGGCCTGTCAGATGATGAGGAGGAGGAGGATGAAGGAGGAAGCAGAAGAGGTCGCACTGCTGAAGAGGAACTCAAACGCACTTTGTTTGGTGATGACGAAGGTCAGTGAAAAATGTACTTTAGAAGTGTATAGCTTAACGAGTTTGCTAGCCAGAAAGAAGCAAGCTTCTCAGACTGAAGCACGACTTCGTACTTGCTGGTAAGACCGCTAGGCGTTAGATTTGGGAACTAAATATTAAAGCTCAAGCAATCAACGTTTGGTGCTCTGCAGGGAGCGTACCTCCTGATGATGTTGCAGAGGAAGAGGAGCCTGAAGAGGAAGAGGAGATTGGTGAAGAAGAAGACGAAATGGCGGATTTCATTGTCGATGAAGAGGAGCTGGAGGATGATGGACAACCTTTCCGGTATATTTCCCCCATATTTTTTCGGAGTTTCAAACATATCCTGTCCTTTTGACTGGTCTTGTTGTTGAGTTCACTACCCTTTAGCTAACGTTTCTTTATGCGCTGACGTGTCACATCTCTCGTTCGTCCTAATTCGATTTCGAACTCCGTGATGTTTTTGCCAGGAGGAAGAAAACGAAGAAAAAGAAAGCACCGAGGCAGGCTCCAGGAATTTCATCTTTTGCCTTACAAGAAGCACAAGATATTTTTGGAGATGTCTCTGCCCTCTTGGACGAACGGCGACAACGTGAGATGGATGCACAGAAAGCTGAAATGGAAGTAGACGAAGACGAAGATGGTTTTGGTAGGAGCAGACCCAGTAAGATGCTGGAAAAACAGTTTGAGCCCAGTCTTCTTGAAGAGAAATACATGACCGAAAGGGATGATAAAATACGTGATATAGATGTAGCAGAGCGACTTCAAGTAAGTTTTCAAGACAATTGTACAGAAATTTTGTGGTGGTTGTTATAACTCTGATCAACGGCGTGTATGCTCGTTCTTTCAACTCTAACTCACCCACCCCAGTCGTTGCTTTTCTTTCTGTTACTTGAAAAATAGCTGGATTAGCTTTAGCTACTAGAATTTTTAATAATTTATTCTCCTTTTCACCAAATGAATAATTTTTTTTTATAGAAATTTAGCTATTTTTAGTATGATTTTAGGAAATCTAGTTGCTATTACTCAAACAAGTATGAAACGAATGCTTGCTTATTCTTCAATAAGTCAAATTGGATATATTCTTATTGGATTAATAACAGGTGATCTAAAAGGGTACACTAGTATGAGCATATCTGGCAGTCTATAGTTGATCTTTGGGGCTGTCATGTCCAAGACCTTAGAGGTTATTTACCGTCGTGTTTGGTACTTCGTGGAATGCAGTTACTGGAGGAGGTTGTTGGCCCCTTCCCTACATCTGACACCTCGTGTAGGGAGGCAGTGTGGATATATGAAAGAGTTTTTGGTATTCAAGCATTGTATAGGCGTCCAGAGTTTGATAAGATCGCAAAGATGGAGAAGGAGGAAATAGTGAGACAAATTGACAACGTTCTGCATCTGATTCATGAGGAGAAACTGGAGGTTTGTTCTCACTCTCTCGAAATAGCTTGCTCATTTGTTGCTAGTTCTTCTCTGCTATCTTCATTGAGGGAACTCCATTTCTTTCACAGTTTACTCTGCAAGTTTCATGTCCACACTTCTATTTTCCCGCGTAAACTCGTATTAGTTGTTTCGTAAGCACCTTGGATATGTCTTTATTTGAATTTCAGACTCAGTTATTTAAATTCTCAGCGAGACGGTTTCACTGTTAAGTCCTCTAACTATTGGCTGCTTTAAAGCCGATTAATAGAAACGGGTAAGTTTTTCCACTGACAGTTATGCCTTAGCTAGTATGAAATCCATGTGTTATAAATTGTCGTTGATCGCCTCGAGTCTTGAAAATAAATTGATTGACTTTGCGGTTTAATGATCTTGCAGATACCTTTCATTGCAATGTATAGAAAGGAGAAATGCATTGACCTTCTATACGAACTTGAGGAACAGAGTAGAGATGTCGAAGCTGAAAGGCGAGTTAAGTTGAAGCGTCAGGAGGTGCACCCTCTATACTTAAATCTACTGCTTTCTTGTTATCTATCTGGAAATGGAATTCAAGCATTATGTCTATGTAACAGAACAATCGACTTTATTGGTGACCTGAGGCTTTGTCTATTGTATTGCAGGTACTTTGGGCATTGCAGCACTGGGACAAGAAATGGTTACTTTTGCGTAAGCGGAAACTAGGTTTACAAGCTGCCTACGAGAAGCGAAATCTGGTCGATTCGAGAAGAGGAATGGCCCGAGAAGATTTGTTTCAAAAGCTGCTAGAATCGCTCAGTGCAGCTCAGTCTGATCAGGCTGTGGATGATGTGGATGCCAAGTTCAACCTCCACTTCCCTCCTGATGACGTGGACTTGGAACCCGGTCAATTCAAGCGACCAAAGCGACGCTCGTTCTACAGCGTTTGCCGCAAGGCTGGTCTAGGATCTGTGGCTGTCTACTTTGGTCTTACACCTGAGAAATTTGGGGAGAACATATCAGCCATGTATAAGGTTGGTAACTTGTCCCCCCAGATGAATACTTGTAGCCCTTTTCTTTGGTTTTTTGGTGGGAATGTGAATACTTTTGAGTAGCAGAAGCCTTATGAAAAAGGCAAGTTTGATGAGAGGAGTTGTTAATTCATGTCTACAGAGGCACGAGGTGGAGGACGAAGCTTCGACACCTGAGGACGTTGCAAACGGTCATGTGACTGGCGAATTTCGTGATTCTCTGTCCGTCTTGAAAGGTGCCAGACATATGGTAAGACTTCTTTGTCAAACTGTATTCGTTAAGTATTGCAACAACATGCATATATTATTTTGCAAGATTGAGATTTTTTACAGAAAGCGATAATTAAATATGACAATTCAGATATTCATAAATGAGCTAAACCTTTTATATGGTATCCTGTCAGTTATTTGAGAATCAAATAACGGACAGGAAAATTGGCAGTTTATCTCTGTCCTCTTACTTTTAGTCCTTTTAGTTTGAATAGTTAATCTCTCCACACTAGTACCTCTCAGCCAGGGCGCGGGGTCGATTGTTTTCAGGCTATGACATGCACATAAGAATGAGTAGAGCCATTTTTGTCGGCCACATATGGAAGTTCGAACTAATCGATTTTGAGTTATGAATGGGCTCGGCATTTTCAGGCCGCTGTAGAGATCAGCACCGAACCTGCCGTTCGAGAGTACGTCCGCCATGTTTATTTGGAGAAGGCTGTCATCAGCACCAGACCAACAACAGATGGGAATACGGCCATTGATGCATTTCATCAGTATGCGGGTGTAAAGTGGCTGCAAAATAAGCCAGTCAGTGAGTTTGAAGATGCTCAGTGGCTACTTATTCAGAAAGCCGAAGAAGAAAAGCTTCTAGAGGTAGTCATTGGACTCCCCAAGAATGTGATAAACGAGCAACTGATGCCAGAATTCGAAGCATGGTACCTCAGTGAGCGGGTGAGTAGAACTGCTCAGCTTTGGAACGAGCAACGGAGGCTTATACTCAAGGACGCATTGCACAGCATGCTGTTACCAACAATGGAGAAAGAGGTGCGGATGATTCTGACCGCAAGGGGCAAGCAATGGGTGTCCGCACAATGTGGGCTGGAGTTGTGGAAAAAGGTCTCTGTAGCTCCCTATTCGAGAGCGGATGATGACCAAATGGACTATGACGAAATGCCCCCAAGGGTAATGGCTTGCTGCTGGGGTCCTGGCAAGCCTGCAACAACCTTTGTTATGCTTGATGCTGCCGGAGAGATTGTTAATATACTCCATACTGGTTATCTGACCATCAGGGCAGGTAGCGCAGAGCAACAAGCACGGAAGAAACAGGACCAGGCGAAGCTCCTGCAATTTGTGAAGGATAGCCAGCCACACGTAGTTGTATTAGGGGCAGCCAACCTCTCTTGCCGCCATTTACTGGCGGACATACACGAGGTACGATCTTAGTGCAAGGGTCGTTTGTCTTCGCCTTTATTCACTGTTTATAAGTACTGTAATTCACTATATGATCAAACAGAAAATAGTGTAGGGATGTTCGTTGAGGCCCACAGTTGCAGGATTTTGTCTGTCAGAGATGTAGAGCCGTGCATGAGCTGTCTGTGTCCCGTTCCTTTCTGCGTGGCCTGCCTGCTGTCCTAATCGGAGGCTTCGTGCTTTTCATACTCATCCTGTGTTTACAGGTTACGTTCAAAATTGTTGAAGAACACCCTCGAGATCTGGCGGAAGGTCTAGATACCATAAACGTCGTCTTCGGTGACGAAACGATCCCTCAGCTTTATGAGAACTCCCACATCTCGGAGGAACAGCTTGTGGGGCACCCAGGTACCTTCCATTGTTTTTCTGCGTCTACTCTATGCCTAATATCAATCTGTGAACCTTACCTTATCTTAGTTTACTATCTCTGAACCTTTTGGGTTTGCCTGCCTAGCATGAGCAAAGTTGCTATGCCCAAATGCCTAGAGGTCTTGAGACGTATATCAACAGGTTTCACGTAGTTTACAACGGCTGTTGGAAAATCTTCACTTTGCTTTTTATGGCTCATCACTGTCTATTCTGAAACTGCACGGTCGTGAGCTCTCGTTCTTGCTTGATACGTTACGTCCTTCAAAATCAGAAAATCATGATTTGAAGTCCTTCCTTAGTTGTATCAGTAAATCATTGACTTTAGTGTAGTGCAACTCGTCCGTTTCCTACAGACCGAATTGATTATTTTCCACTTTTAAAAATCCACTTCACTTCTCTATTTATTCCCTTTGACTCCCTGGGTCATGGTCTACATGCCGTTATTGACAGTTGAGTAAATGTAAGAATCTGTTGTCTGCATCTGATTATGCCGTCCTTCAATTTGAAACGTAATATTTGTGGATTCATCTTCATCAGTGCCTCAGTTGAAGCCTCGAAGTGTACCTCTTCCCCACTTTGATGGTTTTTGGTGACTGATGAGTGATACATACATGATTTGCATTGCAGGAATAGTTAGACGAGCCGTTGCTCTGGGTCGGTTTCTGCAAAATCCTCTTGCCATGTTGGCTACACTGTGTGGCCCTAGCAGAGAAGTGCTCTCTCTGAAGCTTCACTCCATGCAGAGCTTTCTCTCCCCAGAGGAAGTTTATGAGTCAGTGGAGCGCGTTATGGTCACAGTTACGAATCAAGTCGGGATTGATGTGAATCTAGCAGCTTCACATGATTGGTTATTTGCACCTTTACAGTTTATTTCTGGCTTGGGCCCTCGTAAAGCCACATACATTCAGCGCTCTATACAAGGTGCGGGGAGAGTGACTTCTCGCAAGGAGCTACTTTTGGCTTTGAGGATAATGGGTCGACGAGTGTTCATAAACGCAGCCGGATTTATTCGTGTCCGTGGTACGGGACAAGCCTCGACGGGGAACCAGTTATTGGACCCATTAGATGACACACGTATCCATCCCGAATCTTACGAGGTTGCCAAACGAATGGCGGAGGACGCATACTGTGAAGAAGAAGGAACTCAAGTGGAGGACATGGACGATGAAACTCTAGAGTTAGCCATCGAACATGTCAAGAAGCATCCTCGTTACTTGGCCAGTATGGATATGGAGGCATATGCAAACTTCCTGGCAAAAGATGGACCTAGCAGAGATTTGCAGACTTTATTGATGATTCAGGCCGAGTTGCAGAACGGATATCAGGAGTGGAGGGTCAAGTATGTATCACCGACAGACGAGGAGGCCTTTTTTATGCTGAGTGGCGAGAATGAGGACACGTTGACGGAAGGCTGTCTCGTGCACGCAACAGTGCGCAAAGTGCAACAAAATCGAGTCATGTGTGTTCTGGAATCTGGTTTGATGGGGATAATACATCAGAAGGATCTCTCAGATGAGAACAACGTTGATCCTGCTGATAAAGTCTCCGAAGGTTCGATAGTGACTTGTAGGGTTAAGGAAGTGAACAAAGCTATGTTCTTGGTAAATTTGACGTGCAAAGGGAGTCAGTTAAGGGGGGAGAATTGGACACCTCGAAGACCCAAGGATCCGTACTTCAATCAAGACACATCCTTTTTGCGCGCCGAGCAGGAGAAAGCAAAGAAGAAAAGTGACGAGGAAAAGCGGAAGGCGTTCAAACCTCGTATGATTGTGCACCCACAGTTCCAAAACGTGTCACTGGCGGACGCCATAGAGGTGCACAAATACTCTTTCTCTTGGGTTTGCGGATTATTTTAGAGTTAGGGTTTGAGTGAGTCTTCTCGTCAATTAGCTCCCGAGGAACTTTTTTTCGCTCTTTGCCTTCATTCCATGGACTATGTGATCAAGGCAGTCGGCTGTTTACAGGGGTGTCTGCAGGCGGATCCCTATTTTGTGATAGAATTGACCAGCAAGCTGTTTAGATCAACGTAGAACATGGGATTCGTTATTGCTGCGAGGTCGTCTAATCTTGGTCAAGTCCGTGCCACTATTTGAATTTTGTGCTCTGCATATTACAGTTTCTCTGTGGTGCTCGTTACTTGGCCTTCCGTACCTCATGTTTGTCTTCAGGACAACTTTTTCTCCGCAATTGCGTGTTTCTATTATATATTTTGTGTATGATGGTTGACATTTACTTTCTCCTTATATGATATTGCAGGCACTTGGGGAGAAAGATGTTGGGGAGGTTATTATTCGACCTAGTAGCAAGGGTCCCTCACATTTATCCATGACGTTGAAGTTCTACGATGGGGTGTACGTGAACATCGACATTGTGGAGGGAGGAAAGGATAGTAGAGACATGACAAGCTTCCTTCGAATCGGAAAAACTCTTACCATTGGCGATGACACCTTTGAAGATCTCGACGAGGTTTGTGAATCATCTCTTTGACTAACTTAAGGCCCAGAGCGCGTCGGAGTTGTTTAATCCCACTTGATGATGAGTAGGTAAATCATGCCGGTCTTACTGTTGCCATTGTTTGCAGTTTAGGTTAGGTGACTTGCGTCATACTAGTCACATTTGCGCGTTCCATTTTGTATAGTTACGGTTCACTTTTTTTTTTTCTATTAAATGTACATTTCACACCTCAGGTTTTCCTTGAGGTTTCAAGTAGTAGGATTTGCGTGTCTTATTATACCCGGCTATAATTTGTACTCCATATCTTTCGCAATTTCGCAGGTCATTGCGAGATACGTAGATCCTCTCGTGGGTCACGTGAAAAATGTCTTACGGTATAGAAAGTTCAAACGAGGTTCCAAGGCGGAAGTGGATGATTGTCTCCGAATACTGAAGAAGGAGAAGCCGATGGTCATTCCCTACTTTTTCTCCATCTGTCACGAGCATCCGGGTGCCTTTAGGTTGTCCTATATCAAGAGTGTCAGCACAGTTAGTCATGAATATATTAGCGTCTCTCCTTCTGGCCTCAAATTCCGGAAGAGAGTTTTTGATACACCTGAGAAACTGGTGTACTACTTCCAAAAACACTTCAATGAATCATTGCCTGAAGTGGCGCCACGGCGTGCCGTTGCTGCCATGGTGCCACCAAGAAGTCCAGCACCTAGTGCTAGTGGGAGTTATAGGAGCGGTGGACAATGGGGCCCTGGAAGGTCTGGTGAAGGAACCGGGGCCGGTGGTTGGGATGCGAGCAATGGCTGGGATCGTGGCGGAGGAAGGGGTAGAAACAGTGGATGGGGAAGGGGCGTGGCAGCTTCTGGAGGAGGCTCCGAATGGGACCGAAATAGAGGGGGTGCAAACTCTGGTAGTGGATGGGACAGAGCCGGTCCATCGTCTCAAGGTCAGGGCAATGGCTGGAATAATTGGGAAGGGAGTGGATCTGCTACGGGTTATGCGGGAGGCAGAGGAGGCAGTATGCCTCCACCATCTGGACAAAGCGGATGGGAAAATAGGCCACAGCAAGCCCCGCATGATGGATTTAAACCCGGAGGCAATGGCTGGGCAGCTAATGATACTGGATTCTCAGATGCCGCGTCGCTTACTCCACTTTCAGGTACATTATGTCCTCCTTTCCTCTTCCTTCATCATGTTATCGTTTGTCTTCTCTGGGTTTGTTTTCATATGGTTAGGCAACTTCATCATCAGGCCCTGGAAGGTCTGTTGTACAGTTAGAATGGTGTTTGGATGCGGAAATACTTTTGTGAACTAGAAGCTCAACCCAGTTTTAAGTGCAGAAACTAGCTGGGGTGTAAGGAAGACAGCTACTGGTGGTGGTAGTGGCTGGGATAGTGGTGGTGGCAACTGGGATCGGCCATCAGCAGAGCGTACACCTAGCCGAAGTGGATGGGACTCCGAACAAGAATCCCAAGGCACAGCAAGAAGTAGCTATGAGGCCACAGCAAGCAAGTCTGGATGGGACAAACCTGCACCAGCAGCGAGAACCGGTACCAGTGGTTGGGAGCAGTCGAGAGGTGATCCTCGCCGTGCAGGTGTTGTACGAGAAGGTAACAAGAGAAGTGGTTGGGACAACCCTGCACCCAAGCCTGCTGGTGAGAGTCAGACTGGCTGGGATGCAACTCCAGAGACTACTCAGAGTGGAGGCAGTAGTGCCATGTGGGAAGGATCAGCAAACCCAAATGCCAGGAAAGCTGATGGGACTACTTCTTGGGACAAACCGCCGGCGCCTACAGAGCAACTCAATCAAAGCGATAGTGCTTGGACCTCTACAGAGCCCAAGTCCACGGCCCCTGCGTGGGGTTCCATAGCGAACGAGAAGGGTAAAGAAGGCAGCAATTGGACTCAACCGAATTCAGCATCGCCTGCTGAAAGTGGGTGGGGCGCTTCCCAAACAGACAACAAGTGGGACTCTGGAGGGGCTAGCAAAGAGAAGCCTCCAGGCGGGACTGGCGACCAGGCTCACAAGAGCACGGGGTGGGATACTCCTTCCGGGGAAGTGGGTAGCAAAGATAGTGGGAGTAACTGGGAGATTCCTAAGGATAAGGTCACTCGAAGTGGGTGGGAGAGCATGGACGTTGAAGCCTCCGAAGCTGGAGGAAGCCGGGCTGGATGGGATGCCGCACCTGTCGACAAAGGCGTATCGAGTAACTGGGATCAGCACGGAGCAAAACGCCAGGGTGGTGGTGAGCGACAAAGGGCTGACCCTCGTCGAGGGAGTAGTGGTTGGGACCAACCAGCTCGAGATGATACTCGTCAGAGTGGTTGGGATCGGCCGTCGGCCAAGCCAGCAAGAAGCCAGTGGGATCAGCCTGCATACTCACCAGCTCAGCCGGGATGGACTTCCGAGTGGGATAAATCCTCAAATATTAAAGGAAGTGACAGCCTTCCAGAGCACCCTCCTCCACCTCCTCCCCCACCACCTCCCCCTCCATCCGCAAAACTTCCCGGTGACAGGAACTGGAACGCCGAGTCTGATCCACATGGGGGTAGAAGTAGTGGCTGGGCTAGTTCTGAACCTGGTGCTCCTGGAGTTCCTGAAAGTACCACTGAGCCTGCAGCTCCGGGTGTTGTAAGCCAACACCCACTATCATATCCCTCTGTAAGATAGAGGAATTTTTTTGGTCAAATCCTCTCATCATTCCTGGTTGTTTTTACGAGCATTAGTTGTTGATGTTCAATTCTACTTCCAACAGGAACAAGGTAGTTGCGATGTGTATTTTAACCGATCAGATTTGTGTGAGCTACGAGCCCTTTACAAGATCATATTACAGTGCATGAATGCGAATTTCTAGCACGGTGGGGTTTTACATGCCACCGTAGGGATGCAAAGAAGTAATCATCCAAAACCGAGTTTTGATTCGAAGCAAATTAAATTATGCAGCCGTAACTAGCTTGAGCTCTGAGAACCATGCGTATTTATGAGCCAGCTTGTGTGAGAAACAACATGCAGACTTGTTTCTTCTAGGAGCAGTAAGTTACGTACCTCATAGTAAAGCGAAGAACCTCCTTGTTTCTAATGTACTCATTTGTTTCATAGAGGCGTAGAGTAGAGTCCCAATGGTTTTACCTCCCGGATCTGAGCTCTTCGGTCTCCTTGTTGTTAAGCCCTTGCTGTCGAAAATCAAAGTGGGTTTTTGAAATTATTCTGAATAATGTACAAGAGGGTTTTACATCTGGAGAAGTATTTGGGAAGGAAAAATTGTTATAGGATTCAATTAGGGGACATGAAGTAATATATCGAGCTTCAATAGCTCAGTTGGCCAGAGCACCCACCCGTGTAGTATGCGGGAGGTCCTGAGTTCAACACTTAGCAGTACTTGACGAGAAAGTAGAAACCGTCGATATCTCAAATCCAGATTGTGAGAATACTCCAACCGATCGTCTCACATTCGGTAGTAAGAGACCGACTACTGAGCACTCAGTACTCAGTAGTCGGTTTCTTACTACCGCGCACGTATCTCGTCGAAGCTCGCCTCCTCCATAATGAAAGTGTTTGTCACTGTGAAAGCTTATGTATCAATTACATTCCCCCTTCGGTTAGATAAGGACTCGAATTACTCCGACGTTCTAATTAGTTATTGTTCCTTTTTGTTTCTTTCACATCCCCCTTAGTTTAAAGGACCGGATTCACTCCAACTTTCTCATTACTTATTGTTTCTTTATTAAACTTGCGTGTCAAGGACAAAAGTATGCAAGGAAATCAGTCATGTTGACAAGCAATTTGAATCATTCTTCCTAGACACTTAAACATGTCATACTTAAACTAGCCATTTAAAACATGTTAGAAGGAAATCTTTAGACCACATCTCGGATAATGTTCGTTCTTGCTTAGGCTCACCAAGAAATGTGACACCGGGGTGGTGATGAGGTTTTCCAGTCAAGTGACGATCGTGCATAAGTCAAGCTACTTCTCCATAAACAGTATGGACCTGGAGTGAAGAACAATGTATTGGTCAAGCTACTTCTCCATAAACAGTCTGGACCTGGAGTGAAGAACAATGTATTGTAGTTGTAAAGCAATCTCGTAAAAAGTAATGATATCCATTGACTATTCTAAACTCACATGGACAATTCTCTTTGCTTTTCAATTTTGGTTACATTGGTAACTAAATTGAACATTATAGAAAATTGTATAAAGAGATATGGTATACTACGCAATGCTAATCTGACATGGCCAATTCTATTTGTTTTTCAATTTGGGTCAAAGTGGTAACTAAATTCAACATTAGGGAGAATTGTATAAAAAATATTACTGAATTTGTTATTTTTAGGATTTTGAGTGATTTTTATCAAATTGGACACATGGGTAAGGTATTTTTTCTTCTATCTCTTCCTTTTCTTGTCTTGGTTCTATTGGGACCTAATTGGAGAATTATGGAGATCCTATTAGAAAGTTATGAGTGTTTTTAGATTTTAGGGTTTTAATAATTAACATTTTCCCATGTGAGTGGGGTGTCAAGGGGTTATGGTTTTGTAGTTGGGAGTTGATACATGATGGAGTGCCATGTGTCCTTATTGTTCTCTTTGTGCTAGCTATAGTTTCACTTCCCGTCATGGGGCCACCTAGAGCGAAATGTGATACATCATGTTAGGTGTGCCATAGTAAAGAGGTAAAGACCCATGTGGGAAAGACGCACAAAAATTATGACTGGACCACTTAGGATGTGCACGTGAGGAAGACTATCAGATCGATATTCTTCACTTCGGGGAACACACGGATTACTTCGTTGATCGTTTAGGGTATACCGATTGGGTCGTATGAGTGGTTAGCATCCTTTTCAGGTTCTATTCTAGGGCTTTTTGAGACTATGTTCCCATGTTCAAATTTATTCCATAGGTTCCCTCATGCACTTCATGACAAGACTAGACATGTTTTTCAATTACTGCTTGATTGATTGTCATATGATCCCATGGACAAGTTAGCGTGATTTTTGTTTCTCTTATTTCCACGATGATATCTATGTTCTACTTCCACTGTCGTGTTGGACATAGAGAGGTGGTAACCAGATTTTGAAGATTACGAGTAGGGGATTGGGCTTCATTGTAGGAGGAGTGTGTTCAGGCCACAAAAGTTAGATCGGGTTCAGTCACATGATACTTTTGATTCGGCTCGATTACAATGGTGTAGGATCTTGGGAAAGACCGGGGAGTTTAGTAGGGCCGCATAGACCCTTCATCCTTGTATATGACTAGTCATATCAAGGAGACTATTTCCTCTTTTACATCCATCCATGGACAAGGAAATACCATTAGAGGTCTTGGAGTATCAACCGGAACAACTATTATATCTTGATAGATAACTTTTTGCCCATTTTCTATGCACAGCCCCACGCATGTCCTCAAGGGGCATGTCAGGGATAATATATAAGTATCTTTGAGATTACTTTCAGGTAGATGATCCATCTAGTGGTTTCACGGAGTTGTTCCAGGTGGCTACATAAGTTGCAAGAGGGGAGATTCTATTGTCAATTAGTCAAGTGCTAGGTGTTGATTGGTGGAACCGAATGCTGAAGAGAAAGAGCGAGCTATGGGATTTTGTACCGGTACTACAAAAGTACCTACATTATCACAATCATCACGGCATCAGATGTTGGATCAGGCTATGGACCTAAACTATTTGACATGGATTGTGAGTCTCTTATTGGTTGAACAAAAATATATGCAGTCCACATTGTTGACTACAAGACCATTGGTAAGCTTTTTGCCTACCAAGACGGTGGAGGCAAAAGCTGGGGGCAAAAAGTGCCCAATATCTCATCCTTGGTCTTATGGGGATGTTAGAGAATGGTAGGTAGAGTCTTCTTTGAGTATGGTTGGAGTTTTTTTGCGTGGAGCAAGCGATGGTTACCTTTACTGACCTTTATAATACAACTCAAGAGGTTACAACTAGAGCTGATAGAGTTGTTCACACTTAGCTAGTGGAGCATGGTATGAGAGAGCAAAAAATCTTTTTGCTCAAGAGATTGTCGTTTAGCAACCATATAATACGTCTTCTATCTCTAGTGTCGATGGAGAGGAGATTTGGAATATTAAGATTGGTCTTAAAGTGACAGGATAAGAAAGACATAGGATGTGAAAGTTTCTTAGGAGTTTCAGAAACTGTTTTTTCTTTAGTATGAAGGATTAAGAATGTTTGAATGGACCTGATATAGGGATTGACTTGACAACTGATGCATCAGTCTTCCGTTGTCCCTATCGATACAACGATATGGAGGGAGATTTGATCGAAAATAGTTGTCAAGATATTCTCAAGGCTGGATTAGTGAAGATATCATATGGAGAGTATGTCTTTGCTGTGGTGATGCTAGTCAAGAAGGATATACATGACAATTATACAGATAGACTCATGTGTGGTGACTATCGATCTATCAATCGACAAATAAAATTTGATCGATATGTTATGACTACATATGAGGAGATCTTTGATGCGGTTGAGCATGCAAAGGTTTACGATACATTGGACTTACAAGCAAGATATCATCAGTTGCAGATTCGAGATGAGGATAAGACCAAGACAACCTTTTGGGTAATTGATTTGCATGGCAAGGATACATTGTATTAGTGGAAGTTCTTACCATTTGGGTTGAAGAATGTACCTACTGAGTTCCAAAGAGTGATGGATAGGATCTTAGTTGGACTTGATTATGTCTGAGCCTACATCGATGATATTCTAGTATATAGTGCTACAATGATGGAACATGAGAGCTATTTGCATGAGATATTTGAGCGATTGATTGCTCATGGCCTCAAGTTGCATCATGGAAAGTGTAAATTCTTTCATGAGCAGATAGAGCACTTGGATCATACTATATACCCAGGAGGATTGGGAGTTCAGCAAACCAAGGTGGATGCAATCTTACGTTTTCCACAATCCTCATATGTGAATAGGATGCGAGCCTTCCTTGGACTTGCTATCGTCGATATGTGCAAGGATTTACCACTATTGCCAAAGCCTTGACAAAGCTGACAAAGCTGAATCAAGAGTGGCATTGGGGAGATGAACATGAGAAAGCTTTTGTTGAGCTTAAGGAAAGGTTGAAATCTATCTATTTTGAGGAGATCAGTGAAAGGTCGTCCCTTTCAAGTACATACTTATTGGAGTATGTTGAGTTTGGGAGCAATGCTTACCCAACATGATGATGAGGGGAAAGAGTTTGTAATTGCTTATGCAAGTCGCTCCAACAATGCAATGGATTCTTCTTATGTATAGTTCTTATGAAGTAGAATGTTTGGCAGATGTTGGACGGTGGCACATTTCGGATGTTATTTGTTTCGAAACTCCTTCACTCTCATCACTGATAATCAACCATTGAAATGGTTGATGGAATCTGACAAGCTTAAAGGAAAGCTTGCACGATGGGCTCTTATTACTACAAGAGTATGATTTCACGGTTGTTTATAGACATGGAGTGGTGAACCCTGATACCAATGGATTAAATCAAAACCCATGTACAAGTCAAATTGACGAAACTGAGACTCGATGGCACAGTTATACTGATGAGGAGATGGTGCCGGGTTGGAATGCATTTGCTTTTTTGAGTATGTTGGTGCTTGAGAGGTATGTGATATCTTTGTTGGATCCAAGAGCGGATATGTTATACTTGGATGCTAAGACTAAGGACGATTTGATGGTAAGCCGAGACATCCATGACGACATGGTAGTGTTGGAGTATCTTTGTACAAGTGCTTTGGTGGGCACTTTGAGTGTCAAAGAGCAGGAGCGAGTTTTACAAAGAGCTCGACAGATCAAATGGGAACGTGGATAACTTCTTTGAGTATGGAGAGATGACAACGTTTATGTTGTGCCACTTCCATCTTAGAAAGCACAATTGGTTAGACATGCTCATTAGGAGTTACGTCAGTTTAGAGTGAAGTGGACATATAGCTTACTTCAGAATCATTATTGGTGGAGAGGTATGAAAACTGAGGTGCAACAGATTGTGGCCATATGTATTGTATGTGATTGTGTTCGAGCACCATTCAATGCCTTTACACTACAATTACATCGTCTACCGATTATGACACTTGGTTATCTGTGGAGCTTGGATTTTGCATGACCTCTGCCATTGACTATACGACATCATCGATATGTGTTGATCATGATAGAGCATTTCTCCAAGTGGATTGAGTTGGTGGCATTGCCTGACAAGTCGAGTGAGGGAACAACTTATGCGTTCTTAACTCCAATGCTTAGTCAATTTGGTGCACCAACGGAAGTGTTGACTATTCAGGGTATTAAGTTTTTGGGTAAGTTTTAGGCTTTGTGTGATCAAGCGTTGATCGATCATTGTACCACCTCAAGAGATCATCCCGATGTTGATGGTCTAGTGGAGAGAATTGTTCAGACGATGAAGATAGGATTAAGAAAGTTAGACTTGGAGAAAGGTCATCTGGGAGACTGGGACATCCAGCAACCATGGTTGATCATGGGTTATTGATTTATCCGGCAAGCATCTCTAGCGTCATTCTCACCATATTTTTTATTATATGATAGAGATCCAGAGTTACTTGCAACTATTCATCGAGAGTCAGCTGAAGTCTTGGACTTGGATAACCCTGATGTTTGGATTATGATGTGTTCTCAAAGGGCAAAACTCTTCCGTAGGATAATGTCCATGACATTTGAAAACTTGGCTATTGCTCAACATAGAGATACTTTGCGTTATGCTACCATCTAAAGAGGTGAATATCAACCTTCAATTCGAAGATTTCATGTTGGTGATTACGTTTAATTGCAGTAGAGTGCATCCACCACATTGGATGTTACAATTGGTCGCATGATTCTTTGATTACTGAGGTTTTACCTTCTGGAATTTTGGTATTAGAGGGTCGTGATGGTGTGATTTGTAAGGATCATGTGCATAATTATGCGCCATGTCATCTTTCAAATATTGATGGTACTATGGATCCAAGCTTGGCAATTGTACGGGCAGGTTTGAGATGTATGTTATGTGAATCAATTGGTGGAGCAGCCAATATGTTGATTTGTGATTCTTGTTTGAGCGGATGGCATATGTCATGTTTGGCACCTCCTCTCAATGTGGTGCCCAGTGGGCGGTGGAGATGTCCTTGATGCGATTAGCAAACAAGTAGATTTGACCGTTACATGGTATGGATTGCAAATAGATGACTGATGATGGGGCATTGTAGCACCCAACCTACTGATCTTAGCCCCACGAATGACATATCATGTTATGGACTAAATGACTACCTGGTGTTAGAGGAACCTAATCGTCAATTTGGGGGGCAATTGTGGTACATTTGTATTGGTGTATGACGATCTATGTATTGTGATGTTTGATGTGACAACAATGTATATTGTGAAGTGATATGTATGTGTACGACAACTGTCACGACTTATGTAGTGGCATCTCTAGTTAGGTAGGTGTGCATACGTAGGAGCAGATACAACAGTTAGCACCAATTGTGCAGCTAGCGCCGTTGTACTGGAACTGCAATTAGGGCCGACAACGTGGTTAGGAGACCTAGGGTTCAAGGTTAGAGTTCGAATTAAGGCTTCTTGGGGTACAATTTTTGAATTTGAGCCTTTGAGAGTAGCTAGTGCGGGAAACTAGAGTCTTTGAAGCACAAAATGGGTTTGGCTCGATTGTAATCTCTCTTTGATGCTATGGTTATGAACGGAGTGTCCTTATGGACGTTTTGAGAGTAGAAATGATTATTGTTGTACACTTGTGTTGGTGTATGATGATCTATGTATTATGATGTTTGATGTGACATCGATGTATGTTGTGATGCAATATGTATGTGCACGACATCATACTTGCTTTTGATTTTCAGACAACTTTCACTTCAAAGTTATGGGACCGGATTGAGAATGTCCGTACCGGAGGATGTCCCGCTCAAAATTCAGGGTTGAGAGTGTATTTTAGAACCTAAAATACTACCATGTATCTGATGGTGTCTAACCTGCACATAATTGTCAAGAGATCTGGAATGTCTTCGTCGAGAAAAAAGCCTAAGACAATAGGTATAGAGCATACGGTACGAAAAGTACAATTGAGCACTTTTGACATAACAAGAAAGAATAACGTACCAAGCAGATATGAATACCAAAGAACTAATTCTGGAACTTTCGGCACCGACACTACGAGAGGAAGTCAACAGAGTGGAACGTTTCCATGGAGATTTGAATGAAGTTAAAAGGGTTCTGACAGTAGCATTTCTCCTGAGGAAGTCGACGGAGAGCGCGGAGCTGCTTGTGAATGAGTTTTAGCCTGTATCATACATTCATCATTTCATCCTTTCATACAAACTTCCCAATTGGCCAACGAAGGTATCTGTTCAGTCTAAATAGCCTGCATTCAGAGTCTTGAACAGCTCGAGTTAAACATGGCAAGACCCTCGTTTGCACCAGCTGCTTCCTCGAAGAGAATATTAGTAATATCACATTGCGTATCATAAGTTAAAAATCAACACAAAAAGACTGCCTTGGACAAACGCAGCACACCACAGGTGATAGATCAATGGCTGAAAGTCTCGAGCTAGTTTTATCTCATGCGAGGATGGATCACAATGTTTCAGTACTGAGGATTGCACTAGTGTTTTTCATGGGGATCACACGTCTTGTTAAACATTTCAATAAAATGGAGTCCTCGTGTGACATGTATGATTTGGCCACAACATAACGTGCTGGCTGACAGTTTTTCTCGTGCGACGTCATGCATAACTGCAACTTATTGACCAACACATTCATGACGACCAAAGATTGGTGAAATGATCGAACTATCAGTCAATGTTTTATTAACTATCTCCAATGTTTTTTAACCTCTATTTTAATTTTCATCAACTAAAGATGATCACATTGATTAAACACTTATTAACTATCTCCAAGTTTTTTTTTACCCCTACTTTAATTTTTATCAACTAAAGATGATCACATTGATTAAACACTTATTAACTATCTCCTAGGTTTTTTTTTACCCCTACTTTAATTTTTATCAACTAAAGATGATTACATTGATTTAACACTAGATTAACTATCTCCAAATTTTTTTTAAACTCTATTTTAATTTTTATCAACTAAAGATAATTACATTGATTTAACACTAAATTAACTATCTCCAAATTTTTTTTAACCTCTATTTTAATTTTTATCAACTAAAGATGATTACATTGACTCAACATTGAGACGTCATGATGACTCCAACAATATAGATATTGCCATAATCAGCATACAAAAGTTCATAATTCACTCTCTTTGATGGGCGTTGGGTGCATTAACAACTACAATTGCATATTTCACACAAATTGAGTTTCTCATTCTTTGTAGACATGAGAAGGCGGATAACTCAACCATGTGAAAAAAAACTCTTGGATGTCCCACAAGGTTCATCACTACCATTTGTGATTTGTTAGTAGAGATCACTGCTTGGGACTTGTCGGCGGAGATCATTCGTTGGGATTGTCTAACCATATTGTCTCATCAATTCTGCCACATGACACAATGAACTGCGCATTGCAATCCCATCTTGCTCCAAATACAGATATCAATGTATTCATATGCCAATTACAAAATATCACCCAAATGTATGATTATTCCTCAAAACAGATTTAACATGAGTGATATGTGTATCACTCATGTGAAAACTGATTATGTCTATTGTTTAATAGACATAATATCCAAAACTTACAACATAGAGAATTGTAAATAACTTTCTTTGTATTCTCCATCCCTTGAGCAAATGACTGACTTCAAGGTGATCAACCAACTGCTATAACTCTATATGAGAAATCCATTATATGTCATCCATGCGCATGCATGAGCCTTTTTCTACGTTTAAGACAATGATATGTGTAGTGTATTCGCTGCGACTTCTCTCTAAAGCTATACACATCAGGTTCATTTTGGGTCAACTATACAGCTTGCATAATATCAAAATTGTGTGTATAGGACATCCCGAGCACCAATTCACACATAAATCTAATCTTCTCTTGCTGCTTCTGTACTGTCAGTGAGCCCTAAGTATGCCAGCCGTATGAATTACAAAATACGTATCAGCTTAATGTACAAATCGATGAAGCTGCAAATATGCCTTTCTTCTAGATGGATGCCTTGGGATATGACACTTTGCGATCGCCAAGAGGCTGGATTGGTCTATTGTTTGCATTCTGTAGAACAGACGAGGACACCTGAGTTAGTCATTACCGTGATCCCAGAGTTGAAATTGCACCGAAACTCACAACTGTAGATTCGTGATTCACGATACTCAGATCCAGCTATATCATCTCTATGTCATCAATGTGTCGGTAATTTTCCATCCTATAATTAGTGTCTACTATCTCTTACTCATCTAGTGAAGAAGGTACTATAACTTGGATATATCTCTCAGCAAGGACTTCATTCGGACACTTTGAGCTAACCCAAGATAAAAGCGTAAGGTTAGCAAATAAAACATACCGGAAAGACACTTCGCAAATGCTCCATCTGTCCCGGGGAAATTTCATAAACCTATGCAACCCCGACGCGACATAAATCAGTTGATGATAATGTTGAATGTTACTTGTACGCACAATGAACAAGAAAGGCTTTTACCTACACCTTGATGGGGTCTTCCCATCCTTTTTGTTATTTTACTGTGTCTGGTTCCAGAAAAAAAAACAAGCAAGGAAAAAGTAATGATTGAAATCTTCATACCGTGCTCAACACTGTCCAGATAACATTCTCTTGACAGTCTGGAGAGGTCAGGGATCCAGAGTATCGGTAGTACTTGGAGAAGTTAACCCTAAAGCCGTCGGGGTTCAAATTTCCCACTGGGACAGGTTGCCAGATACTGTTGAGAGAAGGAATTTGATCCCAAAACTGCGAAGCGGCACCAATCATTTACGAGTGAGAAAGTCACAAATTTACTCATGAGCATCTGCCTGTCGTAGCCTAAAGACCCCAGACCCCGCGCGCTGGCTGAGCTGTGGCTGAGAACGTGAAAACTTGAGTCAAAATATAATTAGATATAAAAACTCAAGACGTGAATTGGAATTCAAGTCTAGTATGGAAACATGGTCTACCTAACACAGAGCTCTTAGGCCATCAGTCAATCGATCATTATCTAAGTTTATTGAGTGGGACATGGGCGTAGGTTCCATGAGGGTAAGATGGTCCGTAACGGAAGAAATTTCTGCGCCGGCCAAAAAGCCGTGCAGTGATACGAATATGTATGATCAATTGGAGCTCTTGGAGGGGAAAATCCGATATCAGACCGACACGGTTGATATGAAGCTTTTTCTGATAGCCGATGGAAGAAGCTTCTCAAGCAAAACTATATGATGTTCGACTGATGAGCACATTGACATGCAATCACAGTATAATTACCTGTGCAACCCATCCATTGACCAGCTCCTGGATGCTTGATAAAACGACGACAACGGCATAATCTCCCTCGTCAGTCATGTGCACGATCTGCATTTCCAGTGGGTAGCTGAAAGAACAAAAGCATAAAATATAATCAACAAGCAGAGTGGGCGATCTCAATGAAACTTCACAGCAAGGTAACCTCATCACACCCACGAAAATGTTATCCAGTCATTCCGCCTAGAGTAAGGAAAATGTAAGAATAAACTCATTCGCAGAATATGATACCAGAAAACTTTTGATCCGTTCAAGGCAAGAGAAGGAAACTACAATGATCAGCCGAACAGAAGCCAAGAAATCCAGGACACCAACCTCTTTCCATCGATCGTATGCTCACTAGGGCTGTGAAATTGGAAACCGGTCATGCTGTAGTTTTTCCCATTGATATAGAGCCATCCTGCGGGCCATATAACCTGCCAAATCGCAGAACATGGTAACATGAACGAGGTTGGGAGGCACCAGGAGAAAGGTTTCCAAATAACTTCCAGACTGATTTACATCTTTTCAGCCTGAAGGAATACCACTAAGACATCCAGCACCTTCGGAGCGTGATCAAAAACTTCGTGTATTTTTTCACAATGAAGTGGTCATCAAACTCGAGCTGTTCCAAGGAACTCAGCAATGGCTGTCGTTTAGCGTATGAACCTGAGCAGCGTGTCCGTTGTTGAGAACGTAAGCAGGCGTCTCAACATACTCGTGTATGGCTGGTGCATCCAGCTTCTCATCGTACACAAGTTTGCTAGTATCAATGTTAATCGGAGACTGATTCTGGCCCTCATTGCAAGTTCTCCAGCTGGGATTCAAGTCTCCCCAATGAGCAGGCCCGTTCGGCCCGTCACTGTAGTCCCAAGCGTCTGTAGTGAAGGAAAGAACAACAAATGAATCTGCAAACCTCAGATAGGACTCCAATTGATGTCTTCTAATTGCAAATAGGATACTCTGAAAGGTCGGTAAGTGAAAAGACCAAAATCCAAAAGCAACTAATCGCAAGGAGACGTACTGAACATTTAAGGATTCAAGGAACAAAATAAATGAGATGAATTCTGAGGAAGAGAATTCGAGATAACTGACCATTAGAAGGGTCAACTGTCGTTTTTAGAATGTTTTCCTGCAAAATTTTCACAATCACTCCATGAGGACTCAACAGTATAGACTTCTCTTATCGTTCCTTCCTTTTATTTCGTTTCCTTCGACCGACGAGTATGAATGGTGCTCGACATTCATGTGGTCAGGGACCACGCAATTTCACCCACAAAACATCCTTCATCTCCTCTGATACTTCTGGCAGTATATTTGCTGCATACCCTCAAGCTTAAACCTGTAGTTTCTTTTAGAACCAACTCCTCAGAAAGAATAATAGCATTGGCAATTCGGAGAACTGCGAAATCAAAAACATGGACTTGCAATCTCAGCTCCGTAACTTTTACTGCCATGTTTGCGTGATAACTAGCTACTGGAGTTGTCAGGGACTACTGTACTTATCAAATACGGCCAAGTGGATTCCCTGAGCAAAGGGTTAAGGTGCAATCATGAGCAACTTACGTAAGGCTTCCGAAAAACTTACATGAGCAACAGCAGTACTGCTGATGGCCACCAAGCTGACACACAAGATCACTGAGAATCTGAAAGACGACATCATGTTTGCTTGTATACCTGCGCAGCGTCAAAATCGATCCGTTCAGGGCATCACGTGAGTTTTAAGTGGGTGTAAGGGTTTCCTCTCACGCGCGAGAACTAATCTTAAATCAGGCAACGAAATTGATGGATCGGGTAGTACTTGTCCGTGAATGGTTTGCGGTAAACTTTTGCGAAGTCTACTGAAACATATATGTTTTAACATATCTACAAATGAAAATGAGAGTTCGAAACCTTAACATGTACTTGGCAAAGGTGTGAAGCAATTCAGGAAATTCACGATCACGATCCAATACGGCGTGAGAAGGAAAGAGCAATTTGTAGCACAGGGCTAAGAAGCCATTGCAGTGCTCAATGAAGCTCAGCTGTGACTCCACACCATCCAATGACACCAAACAGTTCAGAGTGCTGACCTTTCTTTCCCTTGAAAAGATGTGGCCTTTGGCGCGACAGAAGCTCACATTCAGAGAGTGGAATTGAGACACAGGTCTTGGACCAGATGGAGCTTTCTTTGAGTGCCCAACTGCTCCTGCTGACTTGAGCTGACTTGTACTCTGCCCGAGACTGGACTCTGGAGTCTGGACTTGTCGCCTCGGACGGACTCGATCCGCAATCTGGGTCACGTGAAGTTGGCATGACGGAGACTCGGATTCACAGCTCGTTTTGCTATTGTTCTGAGGCTGGCTTGACGTGTAGATACTCTTTCGGATCGTAATCCACTGTATATTGACACACACTTTAGTCCCATGTTGACCTGGTACACCACATGATGATTGGGGGGAGGTTTGCAAACTACGAAGATAGTGAAGCGGGAGTATAAGATTAGGGTAGTATATTTTGTTGCATATTGTATGGGTACACTTTGATAGTGAATACTACTCTAGATAGTAAATAGAAATTTCTCTTGTCTTTCAATTTGGGTTCATGGGTATATAAATTGAATACATGGATAATGATATAGAGAGTTATCAAGAATTTTGTTGTTTTAGGGTTTTTAATGAGTTTTGAGTGATTTTTCTCAAATTGTACATATGGGTAGTGATTTTTTTTACAATATCTTTCTTTTCATGCATTGGTTCTATAGGGATTTAGTAGTAAAATTATAGAGATAGTAATAAAAAGTTATGAGTGTTTTTGTTAGATTTTAGTGTTTTCATGGTTAGTATTTTCCTATGTGAGGTGGAGTGTCGGTAGTTGTGGTTTTTCAAGTGAGAATAGATACATGATGGAATGCTCGGTGTCGTGTTGTGACGCGGCTACTATGAGAAGATAATGACATATGTCATCTTCAGAGTTGTTGTCATGACAGCGATACTTTAGGTTAGGGTAATAGATGGCATTGTAAGGCTGTAAAGAGCTAGGGAGAACTAGACACATCACCTTGCTGACTAAGGAGCTTATATGATTGAAGTGGAGTCGATGTAGGACGTGGATAGGGGACAACATGATCCTCAAGATGTATCATTGTCGAGTCCATTTGTGATCAGCATCCGGTGTCTTCATCGTGATCGCTTTTGGGTATACTTAGCTGGTTTCAAGTTGTCATTTTAACTTTTACTAGTGACAATTCATATTGTGTATAGGATGTCTAAGTAGAGCGTTTAGGATAGTTGTAAAGCTCTAAGTTTCAATGGAGCTAATTTGGCCACACTAGAGGTCAAAATAGCATTTTCCATTCCCATTGGTCTAGGAGTTTTGACCAATGAGGGCACTAGAGCAACTTTTCGAGGTTTTTAGGGATTTTGGAGACCTTTCAGGGGGACATTCAAAAATCGGAGAATAGCGTTGGAAAGCTGACGGGACGAGCTACAACGTGGATTCAAGAATGGATGGATTTGAAGGATTTGTCACTCTGAAACAGTGATTCAAAGTTAGAGAGAGAAATTCAAATCTTTGAGTGTATTTGGAGTGTTTGTGAGAATCTTACTAGGGTTTTGGGAGATCTGAGTCAACTGAGATACAGTTTACGACTCAGGCTAGTATTTTGATTGAAGTTTTGACTCGATTGGATGAGTTTTGAGTACGGAGTGATAGGTTGAAGTTTGTGTAAGCAATCAGAGTTGCAGGATTGCACTAACTATCACAAACTTAGTACATCAATCATATCTTTTGATACCAGAAAGTTCTGTCAATAAAACTTCTAGAGGAGCAAAACATGATGAGTAACCTTCTCATGAAATTTGAGAGCAATCAGAGTGGTGGATTGGGATTTGTGATGGGTTTTGTACACTGGGGTATGCATATCGCCTTGTGATACAGTGAGTAAATCAACAATTGTGTTGAGAGATCTAGAAAAGAAAAACATCTGAAACTTTTCTGAGTGATTGAAAGGGTTGTGGAGTAATTTTCTGTAAAGTTTAAGTGAGAGTTATAGGTCCAATCATCGAATATCATATTTTTCTCCCGCTGAAGTTTTACCGGTTATAAGGAACTCAAATGTGGAGTGCCGAGGAGGGGAAGAAGAGATTGTCAACTCACACAAGGTTCTAGAGGGTTCTTCTACAGCCAGACGCTTGGGTGTTCTCAGAGCAAAGAATTATCCTCTGCGATATCGGTGTCTTTATCGTTCTCTTTGTGCTAGCGATAGCTTCACTTCTCCTCATGGGGCCGCCAAAAGTGATGCGTGATACACCATGTCATCGTCTCTTTACCTGGAAAGGGGTAAAGATCCATTTGAAAAAGATGCACAAAGATTATGATTTGACCACTTGGGAGACGCACGTGAGGAGGACCAACACATCGACATCGGCATATGCATTTGTCATTTCGGGGAACACACACATTACATCGATTCCTTTGTTGATTATTCCGGGTATAGCGATCGAGTCGTGAACGTGGTTGGCTTTCCATGTAGGTTCTATTTTAGGATTTTTTGAGATTAGATTCCCTTATTCACGTTTATTCCATAAGGTGAGGACGGCATAAATATCCCTCACGCCGCTGGCCTGAGATGCGCGCCAGGATAACTGGTCACCGAGCATGCGCGAGCTTTCTCATGTACTCCATGACGAGACTAGACGTGCTTTTTGTTTACTTCTTGATCGGTTGGCACGTGACCCCATGGACGAATTAGCGTGATTTTTATTTTTATTACTTCCGCGATGATGTTTACGTTACATTAGAGGGGGACGAGCTGGACATAAGGAGGTGACAGCTAGATTTTGGAGATTCCGAGCATGAGATTGGGCTAAATTGTAGGAGGAGTTTGTTCGGGCCACACAAGTTAAGAGAGACGGTGTAAGATCTTGGGGCATGCCAGGGAGTATAGCAAGGCTGCGCGGACCCTTCATCCTTTATCTATGGCTAGTCCTACTGAGGAGACGATTTCCTCTTTACGCTTTTTACATCCATCCATGGGTGAGGAGATACCATTAGAGGTCTTGGAGTAATAGCAAGAGGAACCATTATGTCTTGATAGATCACTATTTGCCCATTCTTTATGCAGAACCCCATGTTTGTTCTTAGGAAGCTTGTCAGGGATGATATACGAGCATCTTCGAGATTGCTTTCAGGCGGATGATCCCTCTAGTGGTTTTACATAGTTGTTTCAAGTGGCTGCATCAGTTGTGAGATGGGAGATTCCATTGTCAGTTAGTCAGGTACTAGGTGCTAGTCAGCTTCTCGTGATGGAGAAGGACAATTGGGGCATCAGACCAATTGCTATTGGGGAGATCTTATTGCCTTTAGTTAGTCGTACCATTATCATTCCTCATTGTTCACACTTCAAGTAGCATCTTTGTCCACATCAGTTTGGAGTCGCCACACTAGGAGGTTGTGAGGTGGTATCGTTGGGCATAAGAGCACATCTAGATGTCCATCTATATTGGATTATTTTGCAGGTGAACGTTGAGAATGCTTTTAACAACGTCTCACATCCATTTATTTTTAGAGAGCTTAGAGAGGATGATGGACCTCTATCGAGTCTCATTCCTTTCGTACAATCTTTCTATGGTTCACATTCTTTTCTTTTTTATGAGCATAGCTTTTCCGAGGAGGAGACGACCGTTCTACAGTCCGCCATTGGTGCTCGACAAGGATATCCTTTGGGGGACCCCTATTTGCCATGGCTCATTATAGAGCTCTTTTTTCTACTGTTTTGGCCATGACAGGTTGTGTGTTCCCCTCCTTAGCAGATGATACACACATTGTGGGCCTTGTAGATCACATTAGACATGCCTTTGATTACTTGACTATCGAGCTTCATCTTGTAGGCTTGAGAGTCAAGGTGTCAAAGTGTACGGCTTGGTCTCCTTTGGGTATTCCTCCTCATCTCTAGCTTCAAGAGGGATGTATGACATCGACAGATGGCTTACGCATTCTAGGAGTGTTAATAGGATTCGAGGATTTTGTCTTACGCTATCTAGACGTTGCACTTGGTGAGGATGTTTTGCATGTAGATGACCTTGCTCTACTAGGGGATCCATATGTGGCGTTTGATATACTTTCACCTAGTATTGCTGTCGACTCACATACCTTTTTCGAACGGTTCCTCCTTCACCTACTTTCATATCATGTGTGACAGCTTTTGATAGAAGGATTATGGAGCTTCATAAGGCTCTACATTCACTCTTAGTGAATCCGACCATTCCTCGTACTAGGGCTTGTCTATGTTCTTGCTCTGGCAAGGGTGCAGGCTCGTGGATCTTGGCTCGATCATGCATTAGGGCTTTCCGAGTTGCCCCAACTACTTTCTCTACATTGATGAGGTTCCGTCTTGACTTGATCCATCCATCTACATCTTCATTACTCACATGTGAGTGTGGTATCACTTTAGATGCAGCAAGTGTTCATATGACTCGTTGTCCAAAGTGCCCTCATTGGCCCAAACTCCAAGACCAATGAGAATGAAGAGTGTTATTTTGACCTGAAGTGTGGCCAAATTAGCTTCATATTAACTTAGAGCTTTACAACTATCTTAAACACACTACTTAGTCATCATATACACAATATGAGTTGCCACTAATAAAGAGTCAAAATGACAACTCGAAACCGGATAAGTATGAACAGAACTACAAACGGAACTGGGGAGTTTATAACTTGAGAATAATACTCCTCGCCAAAATTCCTAACAATCAACTCCCTATGGCTTATTTTCGATAAACAATAGTGATGGATTGGAGCCCATGTGTTGAAAGCCACCACTACTGGTAAGTTCAGATCCATAGCGGCCAAACTAAATCAAAACGTATACTATTAAGTTCCAAATCGCGCCGTAGGAAATAACTGGAAGAATAATCGGGTCTGGAGAGTTTATCACTTGTTGCATAAAGTTATCTCCAAAGTGATATACTAACCACGCCGAAAGTGATCACAATGAAGACACCAAATATTGATCACAAATGGATTGGGCATTGGTACATCTGGAGGATCATGTTGTCCTCTATCCATGTCATACATCAGCTCCACTTCGATCAGATAAGCTCCTTAGTCAGCAAAATGATGTGTCTAGATCTCTCCCATACCCTTTTCACCATGACTGTGCTTTATATATGATAAGGTCCAAGATAATATCTCTTGGAGCCTTTTCAACATCATGGTCCTACAAAGTCGATCCAACGGTGGGCTCTTAACAACCTTACAATGCACCGTTGGTTATCCTAACCTAAAGTATCATCGTCATGACAACAGCTCTGAAGATGATAGATGTCATCATCTTCTCATAGTAGCCGCATCACACCACGACAATGTTGGTATGCCTTACAATCGACTAGGGTTAGGATAGACATGTACTTGGTTTGGGAGTATGAGGTTACTGTGGCAGATGTGGTGGTTACCGATTCTATTCGTGACAGTTTCAGAAGGGGTGATCACCCATCCTCTAGGATGGGCAGCGAGTGGAGCGGCAGTAGCCAAGGTCTCCAAGTATAGGGGTATGGAGAGAGGTCATCTCTTTGTTCCTCTAGGTTTGGAGTTGTATGGAGCTAAGGACATCGACTTGTTCATGAGGGAGTGCACAAGAGCCTACCATACTAGGCGATATGGGATATCACTTTCGTTGGCTTACTTTATAGCCTATTTTAGGCAACATGTTTCTATTGCTCTATAGAGAGCACTAGCTATGCAATCCATAGGAGAGCAATCACGTTAGGTGATACTTCTTTGGATACTCTTGTTGTTTGTAGACGGTTTAACCTTGATAGTTATGATATATTAGGTTATGTAGTACATATTTACCAGTGTGATGCTATTGGAGCCAAGCCCTATGTTTCCTATTTGATTCCATCCTTGTAGGATTTGATGGGGTATTTCCACCTTTTTCCACGCCACATGCATCATGTTCGTTGGGTCATCGAGTCACCATCCATTTCCTTTGGACTTCCGTTGAGATTCTAGCTTCGGGTAACCGTCAGTTTCCGGATTTGGACCTCTTTACTTTAAGTGTATAGTGGACTCTATCTAACTGCAAACTTTCAAACCGCAGTATGCTGTTCACCCTCGATAATTGCAAGCGTATCTGTTGCTTCGAGGACTACGTGCAATTTGCAGATTCTCGGCGACTCCAACTCACTCGTTAGTCCCAAGTCCGAAACTACAGACAATTTTCTAAGTGCAAGTGTATTTACGGGAATATAATAGAAACCAAAATTCGTGCGCTCATCCACGTTAGTTTTCCACCTGAACTTAGTCCTAATGAGCACCCAGAAATCACACCGCTGGAGGAGTACAATCTGTCTAAAGTGGCGACATTCCTACAACAATAGAACAGGGAGCAGCTAGAGCAAGAGTTTACCCCTCAACTAAGTTTTTATTTTTTCTATTTTTTTATTATCTATTTTGAAACCCACTATTGATGCTGCACATCGTTAGGGAATTGCACATGATGAGTTAAGATAGTTTGGTGCATAGTACTTTAAACAGCATCATTTTTCACAATTGAAGCCAGATATCTTTCTATTTTACAATATTAACAAATGAGATATCTAGCTCAAATTGTGGACTATCTGGAAGATTTTTTTACTGATAACATCCCAACCAACACTCAAAAATTCTTTTACAGATGAATTTAAATAACTGCAATATTTTTTTAGCAATCACCCGAATATTGACATTTCCAAACAATGCATCAGCATAGGACAAAAAAAAATCACTTATCACCCACTTCAAGCAAATGGTCGGATATTGGATGAACTCAGAACCAAGAGCATCCATGCACAAAATCACAACCGATACTCAGCCCTCACGGGACGCCACAAATATATTTCGAAACGACAATTTTACACCAAACTTTCTATTGAGCATATGATTCCAACAACCTTGAACCTAACTTGGTGACATGTTTCCCTGTCCCTACAACAACTCAGCTCAACATTCCTGGGTTCATATGGATACATGGTTACGTCTGGTTTACAAGTGACCGCATAGGCGAGATATAAGGTTTTTGAAAGTCTGAATATTGATTTTTCATGATTATGTGATACTGAAGTTCAAATATAAACCATAAGTGTATATGAACCTTGTCTATTTTACAAATTTGCAAGGTGTAAATTAATGAAATGAGAGATGCTTTAGAAAAATGTGTTTAGGTCATTTATTTGAATTGTAGTTTACTAAATTGTGAAGATCATGTTTGATATTTTAGATAATACAATCTTAGATGAAAATCAATACATTCTTTATTCAAATTTGAAAATTAATTTCAAATCAAAATTATTATTTTCTTCTATTATTATTATATCTTACTCTTACTTCAATCAAACTTGCTTATATAAATTTACAAAATGTTACATTAAAGTTCTTTACTGATTCAAGTAACTTAAAAAAAAACAATTATAATATGTTCAATAATAAATTATGATTAATTAATTTTATTTCACAAAAATAATTCTCATTCATTCAAGTTAGAATATAACTTGTCATGTTCATTATGCACAACTAACATTATATTATTCTAGATTCAATTATTTCTTGCATAATATTATATTAACTTTATGTAGTTACAATCACAATTACCTCTGGATATCAAAAGACTTACAAAGTATTGTAATAAATTTGATAAAAAAAACATGAAAAAGCAAAAAATCTAGTCCATAATGATAAGACTTATTTGTGATTCAATTTGGGTCCTTAGAAATAAACAACATTACATTTACAGGATGAATTTTCTATCCTTGAATCTCTTTTGTCTTGATATATATCTCTTAGTGAAATAAGACTCGTTAGAATGTTGCAAATTCGTCAATGCTTCAAAGTGATAATTTTTCCTTGTGATTGCGATTTCCACACCCCATTGGATGCCTTCCTCTTCTAAAATTGAGGGCCTAAATTGCTAAAGATCTACTATTTGCACTCGAGTAAAGGTCTAGGTCAAGATGGAAAACTTGCTGACAGTTCCAATGGATTGAGGGAAATTTACTTATCATCCCTCTAGAATGTAAAGTCTACTGGACCACCCTTTTGGTTTCATTGGTTTTAAGACAAACCGCAGTGCGATGTGACGGGGCAAGGTGTATAATATGAGTTATGCACATGTTACGGCGATCATAACACAATTTCTTTCTCATGAAAAAGCAAAAATGAAAACTCATTTGAAAGTATAGTGAGAGAAGAGCAAGCCAAGATCATGCTACAAAGTATTGTATTGTTTGTGTACACTATAATGTTATGTGATAGGTTGGAAGTCATTTTGTAATTTTTTTTTTTCTTAGAGATGAATTGAAAAGTATATGAAATATTTTTGGGATGAAGTATTTATTTTCCAAAGTTTTCCAGATTTTTGTACATCAATCATATGTTGCCCCCTTTTAGATACGTTGCAATTACATTTACAAAAATAAAAAGAAACCTTCAAACTTGAGAAAATGTTGCACTCTTCAGAAACCACTCAACGGTTGGCCTTCCTGTCGTCATTATGACTCAAATTGTTCGGCTTTGGATCAAATCCCTCCCCGCTTTCTTACCAGTAAACGGAACTGGATCTTCAGCGGTCTCCAATGTGGGCATCGAAGTTTGTGTTACACACACAGAAAAGGCAAGCCACAGAACCTTGCACCTTTAGGTTCCTCTGATTATCATGGAGTTTCTTCAGCCTCGGAGCATTGACTGTTTTGAAATTCCAATGGTCTTACCAGATCCTGTTCTCATTAAGATTTTGGCAAGGATAACATTTCCCGAGATACTGAAAGTTCGTCTCTTGTCGAAAACATGGGCTCTCAGATTTCTGGATAGAGTGCGAGCTGTTGAAAGGTCATACAAGCTACGGATAGATCCAGGAGATGTTTTTGATGACTCTTTTACAGACTTTCAGACCGAAGTTGCTGCTGTTTCGTCCCGGTGGCCCAAGTATTTCCCAATTCTCAAGACAAAGAACGGTTTCCTGGCGTGGGAAAGAAGGGTCCAAAGATGGAAGAGCTTCACTATCCCTCGTATGGTACGTGCATTTCAAGACGAAGATCCGGCAAAACTTTGGACATTCTCCGGATCCATAATGTGCAGAATGTGGTGTCTCGGCAGTACCATTTACAGGGTACAACTGGCGAATCTAATCACCGGGAGTTCATTCCAAACGGCTCAGCCAGCACCATTAATACAAGACGTTCATGTAAATCCACCATCTGAAATTCACTTGGTTCGAGCCGATGAACTTTCTCCCTTGAAGATACTACTGGTGCACGGATGCCACGAACGGAAGGTAACGCCATTTGTGAGGGAAGAGATCTTGCCCGAATATCGGCTACTCTTGACTCTCCAAATCTACTCATCGCATACAAGGGAATGGAAACTCGTCACTCATGAAACCGATCCTCCGCCAACACATTCCGCAATGTACTACTGGCATTCAGTTTGCTTCGATGACAACTTGTACGCAGTTTTTGCAATTAGGGACCTTACGTATGTGCTCTTATGTAAATTCAATGTCCGCACCGAGGACTGGACAGTAGCCTTGAAACATCTTCCCACTGAAGAGGGCCTGTGGTTAAGAGACCTCATGTTTACTCCTTCCTCGTGTTCCCAGGTCAGTCTCGCACTTATTTACAGGAACGATCCGATCATGCGACAGTCACCACACAGCTTGTATACCATCAGCACTCTGAACATGGATGAGGCAACATTACAAGAGATCTCGAGAACTACACAAAACCCAGGGCCGAGGCGTGGTCCGATCACAGCCGCATGGCGAAGGTATGGCATAAATGGGCCATATGGAGATCAACATTCATCGATTTACTTCGTTCACCCTCGGACCAGGACCGGGGATGCCCTGAATGTCCGCCGACGTGGGGTTTGGACTTGCAGAAAGTTTCATGGATGTTTTTTCCGCACCCCTTCGAATGTGGGAGGATAGCCCTGTCAAGACCTCTCAGATCGACCTTTGCTCCTGGATTGAATCCATTTGCAGAATGAGACAATATGAACGGTTGAGAAAAGTAAGTACGTTAAATTGGATGCAAATACGTAAATTTGCAGAGCAGGGTACAATTGAATGGTACTGCAATGAGCACGTACAGAATGAGTACGTGCTCAATGCAAAATATTGCATGCGTGTACAACGAATCTATTTGAAATGTTTTTCGTGGCACACATCTTGGTGATTTGCATAATATGTGTTTACTAGGTTGATTATCACCATGTCAGCAACAATCTGCGACTCGTGTGGACAGTTTGTTGTACCTTTTGTGGTCATTTGTAGTGATGGACCTTGCAGATTCTAATTCTTTTCTTTCACTGAGATCTAAATACTCCAACAAGCATTACTGAGGAAATCTCTGATCAAAAGACAAAAATAATCATGATTGTTCTTCATGATCCCTTATTTCTCATTTCCGCTAATTTTGATCATGCACTGCATGAGCAATTCAGTTCTAACCCACCGGCAGTTTGCAGTCACAACTTTTTGAAAAGCATGCCTTGCGAAAAATACCTCGAGTTAGACTAACCTCGATGCATATGCGAAACAGGCAACTCTTTGCAATACAGGCTCATCAGAACTTCCCATCGCGTTTCTTGACCGTGAAACAAATATATTATCTCAGTTGGATGGTTTCCACGGATGTCAAACGACAATTATTTCATCACGTCGGCTCCCATACCAGCTGAGCAAAATTGATGAATTGCACACTCTCAAGTACAATGTTTGACTCAAGAACATGGTTGACCTACGACCAAGATCTACTCAATTACTCCTTAAAGTCAGCTGCGCCAGCGGACAAGTACTCATTCTGGATACTTTCAACTTATCAGTCGTTAAAATTTATAAAATGCCTGTAATATCTTTGTAGATGTAGAACAAACTGATGTGAGATGTGCAATCGAGGTTCAGCACAGAGCCAGGAGTCCGGAGATGAGAGTCCGAATCTTGGAAAATTCAGAAGACAAATTCGAATTCTGGCAGGATGAAGGCGCCACCCGAACTAGAAAAGCCTCACTATTGATAAATCTTTCCATTGCATAATGTATGTACTACCATAAACATTTAATCAAAAACACTCTATCATCTCCGGTTTAGACTACATCTTATCACGTCAAAATGCTACTCAAAGGCTTCATAGAAATAAATTGCAAAAGTGTACATTCCAATCCTATTTGATTGAAAAACTTTTCCCTTTTTTCATGTTGTCAAAGAATGAAACTGTGCAAATCTTATCTTCGTTTCAGAATCTTAACTATAAATAGTATTTCAGATAGGCTCAACCTGAAGGTAGCACCTGAAGGGAGTTGGAGCGAAAATGTTCAACATTCACGGAGATTCTTCAATGTTAAGATTATTGATATCACATTGATTTTAATGTTACGATTTTGTGTTATCATCATTCTCAATCCTTGTTGAGCAGTCTGTCGTCGTCATAGAGCATTAAGTTGAACCACATAGTTTCCGCGAAGTTGGTTCAATGAATATAGGTGATGGGGTGCAAGTTATCTAAAAGTTCTTGCTTTTGATATGCTTCTATGAAAAGGATTTTTTCTTTGTTCCTATGCAAATTGCTGATGAAAAGGCAGGACGCTAAATTTATGGGTGGAAAACGGACTCATTCTTGACAAGTCCAAGAGATGCTAGTTTTCTTGAGTTACGGTACAGGTGAGAATTTTACAACAAAGGGCGGAGCTCTGAACAATTTCGTCATAGAACTGTGCAATTTGCTAGCAACACAATGGGATAAAGCTGATTGTGTGATAGAAGATGTAAAGTTTGTCGCGAGGGTAGAGACGTCAGGTTTAAGGTTGATAGTGTCAGAATTGTGAAATTTTGAGGTTTAGATCAAAGTTGAAGATTTTCAGAGTCCCGCAGAAGTTTCAAACGGTGTTTGTTTACGAAAAAAAATTACGTTAGGTAGCAAATTGAAAAAGACTAGCTTAATCAAAGTTGAAGATTTTCAGAGTCCCGCAGAAGTTTCAAACGGTGTTTGTTTACGAAAAAAAATTATGTTAGGTAGCAAATTGAAAAAGACTAGCTTAAGGTAACGCCATGTGCAGCCAGATTACCAGTATCAGTTTATCGATCAGAAAAGCAAAAGACCTCCAAAATAGAGTTTTTGTATTTTTAAATTCCCTTCTGAGTCTATGTTAGTCCGGGTTGGGTTGGTTTGACCCCTTTGATGGATGTTTTTGAGATGGAGTATTGTTCTTTATGTTTCTTGTGATTGATATACCTCCATCTCTGCTTCCTGTTTGTGCACTATGATTGTTTGTGTTGGTGCTTTGTTGTTTGGAGTGTTGGAGCTCTTATGTGCTGTTGATAGTGAGGCTCTGCTCTGGGTAGCATTGGGTGCATCCGTAGCGGAGTGCGGTACCAACCTTGGCCTTTGAGGTTCACAGAAGACTCTGATTTGGTTTCAAAGAGTGACGGAGCTGAGCTTGGTGATATCTTGGAGAGTGTATCCACACCGTTGTTGTGGGACATGGATGATATCTATGGGGCCACCAAGGGTCCTAGACGATATTCGGGTACAGTTGGCACTATTGAGTTGGATGACTTCATCCAGGAGTTTGACTCATGGTGTGATTTACAGCAGATGCGCAACTCTACGTTGTTTAGTCCCTTTATGGCTTGGAAGGGATTATTCCAGCATTTGGAGGTCAACCGATGGATGATTATCATGAATTTCGACGTGAACACCTTGAGGAGATATAGTTTTGGAGACAATACTGGTCTCCAAACTACATCTCTATTACTTCGGGTACAGTGTTTGGAGGTGCGAGTTCATCCTATGTATCTAGCACTGATGATACGGTTGGAGCTAGTAGAGTTGGGAAGAGTTCAGAGGTTCCAACCTTTAATCCTATATATATAGGTTTAAATTGAAATTTTGATTGAAAATCTGGCACAATATAGTTTCGGAAAAATCATCATATTGCGCACAATATGCTTTTATACTGGATTTCCAATTTTAATTTGATTAATTCACTACAATCATCCATATATGGCTGGATGCGTAGATACAAGCTTTGTGAAGTTGTTTAAGAGTCTATATACGAATGTTTGGGTATGAGTGTTTAATGGGGTTTGCTTTTAAGCTCGATATTTGTTTTAGTGTGGTATATTTGGACTGTGTGGACAAGTGCACCTCAACATATTTTAAGCTTAATCTAAGGAGATAAATATGAAGGATCAAGTGTTGGATTTCAACTTAGCGTCCGACATTTGCTTCAGGTCTCGAAGTTAAATTTGGCCATGTGTGTTGCCAGCGAAGATGCCATTTGGCTTTGTGGAAGTCTTTCACTGACAAAATTTCTAATTTGTCAACTTATCATTGAATGATGAAAAGTTAGAGAAATATTCCAGCAAGCTCAAAGTGTCAAGGAATCCCTTCTAGGTAAATTCCACAATGGAGCAGTGAGAAGCCAAGCAGATGCGACAGGAACATGTCTAACATACTGTAATTTTCAATTCGTGTGAGTTGACAATTTCTTCTTCTTCTCCTTAGCACTCCACATTCAAGTTCATTATAAATCGGTAAAACTTCAGCGGAAGAAGATTATGATAGCCTATGATTCGACCAATAATTCTCGCTTAAACTTTACAGAAAATTTTTCCACAACCCTTTCAATCTTTCAAAAAAGTTTCAGATGTTTTTCTCTTCTAGATCTCTCAGAACAATTGTTGATTTGCACACTGTATCACAAGGCGATATGCAGATCCCTGTGTACAAAACCCATCACACATCCCAATCCTTGACTTCAATTACTCCTTGATTTCATGAGAAGTTCACTTATTATTAGAACTTGAACTTTGCAAAGTTTTATTGACAGAACTTTTTGATATCAAAAGATATGATCTCCAAACTAACTTCGGGACAGTCAGTGCAGTCTTGCAACTCTGACTGTATACATAAATTTCAAGCTATCACTCTGTACTCAAAACTCATCCAATTGAGTCAAAATTTTGATCCAAACGCAAGCCTGAGTCGTAAACTATATCACAGTCAACTCACATCTCCCAAAACCTTAGTAAGATTCTCAGAAACACCCCAAATATACTCAAAGATCTAAATTTCTTACTCTATCTTTAAATCACCATTTCAAAGTGACAAATCCTTCAAATCCATCCATTCTTGAGCCCACGTCGTAGCTCGTCATGTCAGCTCTCCAACCCCGTCTTTAGATCTCCGAATGTCCCCCTGGAAAGTCTCCAAAACTCCTCAAAACCTCGAAGAAGTTGCCCAAGTGTCCTCATTGGTCCAAACTCCAAGACCAATGAGAATGAAGAGTGTAATTTTGACCTCTAGTGTGGCCAAATTAGCTCCATTTTAACTTAGAGCTTTACAACTATCCTAAACACACTACTTAGCCATCCTATACACAATACGAGTTGCCACTAATAAAGAGTCAAAATGACAACTCGAAACTGGCTAAGTATGAACGGAACTACAAACGGAACCGGGGAGTTTATAACTTGAGAATAATACTCCTCGCCAAAGTTCCTAACAATCAACTCTCTATAGATTGTTTTCGGTAAGCAATAGTGATGGATTGGAACCCATGTGTTGAAAGCCACCACTACTGGTAAGTTCAAATCCATAGCGTCCAAACTAAATCAAAACGTATATTGTTACGTCCCAAATCGGACCGTAGGAAACAACTGGAAGAATAATCGGATCTGGAGAGTTTATCACTTGTTGCAGAAAGTTATCTCCAAAATGATACACTAACCACGCCCGAAAGTGATCACGATAAAGACACTTGATGTTGATCACAAATGGATTGGGCATCGGTACATGTGGAGGATCATGTTGTCTTCTATCCATGTCCTACGTCGGCTCCACTTCGATCAAGCTCCTTAGTAAGCAAAGTGATGTGTCTAGCTCTCTCCCATACCCTTTCCATCATGACTGCGCTTTATATCTGATAAGGTCCAAGATAATATCTCTTGGAGCCTTTTCAACATCCTGACCCTACAAAGTTGATCCAACGGTGTACTCTTAACAACCTTACACTGCGCAGTGGGTTATCCTAACCTAAAGTATCACCGTCATGACATCAGCTCTAAAGATGACACATGTCATCATCTTGTCATAGTAGCCACGTCACAACACGACAACGTGTTTCCATTGCTCTACAAAGAACACTAGCTTGTACAATCCATAGGAGAGCAATCACAATAGATGATGATTCTTCGGATGCTCTTCTTGTTTGTAGACCGTTTGACCTAGATAGTTCAAATATCTTAGGTGTTACATGACATATTTCCCACCTTGATACTATTGGGGCCTAGCCCCATGTTACTGGTTTGGTTACATCCTTGTGCGCTTTGATGGGGTCTTCTGATGGCGCTTTGATGTTCCGTTTTGTTATTATACTTTGTCCATGAGGGATTGATTCCCATCCTTTTTGTTATTTTACTTTGTTCCGTTCTTTAGTTCAGAGAAGAAGATAGTTTGTCCTCTTCTTGGCCACCGACTCCACGAGTGACGAGTCCACTACCGCTCTAGTGATGGAAGCATAGCACCGTCTGCAATCGTTGGTGTTACAATGGTTTGCTCACTCTCTAACCTGAATCTCTTCGTTACTGAATCCCACCGACGAAAACGACAAAGTGGCCCGGTCTGTCTACATGAAAGGTCCATAACCGACATTTCGAAGGTACTCATTATTTGTCTCTACCTGTCAGACATTTACTAATATTTCCTGGTACGAAAAGGGGAAACCAGAACTTAAAACGCAGGGTTCGTTGCTAGACATTCAGATGGAGTAGCTGCTTTCCACAGTCCTGCAAGAATAGGCTCAACCTCTTACTATAATAAATTACGCGCGGCAGATAAAGAGTGCACCCCGCTTTAGTATCAAAATGATACTGACTGCTCACCCGTTCATCTTCGCATTAGTCTGACGTGTGTCATCGACACCTTCTTCTACTTCTTATCTCATCAAAAGCAATTACTACATACTACAAAAGCAATTATCTTCTTTGCATCTGCAGATCAGAATACAGAGCTTCTTCTTTCTGTTTTTCACCTTCCGTTAAAACCAGAAGTTAAATCAGACTCGCAATACTGTAGACTTGAAGCACTCGAACAGAAAGTCCACAAACAAAACCCTCTTCAGATTCCCCAAGTACTTTGCGTCGAGTAAATACTTCTATGTACAAAACTGGATGTTAGCCTAGGAGTAAGAGGTCTCTGAGATGTGAGTGCTGTAACCAAGTTGGAATTTGACTTCGTATAACTGATTCTATAATGTCTCTGTTTTGTACATCGGCTGAGCATCAAGACGTTGACAGCATAAAACGTGAAAAGCCCGCCACCCAGAGCCATTACATGAAGAGAATTTCATGCGCTGGAACCAGTGATGGCACCGAATAAACTCTACACAGCACGGGGAATCACGGAGTAGGTTCATGATTCTCTCTGGTCATGAAAATAAGGAGATCCATGCTAGCAAAATCGAAGAGATAACGTGCTCTCGGAGATCTGATGTAGAGGCCTAACTCTCGAAATCCGTAATCAATTGAATTCCCAGATCATGGTCTATTACAGGACAGTCCTTGATGTAGTCTATGAGCTGATCAAATCGCTGCCCATTAACATCCGAATCATGTGGACAGGAGTAACTTTTAATCGAATACTGGTTACACACTTCCACCGTCGGGCTACGCTCGCAGGGCGTAGAGGATTCTGATCTGTAGTCGATGAACCAGGGAGTGAGCGCTCCAAAACTCTGAGCCAAACCTCCGAATGTGGACATGGGAGTAACTATCAGATGGTCCGACAGACTGAGCAGAATTACTTCTGTAAATGCCTGTCTATCCGCCTCCACACTGAACTCCTGTGTTTCATCCTGAGTGATTTGAACCAGCCCGACATCCTCCCCGGAAACGCTAGGATTGCGCACATACAGCTTCGACAGGCTCTCATGCACACCAGGGAACAGAGACGCAATGAACACTTTTACCACAGGATTCGGCGCAGAAGTATTGGTGGCCGAGAGCAGCTTCGAATTCAGCTCGGAAGTCAGTCTCGGAAGAAGGCCATTATGGTGAGCGCAATCCGTGATCCGCTTGTTTACGATGTTGTTCATCTTGGTGTACATCTCGCGTCCATCTCGGTATCTCACTTGAAGACCCAACTGACGATCAGCACCGGATAAGTACACATGTTGAAGTCTTCTCACTCGATCCCACACTGTGTTATCTGGAAGCAGGAGCGATCTCACCACTCTGGTCATGGCCATACGATCGGGAAACAGACCTTCCAAGACGGGACGGAACGAAGGAATAGCAAAGAGCTTCGGAATCGTGTAGATACATCCAGACGTATACATCCAGGTGCTTTGAGAATAGGTCCTCTGCTCCGTGTCGCAGTAGAATCTCCCCTTGGGCTGCCACTCGTGTCTCTTGACTCCCACGGCGTAAGCCAAAGGCCCGAGACTGGCAGTCCCATTCGCGTTCGGCACTATCTTCATCATCCGGTCGACTCTGTCAAAGAACTCTGTGTCCAGTATCCAGGAGCTATCACCTGTGACAAACTGTTCGGGTGGAGTAGGGAAGGTCTCGGGATCCAAGCGCCATGATGACCCAGGAAAGGGCTCGCAAGTGATTTCTGGCACCAAGTTAGTTGTGGGAACGAGTAGCACCCGCTGAGTGATGATCGCGTAGAGGATTCCCGACGCCAGAGTGAACATCTTGTTGCCGAGGCCCGTGCCAAAGGCCACATCTGCCACTAAGAACTTGCAGACCGAGCTCGCATCCTTCTTTGCAAAGTAGCCTTTAGGATTTCGAATCGATTTGGTGCAAACTCTGTGATACCTTGAGTATTCTGCGAACAATTCGTCCCAGATCGGATTGGGGGGCAGAAATTTGGCACCTTTTCTTTCGGCGTACATGGGAATAAGTTCCGACCTGCTCAAACAAGGATTGGCGGCCTTCCAGTCTTCCAGCTCCGCACCGCTTATGTTAATACCGTATATAGTCCCTAAACCGATCCTCCTCGTCGTGTTCCTGAGTCTCTCGATCAATTCCTGCGGAGTTTTCGGCTGCTCTACGTACCTGGCGCCGGGGCCTGGCAGATGTATCTCCTGCATACTGGCGACGGTGTAGAAAAATTGATCGTGAATGACAGTCCAGTTATAGAAAGCCAGCATAACGAGCGCGACTATGGTCACGCAGATTGCTGACAGACTTCTAATTTGTACCTTCTCCATCTTCCACACCGACAAAAGTATACCCACACCCGCAACAGGTACTGGAGAAATCTCTGCAACTTTTTTCTACTGGGCAATTTACTATTGGGCAAACCCTGTGTTTCCTCTCTGACAGCTTCAAGGATTCGAGCTCTTAAGCTGCAGTGGCTGACGAATTTGGACGGTCAATTCAGATGGGATCCTAAGTGGAGATGGTGTACTCAAGCTGGTCGAATTTACGGGGTGTACTGCCGGTTCCAACAACCCTCGAGCTTGATAAAGATGTGGGAATCCCATACCCCTCCTTTCCGATCATCAGCTCAATCGAGAATTTTGAGGACGGGGGTTCGTGAACTAGATCCGTGACCTGTACAACAGTCGACACCGCAGGATTGCTGAAGATTCATGGACTCTACAGCTGCACCCTTCTTTACACTTTCATGCACGTCCAGCAAGAGATCTACGCCACCCAGCTTCCGAAAGGCCTCATTTCCAAGCGAATTATCCATCCCTCTGCAGCCGTCTCTGTGATTCCTACAGGTACGTGCCACAGATCTAAGAAACTCACTGTAATGTCGAGTACGGACCAACTTAATTGAGTCAAGGATTTTCCGATTTCTGCCGCCTGCATTCGAACCTTGCTTCTTAGATCTGCTCTTCTCTACGCTGTGCTGTTCATCTATTCATCTGTTGACTGATTTGAGAATTGTGCATACTTGTTTGGTTGTGTCGAATCCGCGATCCAACGCGATAAGCGGGTCCCGTCACCTTCACGACTGCTGTACAAATTACAGTTGACATCGTACGTGTTCTCCTTCTCTTCTCTTCGACCGTGCCCAAGTTCACTTGACTGACCAGAACGTCGTCGATCTGACTCCTGCCGAGATACTGCATATTCCTTCACTACGATCCACGATCACGTGGTTAAGTCTATGGTTCAGCGCAACCACAACCAGTCTTTCTTTCTGGACTGCACAGTCAAAGGTCAAACACTAACTAACACAGCTCATGACACGTGGACTTAGGATCGGCAGTGTTCAGATCACTTCTCGAGCCTGAGGAGACTATGGTAGATCATGCTTCAGTTCGTGAATATTCCTAATATTTTTAAGAAATAGACCGGGAGACGCTAGGTACAAGAAGAACAGGCTCGCAAGAAACGAGACCGTGCAAAGGGCTGACGAATAAGGAAATAACTAACGGGAGAAGAGCTAGCCTGGACAAGACACTGTGGTTGAACGCATCCTGACCAGCAGGCAGCACTGCGATAAGCTTGAACTGCCAGAGAAAAAAACTTGAATCTCTTGAACTGTGTACTATTTTTTCCGATTGTGTTTTTCAACTGTGCACCGTGCAATCACCTGATTAAGAACTTACAAAACTGCATCAATGGGCTTGTATACTTAAACCGAATATGTACAGGTCTCCTGTACAAGCTTTATGACGAAAGAAACGTCTGAGACAAACGTTCTCCGGTATGTAGACAGCGAAGATAAGTCTAGTGCTGAAATTTCTGGAGGGACGCTCGACTTCTGCACGGTCCTCCGCCAAACCGGAATCTTCTGTTCTGAAAGCCTTCATGGCAGCGAATGAGCGTCTTGTCGTAACAGAAAAGGAGCTCACTCAGACTGCAGAAGATAGAAATTCATCATAGAATTCTGGGTGGGGACCATGCTTTTTCATCACGATGGTGGGGTGTAGGTAGACTCGGCCGAGCTTAGAAGATCAGCTTGAGACCTGGATAGTTGACTCGGTTTAGAAGATGCAGGCCATTGGATGCTACTGTATCTGTTATGAAGACGCAACAGCCTTTTGCTCTTGTTGCCCAGTCTGCGAGTCTAGAAACGGATGCAGCCCCCACTGTTTCGGCGACACCTCGATCCTCTCGAAGCTTTGGCCCCAAGCAACTCTGTTCACGGACTGTACAGATTCTACAGCCGACTTTCCACAATATAACGCCAATTTCTTCGAGAGTCTAATTAACACATAACATCACTGTCTAGAGAGGACCGAAAACAAGACCCATCGAAGACATTTTTTAGTCCCTACCTAGAGATGATAGTAATGAGCAAGTCTACTTCTAGTTCGTGCGAGATCCAACAAACGGCTGAGGTTGTTCACGTCACATGAAATTCCGTGTTTAGATGTGAATCGTATGAAACTGACGGAGTTGTGACACCTGAACATCTGTGTCTGGAATTTCAAAGTTGGGGAAAAGAAATATGATCTGTATGCTGATAGTACAGACACGCAGACGAAGGATTCGTAACTTCACCGGTACACTAGCAAGCTTGTCTTTTACTTCCGGAAGTATGAGAAAAATGAAGTTCAATGATTACGTATCATGGTTTAGGGTCAATCAAGTTCAATCAAACTTCTAACTGCATGTTGTTGTCAAAACGGCGACGGTGTAGATGGCAGCGTTGTGTCCAAACGCCTCTTATTTTCATATCTTTTCGTTGACCGTAAACAGGGAAGCGGCAGCTCGAGGACCAGAAGGCATGAAAGATTGTGAAGTATTTAGGTCACCAAACTAATGGAATCTTCCACTAGTTTCAGTAACTTGAGCTGGTAGTGTAACTGGTGAAGGCATCGTGAAGCTATTGGAGACTTTTTTGGGCTTCGCGCAAATTGAAGGACTTGACCAGTAGACCTTCGGGTGCAAGGATTTACATTAACCACAGACCTGTTAACAATACTAACTTCAGACCGCTCAAAAGTAGCCCATGGGTCACCGTATAAGACCGTACGATGTTTTAAGAAAAATTGCTTGCAGCATTGTTAGCTCTTTCCACAATGACAAACGTAAATTGTGATATGGACTTCTGTCTTCACAAGGTGCTGCAAGTACGATGAAGTGTTGGCAGAGTGATGATTCGCGAAGGTCAGAGATATGAGATCCTTGGATCCCACATGCTCTCGTGAAAAGCAAGTAGTACCAACAACGTCGTAGATACATTCACATCCACACGCTCACACACACCGCCACCAAAATGTCAACGACGACAAAAATCTCAATTCATGGTGAATATGTAAGAACCAAACTTTTGTCCAGATGACTATGGATACCATACTTGCACACCCGTAGACGTGTTTGTCATGTAAAGAACAGAATGGCAACAAAAACATCCTGGAATTTCGTCTCTTATGTTGTAATATCTTCACTCATAGAAATAGGACAGTTCTCAAGCCTTCGCTTTAAAGCTAAGGCTTGATTTCAACCATTCTGGAGAGATGTATGGTTAAAAATCTCCACCGGAAAAGTACCTCCCATTCAGTAATCTTCATTTGTGATCGGCCTTGCATGATGCCCTAGCTAAACCTCCACAGTTGAATATCTTACTTTTCGAATTCACCAATGAGTTCGATGATGTTAGTTATTTGGTGATTTAACTTGTGACATAGTTCTCCCAAAGCAACAATGTTCAAGTCTTTGACTTTCGTTATGAAGGCTGAGCCGAGTGTTATTTCAAATTATGCGTAATCCAAAAATCTAAACAGAACCATGAGACTCAAACTTGCATCCTTCACAAATAGAATTAAGGCCACAACATAGAATAAAGATAGGCTTGAGGCCAAGAACCGATTAGAGACTTCAATTGGACTAGGATTGCAAGATGCACTTTAGTGACTTCCGTAATAAGTGTGTATCCCTGATATTATTAAAATTTATTAAGTGTCTACAAGCGTGTTACACACTAAACAGGAATTTTAAGTCTCAATAAATATTAACACCAATGGAGGTAGAATTAACACTAAAATGTGTACAAATTAGGTTTTGGGGTCACCTACAACCTCCCCTCGTGAGGGAATTTTTGCAGCCTTCACATACCTTGAAAGTTCCTTGACATTTCACAATGTTTACTTTCCTTTTGTGCTCAATCATGGCTGCGTTTGCTCAAATTGAATCTGTTGTTGCCGCAATCGAACACGTGGATTCTACCTCAAACTTCCTTTCAAAATTGAAAGGAAGTTTGAGGTAGAATTTAAGGAGGAAGATGAGGCAATGTGGAAAGTCAAGACGAAGCACATACTTAAATTTGTGGACACCAAGCAGAGGAACGAAGGGTAGGTAAATGGATGTATTTTGATGAGTTAGAAAATGGAAAATCAAAATTTTGTGTTGGATGTTAGTTTGCATGGATTTATACTCGGGGATTACAATTTGAATCATATAAGAGCTTCAACCATATTTGAATCTCTCATTGCCTACCAATGAGAGATGAATTGTTGGTGATAGATTACAAAACTTTGATCTCTATAATTTTTGACATGCATGATGATTTTGAAATATAAGTCAGGGAGGGGTCTAAAAACTGCTAAGTGAATATCTTGGCTCTATGGAGAAGTCCGAGAATGAGAATATGAGGAAAGCAGTAGAATAGTTTTCATCTTGTTTATTAAAATGTATGGCAAAATTGGTCATTCAAGAAGTCGAAATACTAGAAGCTTGAACTTGGACACTTTGTAGATAGCATGTCTTGTTGTCTCAGGGTGATGTCAGAGGATATGCATCAGCATATTGTTGCGCTTGTCTAAAAAATGCGGCCTAAATCTAATCTCTACCCTAAACTCATGTATTATCAAACTAATTTATGAATTAATAAAGTTCACATCAAATATTTTGCACACCTCATAACTTTTTCCATCCCTATTGCATTTTAATATTTCATAAGTGTGCACTAGTGTTCACAGTGATCAGTTTCTCCTTCCATAGATTTTAACTTTCCACTTAGTATTCTCAAAACTAATGAAGGCAGTCATTCTATTTATTTTATTCCACTCTTTAATTTGGTTGTTGAGTTTCAAAGAGACTCAAAGCTTTAGGATATGCATTTCCTATGTCTTGTTCTCCACACGTAGCTCCCATTCGCATCCTCTTAATGTTTGAATCATTTACTCAAAGATCAGTATCAAAGGTCTTAGCTGATAACCGTTATGTACTCGAGCTAGTGCACTTACTTCCTAAATATTTTCATCTCATTCTTTGGTAATGCATAAAGCAAAGTAATCATCTTAAAAATTTATCTCACTTTTAATATATGTTTTTAAAATTCGACTCTCAAATGACAAACTCTTGATACTTGCTTGTTTCTAGTTGCATTGGACAATGCAACTAAAAGCAAGCAGTAAATTTATAATGTAAAATTTGGTATTAGTTATACTAAATTTTTATAACCATCTTCTATGATTACCAATGCTCGAGCACATAAAAAAATATAATATTTAGAAAATTTAATTATTTGAATAAATAATAATTTATATGATATTCTTATAAGCCATGTGACTTTCATAAAAAATTAATATGAATCTAAATCCTGGACTAAAGATTGGATAAGTTTTAAACTCTATCTTGTAAAATATTATAGCCTAAAAATAAAATAAAATTACTCAAATTTAAAAAAAATTAAAAATTATAATTTTATGAGAAAAATTAAAATTTTTAAATAAAAATTAATCTTTCATATTTTAAAATTATTTTTTAAAAAAATCCATTAAAATATATTTTAATACATATCTACTTTGAAAATTAATTCTTTACAAAATTAAACATGTAATGAAAAAAATTGAAAAAAATATTTTAAAGATATTTTTTTGTATATTATTTGATATAATTATATAAAATAATTTATAAAAATATTTATTTTCAATTTGAAATATCCAAAAATTAAAAATAATTAATGCATATATATTTTTCAAAATCTGATAAATTTTATAAGTTAAAAATATTTATAAATATATACTAAATGGTATAGACAAATGAAAGTAAAAAAATAGACAAATTTCTGCTTATGTTTAGTTTGCAAGATGTGTTATTATTGCCAAGGTACATAAAATATGTATTTTAACAAAAAAATATAAAAAATTATAATTTAAATAATATAAAACAAATTATTAATGAATAAAATAAAAATTTTATAAACAATATTTTAAAAATTTCAATAAATTTTTATGAGTTTTTAAATTTTGAAATTTTTAAAAATATAAAATATTATTTTATAAGATATTAAAATAACTATAAATTTTAAATTTTAATTTATTACAAAATTTTTTATATAAAATTAAGAATTTTATATGCTTCTAAGTTTTTAAATTATCAACAAATCATTGAAAAAAATGAATATTCTCTGTACTATATTTTGATCTAAGATAATGATTGTATAGGTGTGACATATATATTGTAAAATGATTTATTGAATATGACAGACAATCATGTAAAATATATCATTTAATTTAATTTAATATTATTTTAAATTATATACTATCAACAAAAAAAAATAAAATTAAAAATTTTTAAATTATTTTTTCAAAGCTTAAAACATTAATATAAAATAAATTTTGCATTTATTTTAATAATTTTAAAAAATAAAAATTATTGATATTTAATAATTTAAAAATAATTTGAATTCAAAAAAATTAAAAATGAAAATTTTAATATAAAAATCATAAAAAAATTTAAAATTTTTCAAAATGAAAATACTTATATAAAAATAAAAATCAAATTGATAAAATTTAAAACATTTTTTAAAAATTATTTTTGTAAATTATGTTTTAAAATTTAAATTTTATTTTTATTTATAGAAAATAAAAATAAAAATATAAAATAAAAATGTAGATTTATGATTATAATTTCATATTTATTCTTTTATAAATTAAATTACAAAAATTTTGTAATAAGTAATAATTTTAAAAATTTTATATTTAAATAATTATATTTTTACTATTTATACAAAAAAATTTAAATAGTCATATTCACATAACAAACATTATGAGTAGATATTTATATCAATAATCAAACGAATTATTAATCATCTCACAAGATGTCAATTCATTATTTGAAGGTTTTAATTAATATTTTTTATTTTCAACCTATTGATATATTAAAAATATTTTATATTTATAATCATTAAATACAAAAAATAATTCTAAACTATAATTCAGTTTAAAATTAATTATTTGTTTGATAAAATAAAAAATTTAATTTTTTATTTGATATAATTTGTTGATACATTACAAAAAATTATATACATAATGTTTACACTCAGTAATTAAAATTTTTTATTATGAATATAAAATATATAATTTTTCTTTGATAAATAATTTTAAAATTATTAACATCCTCATGAATTTTATAATATTTTTTACTATATGAAAACAATGAAAGAATCATAAAAAAATTTAAGAATAAATTTTTCTTATTTTTAAAAAATAATTAAATATTTTTTACCAAAAAAATTTAATTATTATTATTATTATTATTATTTCAAAAGTACATTTAATTAATTTATCATGTCAATATATCCAATTTTATATGAAACTTTAATCCACATTGGCTTTTATTGAGAGACAATAGAAAAAATCTTCAAATGGAAAAAAGATAATATGATTTGTTCAACAAAAGATTAACTAAAAAATCATACAAACTACATGCCTTATGAAAATAATATAAATGATGATTAAAATTCATACATCATGCACATAGAACTATTATTATTGAACAAACTTAGCAATGTCCTTTATCAAAAAAATTTAAATTTATGATAAAAATGAATAATTTTTAAAAATCTACTCAAAATTGCAGTAAACTATATAGTTTACTGCAATTTTGATTTTGCAATTTTGACTAAAAGATATTTCAACCTTGAAGATATATAAAATAATGAGTAAACTATCATATTTTTATATTTTTATTATTATTTTAATTTTCATATGAATAATAATACCATGATCTCATATCTTAAATATGATCAAGACTCTCAAAAATTATTTGTTGAAATTTCGTATTATATTTTTTATTTATTAGATTTTATAATTTTCTATAAAAATAAATAAAAATAAAAATAACAAAAATAAATTATATATGAATAGTTTTTAATATTATTAAAATTTCAAATAATTTTAAAAATTATCATAAATCCCATGTTTATTTTAAAAAATAAGATTAATTTTTTTATATTTGATATTTAATAAAATTTTTATTTTTTTTAAAATTAAAAATAAAAATTTATATGATATGATGTTTTACATATTTTTATTGATTTTAAATAAATATAAAATAATATAATTAAACATATTAATTTTTTTTAAATATAAGTGGTATATACATAAAATTTTAAAATATATATTAATATTAAAAATATTTTTAAATATTTTTAAATTTAAATTCAAAATCAAATATACAAATTTCTTTAATACAAATAAGAAGAGTGGTATAAAGTTATGATATTTTTCAAAAATATGATATTATTCTTATGATACAAAACATACCACATCATAACATGTTATAACCAATTTACATGAAGATGTACATCTATATTAAAATCCATATCAATAGTTTGAGAGAGAAAAAAGTTCAATTACAATATGTAATATACTCAACACATCAAAACATAAAATAAGAACTCAATTTTGATTCATTTCAATAAATATTTTATAAGTTATACTCTATAATTTATTATATTATATAACACAAGTGTTGTAAGCTCATTAATACTTTTCATTCATTTTTGTTTAATAATGATTTGGAATTAATTTTTGAACATTAGTAAACATTGATATTCCATTAATTTTAAAAATATTTTTTTACAAATACAACTTTTTTAATATAAATTTCTAATATAACATAAAATTTACATTGAAAAAGACATCTCAATTGATATTCACCTCTTTAGATGATAGCTTAACACAAAGTATTCCTATGTTGAGCAATAGCTAGATTCTCAAATGCCATGGACATTACCCTACGAAAGAGTTATGCCCTTTGAGAACACACTCTAACCCAAACATCAAGGTTATCCAAGTCCAAGACTTGAGCTACTCTTGAAGAATAGTTGTACTTAGTCTAGATATCTACCATATAATAAAAAGTATAATGAGGATGACTCTAGATGCTTGTCAACTAAATCGACAACCCATGGTCAATCATGGTAGCTTGATGTCCTAGTCTCTCATCTCATATGACCTTTCTCCAAGCCAAACTTTCTTAGTCCTCTCTTCACCATCTTAACAATTCTCTCCGCTAGATCATTAGCCTTAGGATGATCTCTTGAGGTGGTACGATGATCGATCAACACTTGATCACACAAAGCCTAAAACTTGTTAAACACTCAATACCCTGATGAATCAACCCTTCCGCTGGTGCATTAAATCGGCTAACCACCAAAGCTAAGAATGCATAAGATGTTTCCTCACTTGCCTTGCTAGACAATGCCATCAACTCAATCCACTTGGCGAAATGCTCCACCATGACTAACACATATCAATGATGTTGTATAACCAATAGTTGAGGTCTTGCAAAATCCAAGCTCCAATGGTAACCAAGTCCCATAATCAGTAGAGGATGTAATTGTGGTGTAGGGGCATTGAATGATGCTCAAACATGATAACATACGATACATTTGGCCACAAACTATTGCACCTCAGTTTTGCATACCTCTCCATCAAGAATGACTCTAAAGTAAGCTATATGTACATTTCACTCCAAATGACTTAACTCCTCATGAGTATGTCTAACCAATTGTGCTTACTGAGATAGAAATGGCACAACATAAACGCTATCATCTCTCATACTCAAAGAAGATGTCTAGATTCTCATCTGAACCGTTGAGTTCTCTGTAAAACTTGATCCCACTCCTTGACACTCAAAATGCCCCCCAAAACACATGTACCAAGATATTCCAACACCATCATCTCATCATGGATGTCTCAGCTTACCACCAAACCATTCTCAGTCTTAGCATCCAAAGGTAACATATCCATTCTCTAACCCACGAGAGATATCACATAGCTCTCAAGCGCCAACATACTGAAATAGACAAATGCATGCCAATCTTGCACCATCTCCTCATCACTATCATCGTGCCAAGCCCTGATTTCTTCAACTTGACTTGTACATGGATTTCAATCTAACCAATCCGCATCATAATTCACCACTTAGGTCTCTGTACTGTGACCTCCGGGCTGACTCTCACTCAGGTTTACCTCCGATGGCTTTTTGGAAGCTCATCATGAATCTAGAAGAACTTAGTACCACCCTATGACCATGACCCTATTGCTCACTCTTACACAAACTCTCAATGTCCAAGCTCCATTATGCACATTATCACCATGAGTAAGATATCACTCAAAAGGAAAGGGATACTTTGGTAATCAAAGTCTTCATTGATTCAAGGCTCCACTCCGAACATGACGTCTCCAAGAACCAAGCTCCCCAAAACTAAGATCACCACACTATCTTCTCCCAAAACTAACTTCCATTGAAAAACTACTTGAGAGGTGCTTCTCAACCTCTCTATTTATACTACTTAGAATCTTACCCTAGTAACTACAAGTAATCACCATGTAACTTCCTCTTACCAAGTTTAAACGAGGTAGAGATCACAAACCCCAATGAAAAGGGTACATGGCAACATGCAATTGGTCCACTTGGATCTTCTAGAAGCCCAACTACTCCCTAATTGACTTCTAGTGTACCAAGTCAATCTCGCCCCTAGATTTAAGGGTCTTCACCAAGTCCAACCAATGAAAACTAGTCCAAGTCAAGGGAAGTCAAGATACCCATGTGATGGAATCTATTCCTTGACTCATACTAAACAACAAAATAGTAGTTCTTATCTACCACACCAAAAGTTACTCTATATTTTCCTCCAACTTAACCATAACTAGCTAAACATAGTCATGACTAGGATAAACTTAGGCACAATTTAGATATACTTTCATTTTATCCTATATGTACAACCCTGGGTCTTACAGTACAGTAATGAAATCATACTCTTGTAGGATAAGAGCCCATCGTGCAAGCTTTCTTGTAAGCTTGTCTGATTCCTTCAACTAATCCAATGGTTGATGATCGGTGATGAGAGTGAAGGAGTTTCCAAATAAATAACATATGAAATGTGCCACCACCCAAACAATTGATAAACATTCTCCTTGAACTTAGCAAGTACATTCTTCAACTCAAATGGTTAGAACTTCCACTGAAACAACACATCCTTGCCATACGAATCAATAGTCCATATGGCTTTCTTGTTTATATCCTCATCTTGCATACACAATTGATGATATCCTACTCATAATTTTAATGTTTAAAAAATCTTTGTATGCCCAACTGTATCAAAAATCTTCTTAACTGTATGCATAAAATATTGATTGAATTTTGTATGTCCATTAATAAAATGGTGTCGTGTTGTGACACGGCTACTATGAGAAGATGATGACATGTGTCATCTTCAAAGTTGTTGTTATGACGATTATATTTTAGATCAGAATGACCAACGACTCATTGTAAGGTTGTTAAGAGCCCACGGTTGGATTGACTTCCTAGGATCATGATGTGAATAAGACCCCAAGAGATATTATCTTGGACCTTATCATATATAAAGCGTGGTCAGGGTGGCAAGAGAATGGGTGAGGTCTAGAACATCGCTTTGTTGACTAAGGAACTTATCCGATCGAAGTGGAGCCAACTTGGGACATGGATAGAGTACAACATGATCCTTCAGATGTACTGATGCCCAATCCATTTATGATCAACATCCGATGTCTACATCAGGATCACTTTTGGACTTTGTTAGTATATCATTTTGGAGATAACTTTACGTAATAAATGATAAACTCTCTAGACCCGATTATTCTATCAGTTATTTCTTACGGCGTGATTTGGGACTTAACAATATATGTTTTGATTTGATATATGGATCTAAACTTGCAAGTACTCGTGGCTTTCAACACATGGGTTCTAATCTATCACTATTGTTTACCAAAGGCAAGCCATAGTGAGTTGATTGTTATGAATTTTGGCGAGGAGTATTATTCTGCATCGGTTGATATGTAGGAACGTAGTTCTTAGGATAAGTAGGATTTTTTTTGGCTTTTGTGAATAAAGAGTTATCTTTGGGTTCTCATGAAGGTATTCGTCTGAATATATGTTGGTTAGACAGAAATACCATTAGGGAGTTCACACGAATGAATTGCGAGGGAATTTAAGCGCGCGCTTGGGCGGCGGATTGAAGAATTGTCGAGAGAAAATCGATGCCAAGAACTTGCCGAGCGGCCGGAGTGAGAGAAGAGAGTTGCAATGTCGAAGCGTCGAACCGGAGGAGTTTCAGCAGGAAGAAGTGCAACGATGGGGAGAATTCGACCGCTTATTTTGATGGCGGATTGGACTCCAGCGGAGTTGATGAGGTTGAAGAACCTCGGGGGAGCGTTTCTGTCATGGCGATGGGACTATGTGTGCCTAGAGCTATGCGATGAAGTCCGGAGAGGAAAAGCGTTGACGGCAATTGGAAGCAGAGCTCAGCCAAAGAAGTGGGATGCGAAGTTATGGACGAAGGCTCTGGGGCGCAACCACGAAGCAAACAAAGGCGGCGTCGATTGGGAGGGATCGGTGATGCACACAACATTTACCTTCGATGAGCGGAAGTGGTTCAACCCTAGGGGGAGGAAGGGGATGAATGGCTACAAGCTCGACTTAATCAAAGATGTCTTCAGGAGGAAGGTGGCTCTCACCTTGAATAAATATTTCTCACCGTAGAGAACGATATATGTAAGCATGCACAAGATGAGGATTGTAGAAGGGTTCATCGGAGGAACTATTCGGGTTAATTAGGGAGAGATCTTTGCGAGGAACGTATAGGCGATGGCAACAAAGCTAAGAGAAGACGATAAGAGTGTAGTCTATCTCTCATCTTTTTTGGTGCATCTGTACGCGAAGCTGGAGTGGTTGACGCCTAGAGAGAGGCAGTTGTATCAATTGGAGAGCGGACTATCAGACTTGGAGGCAGACCTCGACAGTGCTAGTAACGGGTCAACGATGAGTTTGGGGACGAGTGCTCCTCCTGAACCGAAGAGAACGGGAGAACTCAGGCCGGCGGTGTAGAGTAAGCATGATTCGGATTCGGACTCGGAAGTAATCAAAACTTGGAGGAAGAGAAAGAGAGTAGTGGAGGACAGTCCGCCAGCCACTCTAACAGTTCGAAGAGATGTGGGAAAGAAGAAGGTGGAAGAAGTAGGACCGCCGAAGACCTCTCGGCCAAAGATGATGGCAATGAAGCCAGGGCCGAAAGTCTCAAAGGAGATTGTTGAGCCTATGGCTTCGGTACTAAAGCTATTGCAGAAGTTGGAAGCTGTGATGGTCCCGATATTACTAGAATTGAATGAGATGGGGCCTATGTATATGCCAGGGTGGGACCCTCAAGCCGATGGGTATATGGAGTTGATTCAGATGATGAACCGGATGGCTTTGGGAAAGGAGGACCAGTCCATCATAGTGCGAGAGCTGACGGAGAATGTGGACAAGTTGTCCAAGGAGAAGACTGAGATGGAGAAGAAGGTTCAGGAGGCGAAGAAGGCATATGAAGAGATCTGCCGTATTCGGGGTACGAAGATCCATTTTGTAAAGAAGAAGAATGCTCAACTTCGGGAGATGGTGCAGGACCTGAAGCAAAGATTGATTTAAGTGGATGTGGAGGTACCTGTGAAGTTGAAGAACCTCCCTAACAGATGTGCACAACATCTGTTCACACGGTGTGATCGAGTTGAGACGTAGTGATTAGAGTACTTGGTGGCAGCGATGGAGAATCCCGACGACTCGAAGGATCGGAGAAAGGAGATGTACAAAGCGTTGGGTCGAGATTTCATGTAAGCCATGGCTCTTCATCAACAGGAGATCACAGCCGATGTGCAAGAAATGCAGTTAGGAATCGACGCATTCATGCAAGTAGAGGAGGTGCGATCGAGCGGCTTAGATCAGAGTCTTGAATCTTTCGTCGGAAGTTGTCCCGAATAAGATCAATCTTGAAGCTGTTTGTACCCTTTCTTTCCCTAGGGTCAAAACACTTGGTCTCGTTGAAGGTGAATGCAGTATGCATCGCCGACCCTTCCCAGTCGACATCATTCTTCTCCTTCACGTAATCTCTTCCTAATGCTTCTGCCCAAAGCAGCGCATCCCACGAATCGGGATGCCCTCTCCAGCCTATTGGGTTGGCCGTCTTCTTGGCTCGAACTTCCTAGCACAATTCTGGGCACACATAGTCCCAACGCCATGCTAAGAACTCTCCGCCCAAGTTCTTCAATCGTACTAATTTCCCGGCTGACCACTCTGGCTTTGACATCAAAGGTCGATATACTCTTGTCGGCATCTTCTTCACTGGCAATTGAATAGCCTCACGAGCCCCTAATCGAATGGCCGATTTTCTCTTCATTTCGTCTACTTGACTCGTCAGCTCGTTCTTGTTCCTCCGCGGCTCGTTGCACTTGTTGATGTTGTTACTAACTACCCTAATCCGTTCAACACTTCATACATTCCTTAACAACTCCCTGATGTCCTCTGCGATCTCCTTCCGATGGACTCGCATCGCTTCCTGGCATTCGCGTCCCATGACTTTGTACATTTCCTTCCTTCGATCCTTCGAATCGCGAGGGGTTTTCATCGCCACTCTCAAACGTTCCAACCTTTCAGCCTTCACGTCGTCACACTGAGCAAAAAGGTATTGCAAGTATCTACTTGCCAAATCTTCTAATCTAGCCGGCCTCTCAACATCAACTTCATGCAATTGATGCTGCTTCGTCCTCTTCAATTGTTGTTGAAGCTTCTCATTTTCCCTCTCGACAAACTTCACTTCCGCGCTCCAAATTTTACAGACTTCATTGTAGGTCTGCTTCACCGTGATAGCTTCATGGGTCGCCTCCTTCTTCTGCTTCTCCAGACGTTCCACTAATTCTGTCAATTGCTTTATAGTGTCCGCCTGATCCTTCTTCCCTCAAGCAGTGCGGTTTAGCAACTGAATCAGCTCCATGTAACCATCTTCCTATGGATTCCACCCTTGGATGTAACTGCCTCCCATCTCGTTCAGCTCCATCAGAACTGGCACCAACACGTTCTGCACCAACTATAACACCAAAAAAAGCGGTTCTTCCACTGTTACCTTTGTTGCTTTTACCTTAGGCCTCGATGCCTTGATGGTTGAACTTCCTGGCTGAGCAATTTCCTTCAGCTTCCGCTTCTTACTATTGGGCTCCGCAATTATCTCCACACTTGGACTTCTCTTATTGATCCCCACGGAGTCCTCCTTCCCGAATATCGCTTCTTCCGCATCTCTCATTGCTTTTGCTCTAGCCTCCAAAGGTATCTCCTGCTGAGTTGGTTGCACTGACGACTGCACACCATCATCTTGGTGGGGTCCCACACTTCTTGTCGACCCACTAGTGCCATTGCTCGCCACTGGCCCACCGAGATTGCTGACCACATTCACTTGATAGCGCCTTCTCTCTTGTGGCGTCAACCACCCCATGCGCGAATACATGTGCATCAAGAATGAAGAGATGTAGATCACTCCCTTCTCTCCTGCTCGAATCCTCTGTCCCATCGCTTGCATATTACGAGCAAAGATCTCTCCCCAATTGAACTTTATTGATCCGCCAATGAATCCCTTCACTATTCACACCTTATGCATGCTTACATAAATAGTTCGTTGTGATGAAAATAGTTGATTCAAAGTATCTTTGATGTAGTTGGGCATGCAAAGGTTTTCAGTACATTGGATTTACGAGCATGATATCATCAGTTAAAGATTCGAGATGAGGATAAGGCCAAGACAATCTTTTGGGCAATTGATTTGCATGGCAAGGATGTGTTGTATCAGTGGAAGTTCTTACCATTTGGATTGAAGAATGCACCTGTAGAGTTCCAAAGAGTGATGGATAGGATCCTAGCCGGACTTGATTGTGCCCGAGCCTACATTGATGATATTCTTGTGTATAGTGCTACAGTGAGGGAGCATGAGATACATTTGCATGAGATATTTGAGTGACTGATTGCTCATGGCCTCAAGTTGCATCTTGGAAAGTGCAAGTTCTTTCAGGAGTAGGTGGAGTACTTGGGTCATACCATATACCCAAGAGGATTGGGAGTTCAGCAACCAAGGTGGAGGCAATCTTGCGTATTCCATAACCCTCAGATGTGAGTAGGATGTGAGCCTTCCTTGGACTTGCCAACTTCTATCGTTGATATGTACGAGGATTTAGCACTATTGCCAAAGCCTTGATAATTATTTCAAAGTGGACGCTGACCTTTGATAATGTGACGTCTTCTTTTTGCTTCCTCGAAAAAGTCATGTTTGGGCCACCTTCCGTCGATCTCTGTCAAGTACAACAAGCTTGTGGTCACGATGTTTGGTTGCTGCTTGTGATCATGAAGAACCTTTTGTAAGCGCGAAGCTTCTCTGCTATTCCCAATACACACACAGATTTTTGTAGGGCGATGAAACAACCAATCTCTTATCGGATAATATGGGGCGTGAGAAATCCTCAACCTCACAGTTGGAGACCAAGGTCAAGGTCCCGATGGCTGCAGTTGAACACCGTCTATCAAGAGTGGAGTTGGGGAGATGAACATGAGAGAGCTTTTGTTGAGCTCAAGGGAAGGTTGACATCTGTCCCTATTTTGAGGAGACATGTGAGAGGTCGTCCGTTTCAAGTACATACTGATTGGAGTATGTTGGGTTTGGGAGCAGTGCTTACCCAACATGATGATGAGGGGAAGGAGTTTGTAGTGGCTTATGCAAGTCGTTCCAACAATGCAGACGAGTCGAAGTATAGTTCTTATGAAGGAGAATGTTTGGTAGCTATTTGGACGGTGGCACATTTCAAATGTTATTTGTTTGGAAACTCCTTCACTCTCATCAATGATCATCAACCATTGAAATGGTTGATGGAATCAGACAAGCTTACAGGAAAGCTTGCACGATGGGCTCTTATCCTACAAGAGTATGATTTCACGGTTGTTCATAGACCTGGGGTGGTGAATCGTGATGCAGATGGGTTAAGTCGAAACCCATGTACAAGTCAAGTTGACGAAACCGGGGCTCGATGGCACGGTGATACTGATGAGGAGATGGTGCCGGGTTGGCATGCATATGCCTTTTTGAGTATGTTGGCGCTTGAGAGCTATATGATATCTCTCTTGGGTCAGAGAGCAAATATGTTAGCCTTGGACGCTGAGACTGAGGACGGTTTGATGGTAAACCGAGACATCCATGATGACATGCTGTGTTAGAGTATCTTTGTACAGGTGCTTTGGTGGGCACCTTGAGTGCAAAGGAGCGGGATCGAGTTTTACAAAGAACTCAATGGTCCAGATGGGAAGGTAGACACCTTCTTTGAGTATGGGATGATGGAAGTGTTCGTGTTGTGCCACTTCCATCTCAGAAAGCATAGTTGATCAAACATGCTCATGAGGAGTTAGGTCATTTTGGAGTAAAGTGGACATATAGCTTACTTCAAAGTCACTATTGGTGGAGAGGTATGCACTCTGAGGTGCAACAGTTTGTGGCCAGATGTATTGTATGTGATCATGTTCGAGCATCATTCAATGCTCCTATACCACAATTACATCCTCTACTGATTATGGGACTTGGTTATCGCTGGAGCTTGGATTTTGCAGGACCTTTGCCATTGACTATACAACATCATCTATATGTGTTCGTCATGGTGGAGCATTTCTCCAAGTGGATTGAGTTGGTGGCCTTGCCCGACAAGTCAAGTGAGGTTACAACTTATGCGTTCTTAGCTGCATTGCTTAGCCGATTTGATGCACTAGCAGAAGTGTTGACTGATCAGGATACTAAGTTTTTGGGTGAGTTTTAGGCTTTGTGTGATCGAGCATTGATCGATCATCGTACCACCTCAAGAGATCATCCTGAGGCTGATGGTCTAGCAGAGAGAGTTGTTCAGACGGTGAAGAGAGGACTAAGAAAGTTTAGCTTGGAGAAAGGTCATATGGGAGACTGGAACATCCAGCTACCATGGTTGGCCATGGGTTATTGATTTAGCCAGCAAGCATCTCTAGCGTCATTCTCACCGTACTTTTTATTATATGGTAGAGATCCAGACTTACCTGCAGCTATCCGTCGAGAGTCAAGTGAAGTCTTGGACTTGGATAACCCTGATGTTTGGGTTAGGGTGTGTTCTCAAAGGGCATAACTCTTCCGTAGAGTCATGCCCATGGCATTTGAGAACCTGGCTATTGCTCAGCATAGAGATACTTTGCGTTTTGTTGTCATCCGAGGAGGTGAATATCTACCTTCAATTCGCAAATTTCATGTTGGTGATTACGTTTACTTACAGCAGAGTGCACCGACCACATTGGATGTTACGGCTGGTCGCACAATTCTACGAGTACGTGAGGTTTTACCTTCTAGAGTTTTTGTATTGGAGGGTCGTGATGGTGTGATTTGGAAGGATCATGTGCGTAATTGTGCGTCATGTCACCTTCCAAACATAGATGGTACTATGGATCCAAGCCTAGCAGTTGTACATGCAGGCTTGAGATGTATGTTATGTGGATCAATTGGTGGAGCAGCCAGTATGTTGATTTGTGATTCTTGTTCGAGAGGATGGCATATGTCATGTTTGACACCTCCTCTCAATGCGGTGCCTAGTGGGCGGTGGAGATGACCTCGATGCGTTTAGCAGGAAAGCAGGTTAGACCGTTACATGATATGGATTGCGGATATGCGACTAACAATGGGACATTGTAGCATCCGGTCTCCTGATCTTAGCCCCACGAAGGGCATATCATGTTATGGACTAGATGACTATCTTGTGTTAGAGGGACCTAACCGCCAGTTAAGGTACGATTGGGGTACACTTGTGTTGGTGTATGACGATCTATGTGTTATGATGTGACAGCGATGTATGTTGTGATGCGATATGTATGTGCACAATAGCTGTCACGGCTTATGTAGTGGCATCTCTAGTTAGGTAGGTGTGCATATGCAGGAGCAGATACATCAGTTAGAGTCGGTTATGCTGTTAGCGTCGTTCGCACAGGAACTGCCGTTAGGGCCGACATCACCGTTAGGGGTCCTAGGGCTCAAGGGATAGAGTTCGAATTAGGACTCTTTGGAGGATAGTTTTTGAAGTTGAGTCTTTGAGAGTGTGGCTATGGTGGATAGTAGCTAGTGCGGGAATCTGGAGTCTTTGAAGCACAAAGTGGGTTTGGCTTGACTGTAATCTCTCTTTTATGCTATGGTTATGACCGGAGTGTCCTTGTGGACGTTTTGAGAATAGAAAAGATTATTGGGGTACACTTGTGTTGGTGTATGACGATCTATGTGTTGTGATATTTGATGTGACAGCGATGTATATTGTGATGCGATATGTATGTGCATGATAGTGGACAATGTGCACTACATGCTACTCTTGTTGCATCTACCAATACCGTTTATCCAATCCATGACCACATCTTATGTTCACTTGTCATCACTCGTGCACGTGGATCACTCAACAAGGAAACATTCTCCAAAATGTATGCTTGTGAATAGTTCCGATGTGATTGGAGAGATTGTAACACATGTAACATCTCCCAAAACATGCAAGAATGTGAATCTTGTAGCCCATGACCATTAGCAATCTGGTCGTCTAGGAACCATGGATGAGAAATTTAATGCCTTAGACAATGTGAAAGATTTAGGAAGTCTAATGTGTCAACCAACCTCCCCTCTTTATCGATCCAACTCTACGGATGCTCCTCTAGACTCCATAGTTCTATGTTGCATTACAAGTCATAACAATTACACATGGTTGTGTCACTACGCACATGTAGTCTACAACATCTCCATCATATGATGTAGAGGCATTAGCTCTAGAATCTAACCTTTGTTGGGCTATCTTATTCCCAAATGCTTCAGTTGAGATATCATGTTCGTCTCATGATAGCCTCATGGACTAACACTTGACTAGGGGCCAGTCCTCTACCATCCACCTTGTCACCTTGAACTCCTTGTTCTCCTTGCCAATCTTGAGAAATTGAAGAGTGTTCATCTTAACCCTATACTAAGAGAGTGGATGGAGACGAATCATGGAGGATACTTTGAGAGAAATGATTCATGAGTGGAGAGATTTGAGCAAAGCCAAATACAAGTACAAGAGCTAGTTCAAGAATTAAAATCAATCAAAATGAGAAGAATAGAAAATGAGAGAATGAGAGAACCCCAGATGGAGATAGAGACACCGCAATCAATGGTGGAGAATGAAGAAATGGCGAGAGCTCCGACTCTTGAAGCCCAAGCGACACAACAAGCAAGAGAGTTAGATCTTTAAGACATCCATGATCATGAAGATGACAAAAATTTGTAAGATAAAATCTTATTAAGAGAATTAGGTCATGGGAGATTTAGAAGATTGGATTGAGAGAATGGAGTACGATCTTGCTTTGTTCAACATATACAATCACATTGCATGTCTTTTTGTTCATACTTTATTGTTGGATAAAGCTTCTACTTGGTTTCAGGGTTGGATGATGGAGCTCAATGAATCAAGCCAACAAGTTACTTGGATGCAATGAAATGAGATCTTGTTCAAAATTTTCAAGCAGTTGATCCCATAATCGTTGCACAAATGACATTGTAGAAACTTGAGCAGAAAGAAAGTGTGGAGGGATACATTGAGGAATTTTGAGATCTTCAAATTCAAATAGTAGATATGAATGAAGAAGAAGACCTTGATTTATTCAAGAGAGGGTCAAAGAAAAAGATTCAACATGAAATGATTTGGGACAATCCAATCAATTTGAACAAGGTTATTGCTTGTGCACAACGAATGATCGATGTCTACCACAACGGTGGAGAGATTTCTGTTCCAGACACTCCGGGAGGGTACAGAATGTTCTTGATGGAGTAGTGATACTTGCCTGCCGCAAGAAACTCGGCAAATAAACTATGTGCGCTTCGCTCAATTGGAAGATATTCCTTGTCCAGATATTCGTACTCAAACTTTCCTTTATCCATCTCATACTTTTATTTATCCAACTCATACTTTTTCTCATTTTGGTCCAGCTTTTTTTGGGCAAGCTCTGTGGTTGTTTCACTTTTTTTTTTTTGTTCACTATGTCTTTCTTTGGTATTTTGTTTTGCTACATTTCTTCTGATTTTTCTAATTACAAAGTACTATGCACAAATGACTATGGAGTTGGGCAACATAAGGAAGTGAGAAGATTTCATTCAAAGAGGAATGAATGCTTAAGGAGGAGATCGTCGCAACTCGAATCCTCATCAAGAAGAAAATTCAAGAGAAGGAGGATTATTGAAGGGGAGACAAGAAATAAGAAAATATTACATTTGTGGAAGATTTGATCACATTGCAATGAACATTCAAACCCAAGTTCCAGCAAGAGAAGCTAGACCTCCCTATAGACGTCTCCTCAACAATCTTGCAGGTGGAGATGATGTGACCGATGATAATCTCGGAAATAATAAACACCAGTAACCTTGCCTCATGGCCTTAAAAGTTTGATGAAAATGAATAAAGGAGGGATTTGAGAAAGAAGTAACTATGTTTGATTGGATGACGAGATAGAAGGAGTACAAGTGAGAGTGTTGATTAATTCAGCGGCTATAGAAAACTTCATATCCATATCTATTGCTATAAAGTTGGTATTAGCTTTATAAAAAAATGAGAATGAAGAATCAAATGGAAATGGACAAACAAAAAGCATTGAGAACATTTCTAGAGAAGTAGAGTTGAAGATTGGGCAATACAAGGAATCTTTGGAGTGGAGAGTAATTCAATTAGCTTGCTATGATGCTATTTTGGGTATACCTTGGATGGAAAATATAATCTTGATGTGGATTGACGAAAGAAGATAGTGAAAATTACTAGATATAGGATCTTTGGAGATAGATTTAGATCGTTATAACAAAAACTTACCTCTATATAGAACCAATATCAATCACAAATATATATATATATTTGGCATTAATAAAAAATGTAAGAGCCTTAAAAGAGCAAAATTAACTTGACTCTTGAACAAGTTTCAAGATGTTTTTCCATATGATCTATCTCCAGATTTACCATCAAGAAGGAGAGTGAATCACAAGATAGAGATCTTATCATGAAATTTTTCTTCTTGTAAAAGTCTCTATCGATTTGCACCAAACAAGCTAGAGGAATGCAAGACACAATTGGAAGAGTTGTTGGAGAAAGGGTTTATCCAACCTAGTGTGTAACCATATGAAGCTCCAATGTTGTGAAGAAGTACGGCTCCATGCAAATGTGCAATGACTATCGTGTTCTAAATCAATAAACAATGAAAAATAAATATTCATTACCGCGAATGGATGACTTGTTTGATCAACTTCATAGAGCTAAGTATTTCACCAAATTTGATCTTAGAAGCGGATACAATCACATCAAAGTAGCTGATGAAGATATACAAAAGTCAACTTTTAGAACTAAATATGGACACTTTGAATATCTAGTTATGCCATTTGGTTTAACCAATGCTCTTGTCACATTCATGAGACTGATGAATGATATTTTTTGTAAGTATCTAGATAAATCAATGATTGTATTTTTTAATGATATCTTGATATATAGCAATTCCTTACAAGATCATCAAAAATATCTACAAGAAGTACTCCAAGTATTAAGAGAAAATAAGTTGTATGTTAAGATGTCAAAATGTGAGTTTGGTAGAAACAAAGTAGATTACTTATGCAATGGAGTAAGTGTAGAGTGAATCCAAGTCATGAGTGGCAAAGTGGAATCCATTCAAAACTGGAGTGTTCCGGAGAATCAAACTCAACTACATAGTTTCTTGGGTTTAACTAGTCTCTATAGAAGTTTGTTGAAGCTTTTGCTCGTATTATTTCCTTTAACAAATCTCTTAACAAATCTCTCAAGCCAAGGCCATAAATGAAAATGGGGTACACCTTAGGGATCATATTTCAGGTTTTGAAGTATGTGCTATTACATGCATCAATCTTTAAATGGTATGACCAAGAGAGACCAACAAAACTTACTATGGATCCATCAGGTATGACATTTGGAGGAATGTTACGACATGAATGAGAAGATGGATGGCATTATCATAATAGAAAAGAGAGGAGGTAGCCATTGTGTTGACTATTGAATATTGGAAGCACTATCTCAAAGATAAGGAGTTTATGGTTGAGACCAATCACAAGTCTTTGGTTTATTGAAACACACATAGGGATCTCTCAAAGAGATAGATTCGTTGGGTTGAATGGCAACAATGTTTCAATATGAAGATCATGTATGTGGAGAGCATCAATCCATCATAAGAGATATTACAGTTAAGTCAAACTTATTTTGTGATTCAAATCTCTATGTTTTTGCACTAGTTACTATCCACCATAGCCACATTCTCAAAGTCTCAACTTCAACAATTGCACCCCAAGGAGCCCTAATTCTAATTCTAATTCTACCCGTTGAGCCCTAGGTTTTCTAATGGTGATGTCAACCCTTACTGCAATTGCATTGCAATTTTGTCGCTTATTGCTCTAATTTATATATCTAACTCCAAAAAATTGTTGTTACACTTTTAAACTTAATTTTCAAAATTATTTTAAAAAATTTTATAAAAGATTCATAAAATTTTTAATTGATATATAATTATATTATATTTTTATTTTTGTATATAATTCTTATCATAAATTTGATTTTTTTATCATAATTTTATATTATATATTAAAATGGATTAATTGATTAATTTATAATAAATTTTATTTTTTAATTTATTTTATATTTATTATAAAAAATATTAAATATTTTAATTATTTAAATATAAAAAATATAATTAATTTTTGATTGTCATTTCAAAAAATTATAGCTTTGATATTTTTATATATAATTTTGAAATTTTTTCCATAAATTTTTTTGTTGATGAAAATCATTATAAACAATTCTTTGGTACTTCAAGCTATTGAATATATTTTTGAGCTCCATGAACAAAATTTATTATTGCAATTTTATTATTAATTATATTTAATTGATTGGATGAGTCAATTTGGTCACAAGAGTACAAACCATAAACACATTTGTTACAATATGAGAACAATGAAATAGTTTCCTGGACTAACCACACTACTTGATTGCATTATGTGACGTCAAAAGTAGAGATACAGTTTTGATACATTTTTCACGTTATGCAGTCTTTACTACAATGTATCAAAAATTTAACAAAAAATGTACACAATGGGTTAAAAAAATTTTATTGCGACATAAGTCTATTGAATAATATTTTTGTATTTTTAGAGATTCGTTCTTAATTTAATTGTGAATATTCATCAAGAATATTATTTTTTTATCGTTTTGGTATAGTCTCAGATTTCTTACGAGTCCTATAGATAAAAAAATAAAATTACAAGCTTAGATAAATTATACTACAATTGTAAACTGGTTAAAAATTAAAACTACATGAAGATCTGAACATGCTAAAAGTTTGAACAGTCGTCAAAGAATTTGAGCAACTATAAATCATCTGGCATATAAAAAAATTGCACAGTTTCACCTTGACGTCACAAGTGTTTTTTTGAAATGGGATGCAACCTAACATATGTTACATGGAACAACTGAAAAACTTTCTGTGGCATGTGAGGAACACGTTGTCTCGAGATTTTAAGGGAATTAATCAAGCTCCTTCAGCCCGAGCAAGTACGAGAGGATTCACATGTTGTTGAAAGGGTATGTTCTATATTAGACGTGTGTGCTTCTTGGTGGTAGGTCTATGCTCTATGCTCTATGCTCAGTAATGGAAGAGTTATAAATACCAGAATACAACGTTGAAGTAATTAGGACTGGATACTTCGAAGAGAGACACCGATCTTTACTGGAGGTTATCCATGAGCCAACTCTTCGACAATAATAATACTTATGAAACCCCCTAATAGGGATTTCAAAACTCGTGCCAACGCCTGACAGTTAAATCTATAACTCTCCGAAGGTGTATAAACACTAGATCCGCTGTAGATTTTGGTTATAACACGATAGTGTCCTTTTAGAACTTGTTCCTACCATACGCAGCTTCAAATGCTTGTTATCGAAGCTAAGTAGATGGGGAAACTTGTGGTTCATTTTCAGATACAACCGACGAGCTAAATCTCGTGTTTTCGTCAACGAAAGAGTTCTCCTGTCCAAGTATAAACTGAAATTTTTATTAATGTTCGAAGAAAATGACACGAATTTTTATAGTGGGCGAATACAACTGTTTAAATTCGAAGGGAAGTCCGCCAAACTATACAACCGTGTAGGAGGCATGTAAATACGGTACCGAGTTGTCGTGCCTACTATTCAAAAGGATGTTATTACATACTCAATATCTGGAGATCTTCTGGTAGAAGCCCATAACCGACGGCTATGCTTGACAAATACCTTGTTAGTGGAACTAAATTAGAATTAAATTCCATAGGTAGTGGTCATTAGTGATGAAGTTACAAGGTGGGCACCACCTTGTTGATTTTGTAAGCTGCAACTAAACGCGCCTATTTCAACTTTATCTGAATCAAAACTTGTCGAGCTTGCTCTTGAGATTTCCTCATTAAAACAAGAAGAACGTAATGAGTAAAACACGTTTATTTCTGGGAGTGATTAATCGAAAAGAGATTTTGGACAAGAAACTTGATTATGCGTAGAGAGGAACAAGGTAAAAGGGCTTAGTGATGATTAGTACGCATGATTGGAAGACAATTAGTGGCTTGCTTATATTTGCGCGTCGACTTCAGGCAAACTTTTAAAAAATTAGATCGTTGGAATTGAATTCGAGATTTAATACACGGCATTTACATGCATGCTATATTATTCCACTGGGTTCTGCAAGAAAAGAGAATGATGATATTGCCTATGCGGTAGTCTAATTTGGTCTGTTTACTTCATTTACTCTCCCATCACTTACTTACAGTCCTATGACCAAAAGCTACTTTAATTTTGACTACCTCCATGCATAAGATTTTTCTCAATAATTTCTTAGTAAATTTAATGAGCTCATGTATCCTTCATCATCCCTTGTTCCCTTTTCTTCTCAATACGGATGGCTGTCTATAAAAGTCAGGTTTATACATAGAACATAGAAAGCTGTTCAAATTTGAGAATGTAATATCAAAGAAATGTTTCTTCTGTTTGTAGATGGGCGTTTACATAGGGAAAATGAGAGAGTTTCTATACACAAATGAAATGTCAATGCATCATATCTAACCTTAAGGTACATAAATGCCGATACTGGTATGGCCTCCATTAGATGTGGCTTTGCAAGCAGTATTTACTTGGCAATGCTTGGCCAAACTTGTTTCCTTGCACAAACAATAAATACAATAGCACACAAACGGGTTCGTGAATGGCACATTGTGAAAAGTATTTGTACGACCAAAATTTGAAAAATTAAACAATTACGCGCAGAAGCGCGCGGGCGACTGGGGGCAGTCCGTCCAGTCGAAGCTTCTGTATTAAATTCCACCGAGTCCTCCGCACTCTACGATCTGCAGCTTGGTAACGTAGTTTATTAACAGACTTCCAAGTCTCAGCTCTCTGTGGTTTCGAGCTCAAAAGCGCGCGGTTGCTTACCTCAGTCGAATCTTTTCATTTATATTCCGCTCTAGGAACATTACGTACTGTACCTGACAGCGGTACCATTTTCAGAAACCACTGCTGTACTGTACATATATACATGTTTACAATGCTTGAAATCCCTTCCCGCTGAAAATAATGCAGGAACATTTATACAGACCGAAAATGAAAGTTTACCTCCGTTCCGATTGTTGGTCAAATGTGCTTGGCAAGACAACACAGGTACTCATTGGTAAAACTTGAAGTAAGAGGTCCCAAGAGAAAAGGAAAAAAGAAAAAAGAAAAGAAACCAAGACCATAAAACATTCCAAATTTTAATCAAAACATAGTGGAGAGCTAGTCACTTATGATAAGAAGGTATTTCTCCAAGTACTTTACGAATGTCCAAGCTTTCAGATTTTTCCAATGAGTGGTATGGATAGTTCCAGCAAATCTGACTACCTTTCCCAACCTAGTTGTTGAATACTTGAGTGAAATCTCCCTCACCTCCAAATCCAGTATGGTGAATGTTCCAAGAGTTTTATATTGTTCTCTATAATTCCAGGTGAAGTTAGTATAAGTCCACATTCTGGTATGGAAAAAAAGCTTTCAAGTCAAAACTAATAGCAATCATATGACTTATGATTTATGGCATTTTATGATGATAGAATAGAAACAAATAGAGGCATGTGTGATTCTTTTAGATTATCCATTCCGTAGTGTCATGTGAAAATGATCGTTAAATAAATAGTTTAGGAAAATGTCTTAATATTAAAAAGTATTTTTGAGATGAATTCTTAACTAAAGTCTTTAGTTAAGAATTCATCTCAAAAATATGCTGATTGCCATATGTACACAACTGAGAGTCCATATATATACATGTAATGTGAAAAAAATCCAGACACCAAAAATCATCCATGGATGAAATTTTTTATGGGTCAATTTCGTGTATTATTATATTTGATAATGTGTCATTGAAAAAAGATATTTAAAAAGGTTACAGTATATCTTCAAAATACTCTGCAATAGCAACTAAGAAGAAAAACGATAAGCAAGGCAAGAACATACCGATTCAAATATAATAAGTTTTTCTATTTTTTTTTCATACCATGACCTCTACAAGACAAGCTTATGTTTTTGAAATATATTTTTTTTACTGAAACTTGATATGACTCTAATTAAAGAATATTGTAGCATACAAATATTTGTGAATTTGAATGCTTACTATCTTGCAGTACTGAGGTTAAGAAACTAGCTAAGGAATTATTTTGGTCAATTTTTGATCTGATAAATGTATAAATTTATTTGTGAACATACATAAGTATGTTCACTTTGATGATATATAGAAATTTAATAAAAGTTATTATAAATAAAACTACTAGAATTAGAATGAATTTATATAATCTATACATATATTTTTTTGATATAAAATTATTCTTTTTATGATATTGTATTTATATTATTAAACATTTAGCATCAGATATCATGGTTTAGCTAGAAGTATGTCCTAACCATTAAATCATAGTAGATTCAAACTACCTCCATTACTGTGTGAATGAAGGTATGTGTTATTCTTAACTCAATGATTAGGAATAAAAATTCTTAGCTAAAAAATAATGTACTTAAATAAAAAATATGTGGATTGTTATATGAGTTCAAAATGTACTTGTGTTTTTTTAATATAATAATATTTTCAAATACAACGCCTCTGTTTTAGCTACATCGATCATGCGTGAATCACATACAAAAAAAATTGGACTTAATCATACCGTCAGTTTTTTTCTGGAGGGAACAATGTTCATTTCGAATGCTTTTATAGAAGGATGTATGTACTTACGTATGAAGGAAAGTATAATCACTGGATGTGAACTCAATGATAACAACGGAATTGTAGTCTACCGTTGAGGTGGAGGGATGGAGGATTAATGGCATGGAACACACAACCGGTTGGAACTTGGCCCTATTCATATTGCGAATCGAGACTAGATAGTATCCGAGAGCCAGTGGCCCGCTATGCATTTGCTGCTCTTGATCATACGCAGTCATCATAACATAGTAGGATCGGATCTAGCCTGTTTCACATTGTATGTCGTTGTGCATACTGTATGGTGTATTCGTCGGCGCGGCCCGCGGCTGGCTGGCGTAAGACGTAAGACGAGCGTTCGAAAGGGAAGGGAAGGGAGGGAGCGAGAGGAAGGGGGAGGTGCAAAGGGAGAGAATTTGGTGCGATGGAGAAGGCGGGGATCGTAAAAGCGACGAAGCGTTAATTGCGAAGGAGTCAAGATTGAGTGAGGCAGGGACTGATTGATGGAGTGATTGACTGATTGATGGATGATCGTGTCGAGTACGGTCTGTGGAAAGCAGAGCGGGTAGACCGCGAAGTGGCTGGACAGGAATTTCGATGGAGCGTGAAAGTGGTTGAAGAGAATTGTACACGAATTTGTGACTAATTGATGATTCCTGTAACAGCAGTTTGACCGCCAACAGCTACAGGAGCTTTTGAATGTTGAACATTTTAACATCTCGCTCGCTTTTCTCTCCCCAACGCTTTACCATCACGCGTTTCCATTTCCCTTCCCATCGTTCGCAATCAAATTCCACTGATCCAGCGTTCGAGTTCTGATTCTTTCTTTGCGTCCACAGTAATTATCCATTATGCGTTTCCGTCATTCCATACCTTTCATTCAAGAACACAATTATGCACCCGCGGAGCCGGTGAACATACCACATTCCCTTCGTTTTTAGAACAATCATCCTTGATGCCAAACATTCCCATGAACGAGGCTCCCTACTCCCGTCCATGGTAGTGCTCGCCTGTGAGCGCCTAGGCTACTAGATGTGATCATGAGTGAGTAAGGAGGCATTGTTTGTGCTGTCCTTGTTCGCTGCTATTAATTCTTGCAGATTCAAAGAAGATCCACCGGATTAATGGAGCTTCCCGTTCGGTGTTGCAATCTACGTTCGAATGTCTTGTCATCGTTTTGTCACTGTCCAGTTCCACTGATGCCCTCTGACTTCCCGTGCCTGGTAGTCGAGCCCGGGAATAAGCTTTCGCTGCGGCGGAAATATGTGTTGAACTCTCGCTTCACAAACTTTTTTCTGCTCAATTTCACTTCCGAAATTGGTTTTAGAAGCGCTGTCTCAGGAACCGAAACTCCCGTGGTGCCTTCATGGCCAGGTTAGTTCTTCTCCCAGGGGTTAAGATTCCTTCATCAGCTCTCTCGAGAATTGTCCAGCGACGAGTTAGCAGACTTGATCATTCATCGTTGTTTCGAAATAGAATCTCCAGTACTTGAACCATGAAGTGGAGCTGGTTGAGACCTCGGCACAAAAACTCTTCTATTCTAGTCGTTCAACGAAGGAGTTGCAGTGCAGAAGAGTTTCAATGATGTTGATTACGGGGGATTTTGCCATACAATCATATAAGTCGTCAGCAGGGTGGCCCCAAGAACGCACATTGCAGTTATCTTACAATGTAATGAACTCGAGGTGAGAATGTCCTTTCGTTTCCCCGCATGATCACTCTGACATCCGTTTTGGTGACATTGCCATCGAAAGTATGGTGATGCCATCTATTTCGCTGGATATGAAAGTCTTATTCTTATCCTACTCCTACCAAGTTGTTGATCATTGACTCCAGTCAACTGAAAATGAGCAGGGTGATAACCCTACTAGACGTACTAAACAGAAAGAATGAATTGTTCCTGAAAGAGGTAACTTGGCTTCGTTCCTGGACAAATATTAGGTCGTCGACTTATTCTAAGAAGTAGCCGATCTCTTCAATTCATTCCAGTGGTGACTTCTTCTCGTGTGTATACTAGTTACAATGATCAATTTTGGCCAATTGAGTGACTGCTTGAAATCTCAGTTACATGAAGTATCACAATTAATTTTCTCTGCAAGAAAATTACTTGTGACTTTCTGCAGAGACTTCTTGTCTCTGCAGAAAGTCATTTTGGACAACAGCTGTCTTCAATCAGGCGAGCGGTTGTTACGGCAATGTTCGTCATCTTCAGGCAGTTGTCATCGATCAATCCATTTGGATTATCCCAGTCAATGAGAAAAGAGCTTTCCGACATCTGCTTTACTTCCGTGACGGTTTGGTCCCCAGGTCTAGGTGATATTTAAAGTAGGACGTTAGCAGTTGTACTACCCATTGATTTTGACCGATAAATGACGGACGAATCTGCCGTCTCTCAGAGGACAGATTAGTGTTCACATGTCTCTTTTCCCTACCTGTTGTAATTCTTCAAATATGGAGATAAGTAGCTTCTAACGTAGTTACCTGAATAGAAAAATTCGTTATCCTCTCAGGTACCACCATTACTGTCACATCAAATTCTGGTATTTGCCGAGAATTCAGAGGGTGTTTGGGATTCTCTAGTCAAGGGAAACTTAGATTCTCGTTGAGGAAACTTTCGTGAACACTGATGGTTCTGACATGCACATACGTGACATCATTCAATGGTTCAGTAGATCATTTCACATCTACTACATGGTGACAGTAGCGCTGGTAAGGAGTGAGATATATCTATTCTAAGAGCTTAAATTGAAGCCCTTCAAACTGCTTTAAGTGAATGTCCAACTGCTTGAGTTATCATGGAATCGTTCATTAACCTGTCAACCTGTAATAGCTGAAATGTGAAATATACCTTTTCTCGTGTTTGTTTCCTAATTGAATTGTCGCTTTTGCACATCCAGAGCTTCACTCCCTCAAAAAGATGTATTGCGGTGAAGGAAGACACAACGGGCTTGATTATCTGATTTATCTGGGGTTCCAAGCATCCTCATCTGGAGAACTTTATTTCCGTTTGTAGGCAACATAGAAGAAGCACATGCCGAGATTCTTGCAGAGCTGGCTTGTATGTGAGCCCATCGTAGGAGGGTTTTGGACGATCTTTTCTACTTCGGGGGTAAAATGTGATACAGCGGTATCTGTTGTCAAGGGTAGTACGTTAGACGATGAAGGAGAGACAACGCTGGCAGCCTGAGGAAGATGACCTTTTGCGAAGTTATGTTCAGGAATTTGGAGCGAAGGACTGGGGAAAGGTTTCAGAACGGACCGGGAATGCATTAGATAGAGACGCCAAGTCATGTATGGAGAGATGGAAGAACTACCTTAAACCAGGAATTAAGAAAACACCGCTGACGCAGGAGGAAAAACTTCTGGTCATAAGCTTGCAGGAGAAGTACGGAAACAAGTGGAAGAAAATAGCAGCTGAAGTTCCCGGACGGACGGCAAAGAGACTAGGAAAGTGGTGGGAGGTGTACAAAGAAAAGGAGAAAAAGGATAGAGAAAAAGAGTGGGGTACACCTCTTGGAGACGAGTTAGCTGTAAATGCTAACTACAACGAACTCTTTAAACACATTGCGGAAAAGTTGGATCAACGTCAAGTTGGCTCGTCTTCATCATCTGTTCCAGCGCCTCCTTCCTTCCTTCTGCAACATCCTTTTACTGCTCCAGCATCTCGTGTCTTAGGGAGTTCGACAATGGAAACTGATCCTTTTTCACCTCAGTCGTTGTATCTACGACATCAAAATCCTTTATCTATTGGTACCGTCAGCAGTTCGTCATCCATGAACACAACGTCGTTACCTGTTGCATCTCCATTCAACTTCGAGACTGTAGAAGCCAGGATGATCGAATCAGGTCCGAGTGCCCGTCCTCAACCCACATCTGTTGATAACCCAAGTGCCCCTTCCTTTTCCCTTGTCCCTGCTCATGTTCAGTCAAGAAGCAGAGAGGCCTCGTCGCTTCCTCCTTGGATGTCAACGTTACCTTCAACTTCTGGATCAGGAAAGGTGTTTCCGAATCTCGGAGTCTCTCAGGAAACTACTAATGTAGGTAGATCTCGTCTGCGATCCGAGTTTTCTGCAGACCGATCTCGCCATCTTTCTGTTGGGCTCTCCCTAGCATCTTCTCCTTCTCCCCGAGATGGTGTGGATGAAAGTAGTCCAGACTGGTCGCATAATACTGAGGGATTGACGAGCAAAACAAGGTTGAGTGTGGGAGAAGAACCGGTTCCAGGGCAGAGAACATCTTGGTATCATGCTCAACATCCTACAGTTGAAACATCAGGCGGGCTGATGGACGAGGTGAGGATCCGGAATGTCTACCCAAAAAGTTTAGAAGATTTGATAGAATACTGGAAAGATCTAGACGACAAGAGTAAAATCTGGTCAGCTCAAAGAAAAGAGGAATCTTGGAGAATCAAGAGATTGAAGCGGCAAATGGTTGAGGAGAAACTTGCCAAAGGTCGTAAGAAAGCGGAGGAAGTTGATTCTCAGACGCAAGCTTTAAGGTTGGAACAGAGAAAGTACTTGGAAGATCTGGAACTCGAATATTGGGAGAAGGTGGAGATGATAGAGCGAGAAGCGGAGGCAGAGGACTCCAGGAGGTTTGATGAGTGGATAGGTAGACAACAGGAAATCATACAAGCGCAGAAGAGGTTTCTTGAAGAGTATAATCGCCGGTCCGAAGCTGTTTGATGATATTCGCTGTTTAACTTATGCATTAAAGCAAATGTATGCAGCAAGACTTGCCTCTTATTCCTTCTTTTCGTAAAGAGTATGTTACTTTGTACAGGAAAGGAATTTGAGGGAAATATTTAGTAGCGTCTCGTGAGAAGCCTTTGACACATGAATGAGAGAGTTTGGTCCTCCGAAGGATCTAGCATTCTTCTGTAGAAGAGGATTGTGTTTAGTTCTCTGTCTTGGTCAATTCCCTAACACAGCATACTGTAGAATTACGCAGGAATTGCGTATACAAGACGATGCTAGAAGCTCAGTGAAGGCAGATATGTTGAGGGACTTAGCTTAGTTATTGGTTAAAACTTAATTTATGTTTGCAGTTGGATCCAGGACAAATGACAAAGTCGGCCGCAAGTCTGAAATGTGACAACGTACGGCCCATTGTCAACTTGACAAAAGCATGGGAAAGTCGTTGGCGAGCTACCGATGTGTTCATCCTCTCCAATGCCCTGTTCATGTGTTATATTGACCATCTTTCCAACTTATGTTCATGTGTACGATATGCAGTTTACATTAACAATTGAACAGATGAATTAGGAACTATTGCGAAACACAGATAGGACACTCACGCGATTATCTTACTGATCCTGATTCAAGTCTGTAAGTCTATATCGACTGGTTGAAAACACTTTCGTAACTTCATAGATTACAATGTAATCTTAGTTTGATGTTATCGGTCAGAAAAAGCTACGCATGTTTCTTCCTTGCACAGAAATTGCCATCACACAAACTACAAGCGGTTATGCGTAATGGTAACAAAAAAAACTATAAATGACTCTTCCCGACACAGACAATGCCGTCATGAATTATAAGGGGTTATGATTGATGGCTGTCAGAATAGAAATTTTGACATTGTCAAGTCTATTTGAACCATTCACCTAACTTGAGTGTCAATATTGGTACACAAGCTTTTACCAAGCAGTTAAGCAACTATAAATATTAACATTTTTTATATAGCATACCGTCAGAAATGAGAAATGTGAATATTAGGGTGATTCAGCGTAGTATATGAGGTGTATTATACTGTCATTAAAAAGTTTAAAAGGAAATTTCTATATAATTTATAGATAAGCAAAAAGGTCGACCTATATTTTTTATATACATCCTGATTTTGTATTTCACGAGATTATAGAATTCAAAATAATTATACGATGCGCGTGAGGGTAAATATTTTTTATTGTATGAAATTCTATATTTCATGGAAAAACATACAATGTCCGTAAAAAAATGTATTTACTAGTCTGAAACGCACTATTATACTGCTGCAATACCTTTAAGTGTGTGGTGTAAATTAGCTTCGAGAGCAACCATATTATACGAGACGAATATTCATATGACCAGACATGACCGAAAAAGATGACTTTTCCGGTCATTACTGGTTTATTTCTCGTCATTTTTCAGTGCACAAGAAAAGGCCTGAAATATATTGACCTGTCCCGTATACTTAACATGAGTGTGCCATAACCATCTGGCCAAGCAGACATTTGTCTTATTAAAAATTTTCCTGCTATATGCCTCATACTTCTTACCTCCAGCATAGAACTTGGGGAACGGGAAATTGTGTCTTTCATGAAGGGGAATTTGAGTCGCATGGAAAAAACATTAGATGAGAAAAAGGACCCGAAATTCAACATGCATGAGTGCAGCATAACAGGTGGAGTACGGAAGTTTTGAGAAACATAAGTAACAAATAGATACTCAAGGCTGAGGAATGTCATTCAATCGTCCGAGATGACAAAATATAAATATAAATATATATACACACATATACATATTTAAATATATTTCAGGTGTGTTTTGTCCTTCCTACTAGATAAAGATAACGTGTGTACATTCTTGTTTCATGTTGTTTATGTGATATAAGGCCATGTTTGCTCTAGTATGATCATCGTATAGAATGCATTAGCTTTTCACTAACAAAGTATGACCATCACATGAAGCTAACTATAAAGAATGTTTGTTATTATCGTTATCATTGTGTGTGATGCAAAGATAATAAAAGTAAAATAACAAAAAGGATGGGAAGAGTTTTAGGGTTTAGGGTTTAAACCCTAAACCCCATCAATTCGGATATGGATGAAACCAAGCGGGTAGCATGCTCTCATGTGGATAGCACTAGCTAGTGTTTTTTGTAGAGCAATGGAAATATGTTGGCTATACAATAAGCTAAAGAGAGTGATACACCTTGGCACATAGTATGGTAGGATCTAGTGCACTCTCTCTCTCTCACGAACATATCGAAGTCGGTGTCCATAGCTTCATACAACTCCAAGTATAGGGGTTTTTTCTGATCTTGGCTACTAGTGTTCCACTTGCCACCCATCTAGAGGATGGATAATCACCCCCTTTGAAATTATGTCATGTGTAGGATCTATAACCATCACGAATGCAATAGTAACATGGTCCTCATGAAACAAGTATAGGTATGCCCTAACCCTAGTTGACTACAAGGTATAACAACACTCCCTCCATGTAGGTATCCATCCTTTCACACCATAGCAAACGTCACATCCCTAATGACATCATGGATAGCTATCCTTGGTCCTCTGAATGGGCAATGAGCCATATGAACATCTGTTACATATAAGGTAGTAGCACACTTACATGTGGGTAATGAAGATATGTAGATGGATGGACCAAGCCAAGGCGGAACCTTATCTTTATACGATGCGAGTCGAAAGATCTTGATACATGGTCGAGCAAAGATTCACTAGCATCCATCCTTGTCGGAGCAAGAGCGTATACGAGTCCTAGTAGTATGAGGAAATGGCTGGATCCACTAAGAGTGAATATAAAGCCTGAAGGTAGAATGTAGAAATGGTCCAATCGATGAACAAAGAAGAAAAAAATGGGAGCTCGTATTGTACCTCATGGGATAAAGCCTATCTCGTATGTTGTAATAATACATGTAAAGGAAATGATCTTGTATCGACATCCTTTGCATAAATCTCAAGGATGGATCTATTTTTAATCATAAATCGGGAAGATAACAAAGGTATTGAGAGTGCCCCAACTAGCAAAAAATGCTATAGGTGCAGTCTCCTCCATCAATAAGAAGGCTACCCCTCCACACAAAGATGTTTGTCTCAATGCCAAATCTCCTCTCACACACTCAAAGGTCCCTAGTCCAATGATGTCACCAAAGACTTCCATGATCATCCTATGAATGCATGTGAAGGAGGAAATGTGCAAAGAAAGTAGGTGGATCTACCAACAATTCAAGAGAAGAGTATACCAAATTCCATCTACGGATCTCCTAGTAGAGAAAGATCATCTACATATAATACATCCTCGGCAAATGCAACATCTAGGTAGCATGAGATAAAATCCTCGGATCCTACTAGCACTCCTAGAATGTGTAAGCCATTTGTCGATGTCATACATCCCTCTAGAAGCTAGAGATGAGGAGGAATGAGCAAAGGAGATCATGACTTACACTTTGACACCTTGATTCTCAAGCCTACAAAATGAAGCTTAGTAGTCAAGTAATCAAAGGTATGCCTAATGTTGTATACAAGATTCATAATATGTGTATCATTCGCTAAGGAAGGAAATACACAACTTGGCACAGCCAAAGTAGTAGAAAGAAGAGCTATGTAATAAGCCATGGTAAATAGGGATCCTCCTAAAGATCTCCCTGTCGAGTACCAATGGTGGACTGTAGAATGATGACTCATTCTTGTGAAAAATCATGCTGATAGAAGAGAGAAGAATGTGAATCCTAGAAAGACCGTATGAAAGGAATGATGCTTGATAAAGTTCCACCAACTTATCTAAGCTTTCTAAAGATGGATGCATGTGAAACAGTATTAAAAATGTTCTTAATCTCCATCCGGAAGACAATCCAATCTTGATGGATATCTAGAAGTGCTCTAAAACCCAACAATAGTACCTTATAACCTCATGGTATGGCGACTCCAAAGTGATTTGGACAAAGATGTTGCTAGAAGTGTGAATAATGATGCACGATCACAATATGACTAACAAGGTGCAATAAGACCTCCTTGATATCAATTGGTCTTATGTCCCTTGTGCATTTCTCCATTGCGAAGAGCCGAGTAGCACCTATCATTTTTTTAGTTTTTTATCCGTAGGTAAATCTAAAGTAATGTTTTTAATTACTATCATTTTGTTATCAATATATTTTTATAATATATTGATAACAATCACATTTGTTATCAATATAAAACATATGATGAAATTATATATCGTCGTGGGATTTGATGTTAGACTTAAAAAGCCACCTATATACGCTTTACTCCTAATGCTTGCATTCTCTATCTTACCGCAGCTGGAAATAGAGCAAAAACCTAAAGGATAAAAACAATTCAAAATACAAACAAGAAAAACCTTTATTAAATAAAAAAATAAAAAAATACAGAAGTAAACATTAGTTTTAGGTGGTCGTGATCAAGAAACCACAGGTTTTGCTTGGTGGGCAGGTAATGCTAGACTTATTAATTTATCTAGAAGGTTACTTGGAGTTCATGTATCTAGGTTAATTGTTTTTGGGCTGGAGCAATGAATTTGTTTGAAGTTGCTCATTTTGTACAAGAAAAATCTATGTATTTAATTAATTCAGAAAAAAAGAAAAAAATTTGGAATAGAAAAAACAAATGAATCAAATATGTCTTATTTTCCTTTTCAATCTGTACCATATCATTTTTTATATATTTAATATGAAACCGGCCATGATCTTGTTTTTTATTTAAACTAGATGTTGTAATAAATTGATTACATATCGGCATTTTGTATGCTGCTATTTTCATCGAAGCTCTAGCAATATTTTCCTTTAATATGGAATTAAAGGGTCTCGAAGGGAATAGCAGGCCTGCTGCCCAAGGCCGAAGCCGAAGGCCAAAGCTTTTTTTAAATTAAGATTTTTTATTTTTTTTCAATAAATGATCAGCTACAAAAGGAAATTTTTTTATTGCCCGTGTCATTGTCAACTATCCTTTATTTTTCTTTCTTTTTTTAACTAAGGATGTACCTGAGAGTTTATACTATATATATTAAGTTTTTTTCTCTTCTATTTCACTTTTGTAATAATATTTATTGTAGAACTAAAAATTTAGTAAAGTTGAATATTTATTTAGAAAATGCGTTTTATTTAAATGGTATCACTTTTGCGCTTCATAAACTTGATTTGATCAAGCGGCTGAGTATTGGAAACAAGCTATTTTACTTGCTCCAAGTCATTATATTGAAGCACATAATTGGTTAAAAATGACATGACGTTTTTAAAAATAAAAATTTTAAATGGGACCAATCTCTCCATTGTTATCCTAAACATAGAAATGCTAAAATTGATGGAGCTAAAATTTGTAACATATACGTTTAGTCTTTGTCCTAAAAGTTCCAATATATATATATTTTTTTGCTGCAAAAATATGCTGCAAAAAAACCCGTAGCGCTGTCCTACTAGGACTTCGCTTGTTAAACAACTTTCTTTCCTTTTTTGTCTTTTTTTTCGGGGTCATTTTTTGGATAATAGATAGTTATTCACAATGAAATCATGATGAGATTTTGACAAGGCAAAAAAAATATTTTTTTTTTCCTCTTAATTAAGAAGTTCTATATTTAGTTTATAAGGAAATTGTATTTGTTGAAGATTCAAAGATTGAAAAAGTTTTGTTAAAATCCAAAATCTCGTCACAGTCTTCAGATTTATAAAAAACCTTGGACTGCACCCACTAGTTTGTTTGCTTCATGCGGAGATGCCACTCAGATCATTTGCATAGACATAGACTCGCCAGCAAACGTAAAAAAATTATACCCGTCCGCGTGGACACAAGATATAATAAAATGGGAGTGTTAGACAATTTATGGATTTAGGGGCTTTAAGCTTTTTATTAATCTTGGCACTTCTAGTATCAAAATGAAAAAGTTAGAGTTTTCAAGGGTTGAGTTACTTAAAAAAAATGTGGAATAAATGTATAATATAGGGTTGAAGACACATATTTTCGAACATAGATTTTCTGACTATCCCTATTTTATCAGAATAACAACGACATGCTACCTCACTAGAAGAAAAAAACAAGAACTACTCAATTTCACAAAAGGAACAAACACAACAGGAAACTCGCTAGGGTATTTCCTTGGCCTCCACTATAATGCCGGAAATAGCAAAATGGTTAAACATTATATTTCAATTAACAATTATATTGAGAGAAAACTCTAATACAAAGTTTGTAGTACCTTGTATCTTTCGCAAAGATGGAGAGAATACTAAAGTTTATTTGGGTTTAGAACCACCTTGTTCTATACTTATATTGAGATGCAAACATGACTATTGTCAAAATAAGTACCATAATTTGGAAATTTTGATTATTTTTAACCATCACATAATGGCCGTAGAGGAACAAGAAGATAGTTCAGTGGATAATTAAACCCTTTTTGAATACTTTTAAAAAGCCAAGGTCTCATTAATTACAGCTCCACCAGGAAGTGGTAAAACCTAGAAAGCTCTCCTAGGGCATGTAAAGAAAGCGAACACCGACAAAACAACTATTAATACAAACTCAAAATGTACTCATAAAGCATATTCTTAAAGATGACCATAAAATAGAAATTAGACCTATTTTTCATCAAACCATGAAGCCTTCCTGAAATGCTATATAGCTACTTTCAGAGTTAAAAGCCACAAAGATAATTTTTTTTATAAGAATAAATAAAAAAGTTTTTTTATTATTTAAATCTAATTTTTTATAAGAAAATAATAATAATTATTTTTTAAAAAAATTATTGAATTATAACGCCCTTCACAAATAACTAATGCTAATGTATTTAAAATCCATCTAATTAAAACTCTAGCATCATCGTTGGCACGAATTAGCATCTCTAACATATGTGGATCACAATTTGTGTCAACTAAATAAATTGTAGGATTTCCTAAAGTAAAGCTACTTTAATTAATTTATTTCATTGTTTAAAAATTTGAATAAACAATGAAATAAATTTTTAATAAAATCTTTTTACAAATTTAGTTAAAGAAAATTATCATGAACCCCTTTAAATATTCTTTGGACCCAATGGGTCCAAAGAAGATTCCTTTGACTTTCTAGTCACTATGTGCTTCTTTGGTTCTAGGGATCCTTTGGTCAGAAATGGCTTTACAATTTTCTCAAACTTCTTTGCCTTTAAGTAACTCCAAAAAGTTTAGTAACTTCAACTTCATTAATAATGAATTTTAAAGAATTTTTTGGTTCACATCTATTGTCTCAATTTTAGATCAAACAAATTCATTAACTGAAATAATTCATAATTATTTCCTCTATTGATATCATATTCATAGGAATATACTTTTATTCATCAGAATATGCTACTTTATTACTTAAAACAAAAAAATTTCTTCTAATTCCTACGTCCTAAGTGCCTACAATGTGTAAGTTGTATGTCAATATCATACATCCCTTTAGAAGTTGAAGATGAGGAGGAATGTCTGAAGGAGACCATGCCGTACACTTCGACTCTTAACCCTACAAGATGAAGCTTGGTAGTCAAGTAATCAAAGACATGTCTAATCTAGTCTATAAGACTCACTATGTGTGTATCATTCGATAAGAAGTAGAACACACAATCTAGCTCAGCCAAAGTAATAGACAGAAGAGCTTTACAATTAGCGATGAAAAATATGGTTCTCCCAATGGATCTATCTGTCAAGTAAAAATTGCAGACTCCTCCTATGAAAAATCATGATGATAAAAGAAAGAAGAACATAAACCATATGAAAGGATTGAGGCTCGTCAAAGGTCCACCAACATCCCTAAGCTCTTTAAAGACGGATGCATGTCCACTTTGCAAGACAACCCAATTCAGATGGATATCTAGAAGTGCTCTTATGCCAAACGATACAGCCTCACAACTTCATAGTATGACGACTCCAAACTGGTGTGGACAAAGATGCTACTATAAGTGGGAATGGTGCTTAAGGATAATGATATGACTTCCAAGATGCGATAAAACCTCCCCAATAGCAATCAGTCTAATGCCCCTTTGTACTTCTCCATTGTGAGAAGATGACTATCACCTAGCACATGGCTAACTGAAAAAATAATCTCCCCTTCCGCAACTGATGCAGTCACATGGAACAACTCCATGAAACAACTAGAGGGAACATCTCCATGAAATCAATCTTTAAGATGCTCATCTATCCATGACAAACCCACTAATGATAAGGGTGGGGTTGTTGCCACTACTTATGTAGAGGCAACACTAGACTTGTTGTTAGGGCCGACAACATTATTAGGAGTCCTAGGACTCAAGGGGTAGAGTTTGAATTAGAGCTCCTTGGAGTGCAATTTTCAAAGTTGAGCCTTTGATAGTGTGGCTATGATGGATAGTAGCTAGTGTGAGAATATGGAGTCTTTAAAGCTCAAAGTGGAATTTGGCTCGACTGTAATATCTACTTTAGGCTATGGTTATGAATTGAGTGTCCTTGTGGATATTTGATCGATGATATTTTCAATCTTTATGATGTAGAGTGTGCAAGATGTTGATGGAGTGAAGGCCGTGATGACAATTTAAAAGTAAAGTTGATTTGAAGTTGGTGTGATCAATTTTGAATTTATGTATGTTTTATTTTAGTGCTTAAAATCCAAATAAACAATTTGGAGGGCAGAAGTGTTACTGAAAATTAACAAGGTGGATCAATGGTCATAATTACCTTGGTGCTTAGAATCAAGATTGACCAAAAAAGATTTTGGATAGAAATGCTCCAAATCCAAGATTTGGTGTTTCAAAGTTTTCGAATCGAAAATATGATCAACATGCTATAGGATTATCATATAGTGTTTGTTTGATGTGAACTTTGATGGCATCATAGAAGATGTAAATTTTTTTATGCTAAGATATATATATTAGTCATAGGGCCAACAATGTCAGAATTGCAAAATTTTGAGGTTGAAGGGTACGAAATTAGAATCAAAGATATTTGAAATCTCGTAAGAGTTTCAAATGGTGTCCTTTTGCAAACAAAAAGGGCAACATCTTATACAATTGGATTACTAGTGTCATATTATTGATATAAGGAGCAAAAGGTCTCCAAAATTGTGTTTTTGTGTTTTTAAATGCCCTTGTGAGGCTATGCAAGGTTGAGGAGAAACTACAAGGGGTGAGGACTGACAAGCTACGAGATTTTTTAGGATTTCCAACGCAAGACGAGGGAGAGTCTTTGAGAGACGTATACTTGAATGCCTTGGTTAATTAGTATTATCCATGAGGTACTGACTGCCCAATATTGGTATGGTATATTGAACAAGGACTTGAGATGTAGAGAGAGATGACATCTTAGTATAGGAGACATCACATACGTTGGCCATTTTGTTTTGTCTTTGTGAGCGTATTGAGCTCAACATGCAAGAGGAGAGAGTGATGATTGCAGGGTTCAGCAATGATTCATCAACTACTTCATATAACTAGTCTACAACATTAACCAGGAGTGGTTATGGTAGACATATGGAATAATCTTGACCATCCGGATTTAGTGGAAAAAGTAACGGATCAAGACCATTGCCATCATTTTTAGGTCAACAATGAGTTGTTGGGATGGTTGTTGAACATGTGATGGACCATATCATAAGAAGGATTGACTTTAAGCTCGAAGAGTGGATCATGTTGGATCAAAATCATGTGAGTATTGTCACACACATAATCATATGATTGATTGATATTTTGATCTCCATCTAGAATTATGATCAGTGAGAGTTGTCATGGTCGTCTCTCAAAGAAGACAAGGAGTTCATGGTGGCAAGGGTGGTGATAGAGGACCAATCTCTAGTCAAATGTTCGTTCATGTGGTGAACACAACATCTCAACTAGAGTAGAAGATAGCAAGTATGGTTATAGCCCAACAAATATCAGATTTTGGAGCTAGTGCCTCTACATCATATGATGGAGATGTTGTATAGTGCATATGTGTAGTGGTACAACCATGTGTAGTTGTTATGAATAGTAGTATAACACATCCTATTGAGTCTATAGGAGTATCCATGGATCCACAAAGAGAAGAGGTTGGCCAACAAGTTAGACTTTATATTGTCTAAGATACCTAATTCTTCATCCATGACTCCTAGACGATCTAATGGAGATATGAGGGTGGAAGCCAATGTTGATGTACTTGGAGATGGAGCAAATAGCGTCCAACCATCAACATTGTTTGAGGTAGCATTCAGTGCAATGTTAGGTATGACAAATACTCATGTTCATTCTCATATTTTCTTAGCCAAGGATTTATTGGCATTGAGGGTGTCATCATATCATGTATTTGTCGAGAGTCAGATGAGGTCTTGGACTTGGATAACCCTGATGTTTGACTTAGGGTGTGTTCTCAAAGGGCTGAACTCTTTTGTAGAGTAATGCCCGTGGCATTTGAAAACCTAGCTTTGTGATATACTACCATATGAGGAGATGGATATCAACCTTCAATTCGCAGATTTCATGTTGATGATTATGTTTACTTGTAGCAAAGTGCACCCACCACATTGAATGTTACAGCTAATCGTATAATTCTACTAGTACTTGAGGTTTTACCTTCTGGAGTTACCATGGATCCAAGCTTGTGCTTATGTGGAACTATTGGTGAAGCAACCAACATGTTGATTTTTGATTCTTGTTTGAATCAAAAATCTTTGTTATCTTTTTTAAATAACAAAAATTAATTAACATATAATTTTTTTATTAAATCTCCTTGGAATTTATTTTTATAATTATTTTTTATTCTATAATAATATTTTGAATTATTTTTGAAAAAAAAATCTAATATAATTATTTGAGTTAGAATTTTTCTATTCCAATTTTTTTATATAAATATTGAATTTCTATTATATATATTCGGTTTGACCTAGATATTTCATATATCTTAGGTGCAACTGATATATTTCCCATTGTGATGCTATTGGGGCGTAGCCCCATCTTACCCTTTTGGATTCATCCATGTAGGAGTTCACTTGGGTATTCCCATCCTTTTTGCTATGGTACTTGGTGTCCCCTAAACTTATATGATAAGCTACTCATACTCTCATAGTGTAGTGATCCTTTACTAAACAAACAGTATTACCGGATAGGTTTCTGGACTTGCGGGGTGCTTCTAAGGACGTTCCATTGACGAGGAGGATCTCAGGCATTTTACTCTAAATTCTAAACCCCAAGTCTAATAAAAAAAAATTATCAACTCCGATAACATATGTACTCTTCGGGATTTTCTCCAGAAATGTCCGCCCACTTACCAAAGAAAATCAATTCTATACGACAGTATAGCGATCAGCAGCAGGAAAGCACGCACTGCTGGCCTGGCTAATCTTTGTACGAGATTACAGAAAGTCATTTCGCGGGAAACGAGAGCAGGAGAAGGCAATAACTCAAATTGATTGGGAATTTGGGAATCGGGAATAAGCAGCAACGGTAAGGACACGGATGGAAGCCGAATGCGTGGGCGTTCAGGAGTAGGCAGAAAAGGCAAGGGAAGCGATGGTCCGCGCTCGCTCCCAGTCGTTGGTGAAGGATCCGAGTGCCACCTCGCGGAGAAACGGATGGTCGAAAGTGCATAGAAGATTTTTGTCCATGTGCCATCGACGGTCGCAGGCCAAGGGACATGCGTGCCAACTGCACTGCGGGCGCAGGCTCTCTCCTTCCCCACTCCACAGGACGTGATCATGCGATGGGACGGACGGCGTTCACCGGGAAAGTGCCAAAATTAGGTGCAAGGCCTCGACCAGCTGGCGAGCTGCGATTCGGCGCAGTTCGAACCATCGGAGGCATGGGCCTTTCTTCCTTCGCCCAGAGCATGGGCGATCGTGTCGTTGCAACTTTCGATTGACGGGCTCGTTCGTCGGGTGGCAGACAGGGACGAATGTGCGTTGCGGGGACACTGAACGCGAATCAAAGCCCTTTGAGGTTCGTTGGCTTCTACTGTCAGCTGGGAAATAACCTGAACGTCCCCATAGATTTTTATAATCATGTCTTTTCAAAAGCTGGGACGGGAATGATTCCGTGAAATTCGCGGAGCGATTGATTGCCTCAAACTAAATTATTAGGGGAATTGGAATGGAGACGCAACAACACAATCCGAGGTTTATAAAAAGCTGAACTGAATTGGTTGTAAATACGTCGTCCCTCGCTGACTGCCGTCGAGGCAGCTCAGTCAAATGAGGAATGAAATCGGTCCATCCATCGAGTACAGTGATACGAGTTTATGATTAGTCGGGAAATGAATGCCCGAAGAAACATCAGGTCTACTGCTGTACTGTGGCGAATTCTGATGAAGTCTGTATACAGGGACACGATTCTTTCACATGGCTCTTAGCTGGGCCAAAGTTGTAAGCAGGAAAATTCTCCGTCCTTTGTCCTGTTGTGAGTGGGATTCTAGCTTAGTCTTTCTCTGGGAGTTGCTGGCAACTTGGCACTCACTCTCGGTGAGAAGCCGATTTCAATAAAATTCTAGCAACGCTTGCATGGGTGAGTGATGACCACAGAAGGTGAATTTGGAGTGTTTGCAGAGAGAGGATAATGGAAGCTGCTCGTAGGAACAAGTGATCACCATCACAATTGTCTTCAGAACAGAACAGTACAGAGTAGGCGTTTGACTGTTCGTCCTTGTGAGTTCTCCATCTCCTCTGCGACAGAGTGTGTTGTGTCTTGCTTTTGGCGATCAGATGGTGTCACATCGTAACAAATTCAGAAGTCCACACCCGTTGCTGCAGATTTTTCATAGCTCAAGCCATTGGTTTTGCTTCGTGTTGACCTGCAAAAGGGATCTACATGAATGGGCGTCTGTTTCTGTTCCCGATCTTGGGGCTCATGCAATGGGAGGGAGGGATGATGGAATTGTGAATGCCCGGGGTATGATAATCAAGTCGTCCTTGTTTGTGAATCTCCAGACAATCAAAATAGGTGCCGAACAGTCAATGGAGGACAGAGGGGAGTCCACAGATGAGGGTGACCCCAAGGTACAATCTGAAGACCGAATTCTGGTTAGGATGAATAATAAGAGATGAGTAGATGATTTGCTGCGTCCAGTAGATCGGATAATTTACTGTCTATTTGAATCTTTTCTTAGTTGTCTACTTGTATTCTTCCAGCAGCAGCAGCAGCAGCAGCCGACGTTCAATGAAAGTGAGGTCGAGAATGAAGTGGAGGCGCTTGTGGTGCAGGCGGACTGTGTTGTAGTGGATGACGAAAAGGTGGAGGATGTCCCACAGGTGGTGATGGAGGATTCTCAGAAGCCGTCATGGAATGTGACTGGTAAGACTCGTCCTCCTTCGAGGAACGAAGGGTTTAAGATAACACTTCCGGTTGAAGAGTATTCCAAGTTCCTCTTAACGGAGAATCTCACACTTCAAACGTGATGCCGTTTGCCGGCGTTGAAGTTTCAGGTGAAACTCACTTGATTTTAAAGTTATATTTTTACTCTCACCTGTCAGCTGACTACGAGCTTGTATGCTCAGGGCAGGAGGTAATAAGAGTGGGAAAGGAGATCCTGTTACAGGTACGACCTACTGTTTTGATGTTATTAGAGAAGTGTGATATTTCGTTTTTTTTTGGTGTCTTAAATTGATCAAGGTCTCTGAAGTTATCTTGTAGGTACAAGCAGAATTGTCTAAAAGGAACAAACTTAAATGTGAGCAGTTGATGCATTACAGCAAATAGTTGCAGTTTTGGTACTTACTGGCTGTGCTCATTCAAGCTCTAAATGGTGTGCTCATTCCCGATTTCATTGTGTTCAAACAGGCCTTTAACTGGGAGTCTCAAAAGCATTCTTGGTGGAAGACTTTGGAAACAAAGATACCACAGATTGCAGCTGCAGGCTTTACTGCTCTATGGTTACCACCATCTTCAGATTCTCTTGCTCGCGAAGGTTTGTCTACACCTCTACTCTTAGATCCCTCCATGTTGTAACCGTTGCTGTGAAGCCTTATCGCAGAATTTTGTTTAAGTTGCGCATGTTTCAATTGTTGTAAGCATGGATAATATTGTCTTCTTCCATCTTACGTTTCTAATCTAACGATGGGAATAGCGGAATCGTTTATCCATTCAGGAGAAGTTCACTGTCATAGGGGCTTTCAACATGAGCCTATCCAGTCGGGATATCTGTGCTGAAGGAAAGAACTCTTACGATAGAGATGACAACAGCTGTAGATGCCCGATTTGCGTATAACTTTTCATTTATCTGATATGTGTTTTAGAGCGGAACGTGATGTGTTGTGCCAGGATACCTGCCCAAAGACCTTTACTCGCTGAATACCGCTTATGGAAGCGAGAGTGAGCTGAAGTTGCTGATTCAGACCATAAAGGATAACAACATGAAGGCCATGGCAGATATTGTGATCAATCATCGGATTGGAAGCACTAAGGGCGTCGGGGGTATCTACAATAGATACGATGGGATGCCCATGCCATGGGACGAGCATGCCGTTACATGTGATACCGGTGGGCTGGTGAGCAGCACTTCCGGGAGGCAAAATAGCATGCTGCCATATGTATCTTAGCGTTGGTTTGCAGTCGTGTAGTACTAGCAGCGGCTGTAACTTCTCACTGCCTGTGTTATTGTAACGACAGGGAAATCCAAGTACCGGAGAGATATTTCAGGGAGCTCCTAATATCGATCACACACAAGAATTTGTGCGGAATGATCTTAAGGAGTGGCTTCGCTGGCTTATAAAGGATGTTGGTTACAACAGTTTCCGGTTTGACTTCGCAAAAGGGTAACTGCTTCATAAGCGCACTTTGTTGAAATTGCCATTATCTTCAAGTTAAAACACAAGATCTTTTTAGACTTCAAGAGGCGAGAGCTTTGTCTGTCTGTGCATTCTGAATCAGGATAAACATGTGCAGTTCGGAGTTTTTTTAACGGCGTGAAGGACGCGTTAAGAAGAGAAATAGATGCACAGCTTATGCCAAGATCGTGAGGCATAAGCTGTGCATGAAGGGCGTGGGCAACGTATCTCTACTTTCTGTGACTCTGAAGTCCTGGCAATCGGTTGGTCTTGCCAGGTACAGCGCAAGTTTCGTGAAGGAGTATATAGATGCATCGAACCCTATTTTCTCTGTTGGAGAATTCTGGGATACTTGCAACTATCATGGTTCTTCCCTCGATTACGATCAAGGTAAGTTCAAGTTTCTTACATGCATATTCTTGACCACGACGAAAGTTGGTTGATTTAATCCTTCCAAGCATTACTGAGGTAATGACCAACCTCTTTATCTGGACGAATCAAATGCAGACAAACACAGGCAAAGGACTATCAACTGGATTGACGGCGCTGGTGGCCTTGCTTGTGCGTTTGACTTTACAACCAAGGCGGTCCTCCAGGTGTGGTTTCTCTCTTTGTCCTCGTGATGCCTCAGTCCATGAATGTTGGTTGGTACGTGCTGGAAAGAGCCTACTGATGTACGAACTTAGGTATTACCATCACATGTCAGAGCACAGACAAGGTTCTGTGGAGTTACTGATATAGACAAGGATGTTAGGTCGACAAAGTTCAAGTGTCCTGGGTGTACCAACATGGCCGTTTGGAAAACTTAACAACTGCAGGAAGCATGCAGAGCAGGTGAGTGGTGGAGACTCAGGGATCCCAAGGGCAAGCCTTCGGGAGTAATGGGCATGTGGCCCTCAAGGGCGGTCACCTTTGTGGAAAATCATGATACTGGATCGACGCAGGTGCCACCTCATCGCCCTCTTGGTTGATTTGACTTCTTGGTGAAAGTTACCTTCGTTTCTCATATCTTACTGCGTCGCAAGAAATAAATCTCTGTTCTCTGTCAGTGCACTTGAAAACATAGATGAAATAGTTCCCCTGCGAAGTGACCACTGTCACTTCCGGTTGCTCATACGCCTCTGCAGATAGACAGAAGAGGGTATGTATACCAACATTAACTAAGAGTCTCCGTCCTGTGCCTTCTTTGTTCACGCAGGGCCACTGGCCTTTTCCAAGTGAACATATTTTAAAGGTGCGTAAATACTTTGTGCTGAGCAATTGTGGAGATATGCTTCTCTTGCCAGTTGTCATATTCTTTCGTTTTGGCCCGCCGCGAGTGGAAAAAAGACGAAGTCAGCTTATCGTAAGAAGAAGCTGTGAGTATGAAAAATAAAGTGTGTATGTGTTTGCTACTTGTGCTATCTGCAACGTTTTTCGGATCATGATGGGAAGAATGCAGTCATCTGGCAATTTGCCCAGGTATACTGATGGGTGGAATGACGAGAGGTTTTATCGATTTTGCAGGGCTACGCATACATACTGACCCATCCAGGACAACCTACAGTATTCTATGATCACTTCTTTGACTGGGGAGAAAATATAAGGAATGCTATTATTGATCTGGTACGTGTGGTGCATAATGTCTTCCTTGAGTTTATTTCGGACCTAAATTTGATCCTCTCATTCCCAAATGTTCTTAAAGCTGTTATTTCTTTGGAACAGATGCAAATTCGAAAGAAAAATGGCGTGCACAGCCGATCTTCTGTAAGAATCCTCGAGGCGAATGACAGTGTATACGCTGCAAGCATTGATGGAAGGCTGAGTGTAAAGCTCGGTGATGGAAATTGGGATCCTGGCTGGGGCTGGAACGTTGCCACTTCGGGACAATCGTATGCAGTCTGGGAGAGGCACATGTGGCCGGAGGGAGAGCAGCCCAAAATGTGAAAATCCCACCCCAAGGACACGAAGTTATCAGTGTGGTCTAACATGAGTCGTTTCGAGACAAGCAGCGGAGTTTGCGAAGTACGTCAAGCATCAGCTTTTTACTGTGACATAGGTGGTATGATCATATCGGGTGATTCTGTAAATGGCCGTAAATTCATCAGCCTTGGACGAAACTGAAAACGTTGTAGTCTGAAGAAAGCTTGCTTGGACAGGGAACTCAAGATGCAGGTCAAGTCCATCTGACAAACTAGAAAGATATACTTGATGAAGGGAAAATGGATCTTCAGCACAACGATGATGTCTAGCTCACATGTACCACACATTTATAATTAAAAGATGGTCCAACTTCTTGTGCATGATCCTGCCCGGGTATCAGCGGTGGCCATATGTTATACAAACCATTTTGTTCGAGAGGTTCCTTGCAATGTGCGTGTAGAGAGATGTTACCATTTGCACACGTTGGGACATAGTGAAATCTAGGAGATTGAGGTATTTGTTTGAAATCACATAAAGAAACTCGTGTGCACAATGAAGTGTCACTTTTTAGTAGCAGCATACATAACTGTTAATTGTTAATAGGAGATTTAGGGTTCAATGTGTCTAGTTTGAATTATGGTTCATTGGGATATACTTTTCCAAGATTTTGAGAATGGTTGTGATGGATATTAGTTAGTGTTTAAACTTGAGAGTATTTGGGATTCAAAATGGATTTGTTTGGATTGTAAATTTTTTTTAATGTTTTGAGAGTTAGAGAATATTATTTTGAAAATTGTTCATTGGATTGTGATTTGAGAGTTGTAAATTCTTGGAATTTAAGTTATTTTGGTGAGTTTTGATCTAGGATAGTTTTGATGAACAAGATCGAGATAACAATTAGTATTACAATCGATTTGAAATTGATATCATCGATTTAAAATTTATATATTTTTATTTTAATATTTGAAATTGTTAAAATTGACCAAGAGAGTTATTGTTTATAGTTATTTGGTGTTTATATTTGGTATTAGTTGAAAAATATTTTGTAAAGAGATATTCGCAATCTAAAATTTGATATTTTTGTATAAAAAAATAATAGTTAGATTGTTGGATTATCATAAATTGAGAGATTAATCCCAAATTTAATGGGTTCCTAAGGATGTAAAATTGACCGTTGGGATATAAATGTTAGGCTAAAAATCAATAGAAAAAAAAGTTACAAAATTTTAGAATTAGATATTATCATGTTTAGAATTAAAGTAAATGCTAGGGACGATGTAAATATATAATAATGAGTTAATTATTATTATGAGATCAACAATCAATGTGTTCATTGAATTATATTTTTTGTATGTTAATTAAAATTACAAATAAACAATTTGTGTTCTTAGAATAATATTTGCAATATCATCAATACACGAAGAATTGTATGAATGTTGGTTGTGAAATTTTATCTATATTATATATATAAAAATATAAAATTGAAATTCTATTTAGCTTAAAAATTATTGAATTAATGATATGGAGTTAATTTACTATTTCCTTGAATGTAGATTATTATTATTAATAATTTAAAATTTTTGAAAATTATTTATATTGAAAAAAAGAAAAAAATTCATGAAAAATAAATTACATTAAAATATTGAATAAATAATCTTTCTAATATATAAAAATTTTTAAATGTTAATATAAATAATGTGAATATAATTAATAGAACAAACTATTTAATCATTAATTGAAATAATAAAACATAAAATATTTAGATTACTTACAAGTATTAATATTTTTTTTTGGAAAAATATATGACAAAATATTTATTATTTAAAAAAAATTGATTTCAATAATAAATAAAATATTAGATTCATATCAAAATTTTTGTATAAAATATTTCATCAAAGATTTTTATATTAAATAATTTTCAAAATAAGAAAAAACGAAGAGTATTAAATTTTTTGAAAATATTTGTACTACACAATAAATGATTTGTTAATTATTTTATATTACTTCTAAAGTTACCTCTACTAGTTTATGAATCTGCAAGTAAAGATAGATGCATTATGGTTGACGTGCATTTTCAAATCTAAAATAAAACAAGGACGATAAGTATACTTCACAGTTTCTGAGTTCAGATTCTTCACAACTTGGAGTCATCAGTTCAACATTTTCTGGCACTCATTTGATGACTACACACTCTTGAGTTCATCTATGGACATTCATGTCGAAATAATTGAAGATCATTAAGCTTACAAGATGGTGAATCTGGAAATAATCTATAAGTCTTAAGGTTTTATATATAAGCAGCAGGGATGAGTATGGACTAGTCAGCCGGCCGACATGCTCTGAAGAGGAAATTAACGACTAGAGAATATCCCAGTGCAAACCAATAGTCATTCTATTGGAAACATGCCTGGAAGAATGAAGGTCACAGTGTTCAGAATCTGATTACAAAATCCAGAAATCAAAACCCAAGCATTACTTTATCAAGCGGCAATCGGGGGAAAGGTTGGGGGAAAGGATTATGCAGAAGACTATACTTATTATAAGCTGCAAGCCCAGTATCTCAAATCATGTCTAATCTGTAGTAACTCCATGGAAAGTTCCATTCTTTTAAAGGGTAAGCGAGACATTGGACTTGTGGTCATCAAGTCTGCCAAAGCTGAAAAAATTGATCTCAATCGCTACTCGAATGCATATTGGACTGGATGCCCATACACCAGAACATAGAGTACTCTCGGTCTGTCTCTCTCGTCCTACCTTTACCTGATTCTGATTACACTCCCCTGTACGTACCAGCCATCGAGGAAGAGCAGAACTCCGTAGAACAGAGGAGCACATGTTGTGCTCATGCATGCTGTTCATCCAGGACATGTTCTTGTTGTCCTTCACGACTGCCAGCTGAAGCAAACACATCGAATTCCGAACTGATGAGAATATAATTCTTGAACTCTCTTTCAGCACTCAGTGGTCAAGGGTGAAGGGTTTTTGCTGAGATGCGCGCAAGGATGCTCAGATTGGCTCCCCGGAAAGCAACAAACTTATTTTGATTATCAAAATGCTTCTAAAAGTTTTTAGATAACATTATTATACTCACGATGAGTATCAAGTGAATCTTGATCTACGACTATGATAAAACTGGTTGCGGAAAACTTCTTCCATCTTAGACTTGACGTTTGATGTCTGCTTCAAATGGTTCGATAAGATTTTGATAGGCGATTTTGCGCCGCACATTTCCAAACTCCAAACCAGCGACAGCTCCACTTAGAACTCCAATCACGACGAACAGAGCAATGAGCAAAGCCGGAAATATGGATTTCCGTTTTTCTCCCTGACATGGGATCCAATGTGGACCACAGAGCGCTCTGTTTCCAACGAAAAAGGCCAGGTTTTCCATAGTATTGGGAAGTGGAGGAGTTCTTCCGGACATCGTATTGTTGGATTGGGTCAGCTTTGTCATTCAATCGGAAATCACTGGAAATCTCGAAAAGAGGTTGTTAGGTACTCCGACGACTAGAGGTTCAAATCCTTGTTTTGTAGGCTTTTTCTTCCAGGATGATGTCTGTAACATCATCCTGGAAGAAGAAGACTCAAAACATGTCCAAAGTAACTTCTAGATCAGATACTACTAACAGATTGATGACAGACCCAGGGGCTAAATCAGCAACATAAAGAAAAACGCAAACTTCAGAGGAATAACGTTATCGGTACCAAATGGGAATCTCAACAGAATAAATCATGATTTGAAGAGTTTCCCTTGGCGTAAAATATCTCCGCCCTTGAGTGACATGCAGTCGAGTTGGCGCACTTTTCATATATGCAGTCTTGATATCCTTCCCACGTGTGTATACATACCGCCTACCATGACACTGGTGAGAAATCCAAAATTCTGTTTAATTGTGGAATAAGAATGCTCGCCCATATAGAAAAGATGATGTCCCGGAGGCTCTATCAATCGTTACAGAGCTAGTTTGGAAGCCAATGCTCATTCTCGCGTGTACGAAGCTGATTTCGCTGGGAATAATTCTCTAGTGGTGAGCAGAACCGGAACCTTCCGTTCACGTTGAGGTTGTTCCCCAGTCCACTCACCAATGCTTTGGAATGTCTACTCAGCGAATCTACGCAGCGAAACTTCCAGATGGTCGAAGTTACGTCTGCTAGTTTCTGAATCAGCAAGTAACGATAACTGTGCATGAGGTTGACGTGCATTTTCAAATCGAAAATAAAACAAGGACGATTTTACGGAACGAACATAACTGAACTTTGGAAAGTATACTTCACAGTTTCTGAGTTCAGTTTCTTCAAATGACTGAAGATCATTAAGCTTACCAGATGGTGAATCTGGAAATAATTTATCCGTCTTAAGGTTTTATGTATAAGCAGCAGGGATGAGTATGGACTAGTCAGCCGAAATGCTCTGAAGAGGAACTTGACGACTAGAATATGTCCGAGTGCAAACCAATAGTCATTCTGTTGGAAACATGCCTGGAAGAATGAAGGTCAGTGTTCAGAATCTGATTACAAAAATCCAGAAATCAAAACTCAAGCACTACTTTATCAATCGGCAACCCGAAGTCTAATGGTGGGAAAGAATTATGCAGAAGACTGTACTTATGATAAGCTGCTAGCAGTATCTTACCATGGAAAGCTGACAGAATGGTCTTCCCATACTTGAAGGTCATCGAGACATGGGACTTGAGGTCATCAAGTCTGCCAAAGCTGAAACAAATGATATCAATCGCTATTCGAATGCATATTGGACTGGATGTCCATACACCAGAACATACAGTACTCTCCCTCTCTCGTCCTACCTCCAACTGATTCTGATTACACTCCCCTGTACCAGCCATCGAGAAAGGGCAGAACTCCATAAAACAGAGGATCACATGTTGTGCTCATGCATGCTGCTATTCATGGAGGCCATGCGCATGTTGTCCTTCACTGCCAGCTGACGCAAGCGGAGTGTTGCCAACAAAATAGGTACTGATGAGAATACAATTCTTGGACTCTCTTTTAGCACTCAGCCGTCAAGGGTGAATGCTTTTCGCTGAGATCCGTGCAGGCCAAGAAGGATCAGATTGGCTCCGGGAAAACGACAAATGCCGTCTGATTGTGATTGTCAAACTGCTTCTGTAAGTTTTGAGATGAAATCTTTTCGTTAGGTTATTCTCACGATAAGTATGAAGTTAATCTCGATCTACTAATATGATTAAACTCGTTGCGGAAGACTTCATTCTTCCATCACAAGCCTTATCAACCGCCCGAGTCCGGACTAATCTTGAATCTTATAAATTCATCCACTTTTACTATAAATCCATGCACAATTTCAAATTCATATCCATCTACTCGTGTTTGGACAATCTCTTTAAGAAACAATTGAATGCTGAATAAAATGCTGAATAAGACTACACTCAAACAGCACAAGCAACGGCACTTCACAAAAACTCAGAGATGTGACGAAAAAGTTGTATTCCTTTACTTCCAAGCTCCAGAAGAGGCACACAAAGAACCAAGCACCAACACTAAAACACCGCTCTCTGATCACAGTTTCCGTTACATAAAACGCTAAGTTACTTGTTTCGGCCGCTGTTTTGGATGAGCAAGGCTATAAGGGTGCACATCAGCGTTGTCTCAAAATAGCAGGTACAGAGATTCCATTGCCATCAAAAACACCACTTGCTGTTAAAGGCTGGGGATATGTTGAGTTTGAGATACGTTCAAGGAAGGATATGCTTCATCGTCCACTGCCTGGAAGATCTATATTTCTGGTCGCTATATAGATCCCACGGTATCTACATTGAATACTATTTCAAGTTTTGTCGGGATCGAGTGTTCTCTGTTTCGTGGCGACCATGCATGGACTAGGCTTGTCTGATTGTTCATAGCCATGTATTTCTTAAAATTGGAAACTCACATGAACTTTGAATGTCTGCCATTACACAAGCTCATAGTTAAAGTCGGATGTCGCAAGGAAAGGATGGTGAATCCATGTGCATGCTCAGATCTTCAAAATATGATGCTCGAACTCTAGTGGGTGGATTTACTTTTCTGTACCCATGACAAGGGAAATTTTCTTGGCCAGAGATGCCGCGAATCCAGGTTCGATTTCATATTCCCTTTGACAAAAGTTTGTTTGAATGAAGGAGGGAAGTATTGCCACCAGAGACTCAAACATACCGAACAACACATGATTAATGAGTGTTTTTGCCTGGGTTGAAACGCTTATCCCAAGAAAGACATTTTAATCGAATTACTTTTTTTAAATTGACTCTTCATGATTATTGAGGTCAAAATGATTCCTCGGGGATAGAACGCCCCACACGCAGTGTCATGCACCCCGCGCTCCAGAGCTTCTTTCTGTTATTGGTTGCGGTCCCCTGCAGCCTGGTTTTGTGGACAAAAAAGGTTCAGGTCCTATTGAATGTAATGCATGAACTCGTGTACACATCACAGATTCTACAGATCTGTGACTCTGGACTGTATTTCAGCCTTTGAGATGGACACCGACTCGGATAACGGGCATATCTCTAGACCTACAAAGAAAAACTGATTGTCTATTTCTAGTCTGGAGCAGAAACGGCCTTCTATATGTCTGTACCCACAATTCAAGTCACCAGGACATCATTTCTAGCGGTATCCTGCCAAGAGAACGTAGCGAATAGCAGCTACAATTGTCTAGTAGACTCTTGTTGACTTATATTGCAGCTTCGTTCGTATATTTTATTCCAGATACGGATGAGCTAGAAAGCTCATCCGTATCAAGTTTTGAAAGAGTTTTATACAAAAGGCTAACGCATATATGCACTGGAACTCACAGCAGAAAATTCTTCTTGATCAAAAGTTGATATGAAATCCTATCAAGTTAGGTTCTGTGAGGATATAAGAGCTCCACGACTTACAATATGAACAACATTATTGGAAAATAGCAAAGGGATATTGCATACCGTAGCCTGTAGTGTTCAAGTAGATTCTCAGCATGAGTGATGGGACAGAGAGGGGCATGCAGTCAACCTGGGAAAGTTGGTCTCTCATCAAGTTGATTAGATCGAAAGATGTACCCAATGTCAAGCACAAACAGCAGATGGACATCACAAGCGCATCCGTTTGCCGGGCCCACAGCCTGCCATCTAATTCTTTGTCTGATGATGAACAATTAGGATAAACATCTAGTAAGGGCTGTTTGACTTTTGCACTTGTACTAGGAGCCGCGATCTGCTATGATTCTCCAATGAGAAGAGCGATTTCTACATCTGCTGCACTCCGCATGTAGCCTGTGGAAACAAAATCGATCCTCCTCTTCCCTGAACTCATACATCGATCAAGAGCTGGAGAAACGGAGAGGATAGAGAATTTTACTCCAGTGAACACAGGGAATTGCTTGCAAATTGATAATAATTTACGCATTGCGCAATGAGCCGGGATCATAAAGAGCATAATGTCCACTTCCGTAGCACATCGGCCTTACAAGTTAGACGAGAATGACTGATCTTTTGGAACATAGGACTTCACTAGGTTCTTTTATAATGCCGACGATGCTACTATTTCTAAATGACCTTGGATTGGCTGCTTTCGTTGTAAATGCAGCGAGTGTAATTCAAACAGGTGCACAGATTACTACAAGCAGTGGGCAAGACTACTTCGCGGTGACGGAGACCAATATAGAAGCGATTGCGAATAAACTCATGGAGATTTATAGCAGTCCATGTAGTAAGCACATTGGTTTGGGACTCCACTGTCAACTTTTCCAGATTTCATTCGGTTGTACTCTGATTCGGATGCAGTCACCAACATTTCAACTTTCTTTGGTACACTCACGTACTCAACGCAGATAAGGGCGACCACTTGATTGCTAAATCCAAGGCGTTTCCTGTTTCAAAGACTGAAACGTAGTTTGATTAAAGAAGTGTGAGGGAGAAGCACGGGAGACTAGCCTTGGAATTTTAGTTTTGAGTTATCCTATAAGGCATATTTTTAGGCAGAGGTAACCTGGTAGTTACTCATGGAGAAAGTTCTTGACTTATGTGAAAAGGACATAAGATAAGATTTAATATAAAGAATTGTTAGTGGAGAACCTAATGTTCATTTTGACTGTATTCTCTGTATGCATTTTTAGTTCTCATGTTCAGTATGTCTTGCTCATCCTTGTGGAGTACCCTGTTTCATATTCTCATCGTGACCGGTGGTTTCTTTGGATATGTCTCCCAATCTTTCAATTGATTTAAAAGAATTATATGTTATAATTTTTTATTCAAAAATATAAATTTTATTAAATAACTATAAAAATATATTACAAATATATATTAAATTTAAAACAATATAATATATACAATTATATTATATATGATATTTAAAATATTGAAAATTAAATAAATTTTAAAAATATAACATAATTTAATATTTTTAAATAAATTGGTACTTTGATCCCATGGGAGCATTCTTATTTTCTATTCCACGGGTTAGAAATCTTCATAAGAAGGGTGATCCGTGGGATTCATCGTATCCATAACAGGAATTCACTCGTCGTGAGTACGAGTGAACTCCTCGATGTACTCACGTCTAGCTAGATCTAATCGAGAGCAAGATGACGCTGCGAACGAATTACTAATCCAACCAATGCAGACGGCGATCTCATAATTTATTGCACGAAGGAAGGTTGCAAATCTGACTCGACGAGGGCAGCAGGTTTATCTGCCTCTCGTCGACGTCACTCTTATGGCAGCATGCGTTTGTGACCAGGTCTCGTAGGGAACGAACTCATCGGAGTTGCAGCAATGGATATTCTTTTGGCGGAACTCCCAAACGGCGTCTTCAAGAAGGGTTCATCAACTTGGTGGAACAGCGTCAGGACGAGAAAGCTTTGCAGGCCGCAGCTCTCAACTTCACGTCCCCTTTGCGCTCCTTCTCTGTAAGTTCACGCAGCAATATCTCTCCAACTCGACGAGGGCAGCAGGATCACTCTTCAGTATTCTAGCTTGAATTAATATCGTTGTATAATGCAGCAAGCAAGCAGATGTACCATGAATAAGTTATTCAACTATGACACACATGAACCAATGAAGAGTGAATAAGCGAATGAATCGTTTTTGGTTGAGTGGAATTTCAACTGTATAGAAGATCCATGCACTCCACAGAACAGCGCTCCGTGAAATCTGACCGATCATTACAAAGATGATACGAACTGATCACGTTATGAATTCGTATATCAATCTGCAGCGAATCGTTTTTGGTCGAGTGGAATTTCAACTGTACAGAAGATCCATGCACTCCACAGAACAGCGCTCCGTGAAATCTGACCGATCATTACAAGGATGATACGAACTGATCAGGTTATGAATTCGTATTTCAATCTGCAGCTTGTTATCATCGTAGCTTGTGAACGTGCAAGAGCTCTAAATCCTGACAAGGTCTTCCTGGAGAAGAATACAGACTTCGTTCTTGCGAAAGTAGAGTAAGGAGTGTACGAAGCTGTTGTCACTTTGTCCAGGACAATTGGGACTTCGTTGAACTGACGCATCTGGAATCGAAGATGAGAAAAGTTTCACAAGTACCTAATCCTTAGCGAAATGCGTTCTTCAATTACGAAGTATAATAGCTGAATAAATTTCAGTAAGGGTACATCTATGGTATAAAGCTTACCGTTGAAAAGGTCGATCTTCTTCTCCAATATCTCCATACGATTCTTTTCAGTATCAAGCTCTTGACAGATGCGAGATATTTCGTGCGTCATTGTCTTCAGCTCATGATATTACATATCTCCTTTTATTAGCTGGATGTGCATAGAAGACATACACAAAGTGAAGATTGTTGTGGCTAGCATCTGATGCTTTCGATGAGTTCCCATACTGAAATAACTAGTACGAATGAAACTGTTACTCGATGTTGACAATCTTATGTACTAAGCATGTACGTTCATGCTGCCTGTTCTCACAGAACAAAAATTCTGTGTACAAAATGTCGACGATGGCAACCTGCTCTAGCAAATGTAAGTTTTTTAGGCGATCCAAAACGGATTGAACGATTTCCCCGCTGGTGATCAAAAATTGAACAGCTTCCGACTTCACGGCATGCTCAGCAGGGCCTTCATAGAACACGTTCATCTGATACATTCCCTCAACTCCAGTGCCGAACTCCAACTTGTCGAATTTGCAAACACCAGCGTTGAGGTCTCCGGTGGATTTACTCAGCAGGGGACAAGGTTGACTAATGCCCTCACTTGGAAACATTTTGCTCGTGTCGACGGTGAAGCTCAAGCAGAGCTTCCCAAAACTTTCAGAACAGATATTGTTGTGTACATCTAAAACCTTGACTTCGAGTTGCTGCAATTCCTCGCCTTTCGTGTTGTGACAGATTTCAATTTTACGAGGTGGGCCATGCTTCACGGAAATGAGTCTTAAGATGGGATAGACGGGACAATCAGGCAGATGAATCTTGAGAAGATATTTTCCAGCTCTGTGAAGAACTGGCTGCTGATCGAAGACATACTTCGAATCACCACAACGCCTTTTGCTCTTATCCGCAGTCACATCGGAAAGCACAAGGTCATTATTGGTCACTGATGAAGCCATTCCATTCTCGAAATAGGGGAATGTAAGGAGCTGTTCTGATTCTGTACACTCTGCGTTCCGTAGGGATGCAACAACCTGCAGCCTGTTCAATCTCGTTGAAAGCTCATGGAGGGGAGACAGTGGACGTGCGAGATATGCTCCTGACAACGACTGATGTGCGTCTGGCTACTAGGTGTACCCTTACTCAAATTCATTCAGCTATTATACTTCGTAATTGAAGAACGCATTTCGCAAAGGCTTAGGTACTTGTGAAACTATTGTCATATTTATGGATGCTTGTAGAATTAGCTCTAGTTTCTCTGCCAGACCCAGCGCTAGATTAATGCTCTTCAAATACTCTGATTGACAGACAACTTACAACAGCTCGCAGAGGAGAAAGATGTATTCGACGCATGTTACGAAGAAAATAAAGAGATTTTGGAAGCAGAAAAGGAGAAAAAACGAACTATTACAGACTCGCGAGGACGTCTACGAGGCAATTAAGAAGTTTACGGGCCCAAAGTCATGTCCTGTAGACTTTTGTGAGAAATTTGGCAGGGGCCTTGTAGCGAAGTCCAATGCACGCGAAAAAGGACTTCTTGACTTGGTTGTCATGTTAGCTGGAGTAGAGGATAACCGAGTTAACAGGCAAGCTTCAATTCCATGTTCTGATTATAGAAAAATTCATTTCGTAATACGTTTGATACAATTACGAAATTGTTGGAGATGGTTTTTCGTGTACATGGGAGGAAAGTCAATCTCAAAGTGTTGAAATGATGATTTTTGCTTAAAACAGGATTCTTTCAGTGTACCTGGGTGACAGTAGCTTGTTACTGATCGTGTGCGAGACTCGTGAAGAGCTGCGCCAACTGTACGCCTCTAAGATATGGAATGGACGATGTGAAGTCATCTGCCTAGAAGAACTTCGGTACTTGCCAATCCATCAATCTCATCCTTCTGAACATGTCACTCACTTTGGATGACATTCTTTCCAGCGATTGGATTCATGTCCTCAGATGCGATGCTGATCGTAACAGAAACAATGTGTGGTTGTGAAGTGAGTGTACTTTGCCAACAGATGTCGAACACCCGCAGAAACTTCTACGACTTCCTCAGCCTGTGTGCAGGAATGGCCAGGTACCAAAGGGTTTTCTGGGCTTTGCAGTGAACTTGATTCACCTTCAGCCAGAGCACATACACACAAGAAGAACACTGTTTTTCCACCTTCTGGGCAAGTGTCATGTGTATGATAAGGAGGAGAATATGGACCAAGCTCTAAATGATCTGCCTTGTCCACCGGGAGCTATGTCTTTGGATGGAGCTTTCGTGAAAGATCGTCTCCGGCACCCTCTCGGCCGAGGGTGAGATATTACCAGGACCTTCCGCTTTCATATTCAGAAAGTAGATCAAATCTTCAACTTCTTCTATATATATATATATATATATATATATATATATATTATTCTTATTTTGATAGCCTTCTACTGGGACAAACACAATATTATGCTTAGGATTCCGTGACTTTTGTGACAAAGGCAACTTCAGGATGTCATGCTCTGATGCCTGGAGACAGGTGCTCTCTGCACGTTCTTCTTAATGTCTATATGGTTGTGATCAGCTCTCCCACATTTTGCTTCCCTGCTGTGACTTTTGAGGAGAGATCGCAGTGCAGCTTGCTACCACCAGCTTGTGAGGCCTTTTCAAGAAGCTGAAGAGGCGGAACGATTTCGGCGAGCAGATTCAGCAGAAAATGAGCGGAATTAGTGAATCTCAGCAGGAGAAGACTGACAGCAGCTTAAAGATTCAACAAATGGAAGAGGCCCTCACATTTCAGAATCAAAATGAAGAGCGATTGCAAGAAATTATTTCACATCTCGTCAAAGAAGTCGAGACCATAAAATCCGTGGCTGAACTTATAGATTCGAGATCACTGGCCAGTGGAGAGCAAAGGATGCGTATTTTTCTCGTGTACTGATCATCTTTTTCTTTCCTGGTACCACCAAAAAAATATCCGAATACTTCAGCAACCATAATTTCATCAGATCCGGTTACTCAGTAGTCAGAATCTCATTCCGAGTTAGCCCTTAGGCATAGAATAAGATCGTGCTACTCTACGGTAGCTCGAGTACAGAGACCCGTAGAATGGTGTATGAAGACGATCGTTACGAGTAGGCATGCACATGGGAGTGTGTTTCAGAATCATGGCTGGTGATTGTTTCAAGTATTCAGAAACAATGCACATCAACAACTTGTAGCTAAACATCGTGTTATGAAGTGTATTGGAAGATTGGAATTGTTCTCACTGGATGCACGCATTCTTCCAGTTGTCCAGACTCCAGACCCCCCGTTCTATGATGCCTCTCAGACGCAGCAATGAGAGCCCGAACAAACTAAGCTTGCAACGTTTTTGGAGATTCAAAGAGTCCCGCACAGAGCGCAAATTTCACTTGCACTAACGGTTGCGGTGAGAAGACGGCCATCAGGTTAGAATTAGCACTCCCCGTCGCACTGGACAGTGTTGGAGCTCCAGAGTGGATACTTGCTGTTAAAGACTGAGAGCACCGCATTGGTTACATCTTGGTTACATCTACCGCATTGGTTACATCTGGAGCACCGCATACCTTAGACTGATAGTTTTGTTCCGCAGCTCTTTCTGCTCTTGGGGATTGAAGGCATTGATCTCCACTTGCACCTGCCGATGCGAATTTCAGTAGTTCAGTACGAATTCCTCTGATTTGAGATCGTCCAGATTTCTGGAGGTGAACAACACCTAGTCTCAGTTCAAATGTGGAATGAAGCTGACATCATTGCCACAATTAATGACATGAAACATCACAATGTAGCGCGTTACCACACAAACGTACGTGGAGGAGAGTCGTTGTCCGCTGCACCAAAAGTGATGAGGTTGATGTATCGAGTCGTTGGCCATTGTCAATCTTTTTTTTATATATTAAATTTTTTATAATATTTATATAATTAATGAAGATATGATTTAGAGAATAATTATTATTTTCATTGAAAAAATATAAAAAGTTATAATTATTATTTTAAAATAAATAAATTTATAGCTCAATTTAAAAATCAAAAATTATTATCAATTTTTTTAATAAATATATTTTAAATTATAAAAATACGTAGAAAACTGTGACTACATTAATATCTTTAAATTAAATCTTATTTTATCTTTTATTTTATCCTACTGCTTGAAGAATTGAAAGGTTACTTTTACGTTGAACTGCCCAACATCGCTTCTTCGTAGGTTATAGCAGAACTAAAAAATAAAACTCTAAGGCTAGTCTCCCCTGCTTCTCACTGAAAGTTCTGAAATCAAACTATGTTTCAGTCTTTGAATCAGGAACACGTCGCTTTTAGCATCTGCTCCTGAGGACGACTGAGCTACTGGAACCAAACATATTCTCGATGATATCATGTTCATCTCAGTAATTCTTGGTTGTTTCGGCAGAATTCTGTGGCAATATTTACCTACAACCCGAATTGCGTTCGTCTGCTGGTTGGCTCTCACGAGTTGATGAAGGGTATAAGTTCTGAGAATTGGATGTTGCTTGCGTCGAGTTACATTCACGCCTTGAATGGTAGCAGCTTCAATCACAACGGTACAGACCATGGATTTCTTTGACAGGTACTCCCGCGGGCAGGAGTAACTCTTCGAGTTCCGCCGCAGCCACATGTTGACAATAATCAAACTTACAATACAAGCTGCAACACCTCCGGCCGACCCAGATAGATGGCAAGATTGTTAGATTCTCCTTCGTCCCCTCCTCACAAATTTTGGCATTTTCGCTCGTCAAACTCCTTGTCCAACGGTTCCTGGTCTGATGAAGACTGGCATGCCACTGGAACCGTATCGAGGTTGCAAGAAGAGTTATCCTGCAGACAAACATGTCTGAGACAGGTCATTACCCGAGACTTTCCGTTGAGAGTATCTCAAACATGTATACTCTAATTCCACACATGAGTATTGGAAGAATAGGGTGCAACACTCATCGTTTCAAAGAACCTTCCTGCTGTCTTCAGACGTCGGACGTCTGTCACTAAATTGAAATTCACAATCGCTGGATGCAGATGATCAATCACGGAAGAAACGAATCCTCAGTCTGTAGTACGGGAGAGCACACAGATCTACCGCAATGCATGAGGCACAAGGCTCCTTGATGCCTCAGGCCTGCGTCATTCGTGCACTCGAGGATTGACTTTTATATGTGCAACTCGCATTCCTCGAGGCTGCGCGCATGGTGGCAAGCCTCTTCAAGTGGTTACAATTTCGAGGGAGTTCAGAAAAGGGAAATCCTTGTTTACTGGTTCCTTTCTGGGATGAAACTGCGGGTCTTGGATTTCTTCCCATCTGCTGAGCAGTTGTGCACTTACAGAGCCTACGAGTTGCACAAAGCGTTCGAGAAGGAAGAAAGATAAAGCTGTCAAATCGATAGTTTTGATTCGAGATTTTGCAACGCAACCAATCATAAGAGCCAAACTCAGGGAGCGTTTGAACACTTCGCCTCACTTACCTCGATCCTGAGATTATAACTTACATGCCACGCCTGTGACTTTCTCTGAGCTTTATAGACTTTCGCAGAGAATTTGTGCCCCCTATTTCTTACCATTTCGTGAACAGGTAAATAATTCTTTCCCATTACGAAGGATTTATGTCCGAACTTACTCTGTTCAGTCTATACTTCAAAAGCAACGTCCAATCAAATATCATGTGGAGCTAGATTTTGAGAATATTCGTTTCTGATCTTGGAAATCATCTCTTCAAGTTCGGCAGTCTGCCTGTACTCTCTGCTATCCTTTAAATCTCACTAACCAGAAGATGAGATGAAAATTTAGAGGGGAGAGACGAGCCTAAATACTTCTCCACATGCTGAGATTACGCGTGGACTGTTGATATGCACACTTGATTCAGCGAGTTTTCGCCAAACATCTCTAAAGCTTATCGTGGGGAGGCAAAATTGAGGTAGTTCGGGATCCATAATGAGAAATTTTGTAAGACTCACAGATCTGCACGTCAATATCAGATGTCATCCTCTCACCATGTATTCATTTCTCTATTTCTGAATTTTTTTTCCTCCGCCTCGCACATTGTCTATCATGGTTACCCGACGTCAATTTCTGGCTTACATTTCCTTGTCAAAAAAAAGATTTTTGACTCTTCCCGAGCGCGACCATCTCGTACGGTTCGGAGAGGGCTCGAATGCCAAAATACAAACAAGCAATTTATTCACTTGAGAAACTGAAGTTATATTAGTCTTGCAAGTGTGCATCACACCATCGCCCATTAGAATTTACTTCACACTTGTAACCCGTGAAGATTGCCTGACTTCGAACATCAAATTCAATTCCTTCTTTTTAGTTTTCTGAAAACCAAACATCGTCAGGTACAATCCCAAAAAATACAACAAAAATGAGTGCAACGATGAACCAGGTATGTTCAAAGCCAAAAGTATTGAGCAATGAGCAAAACTAACAATTGAGGAGATTATCATAAAAATGGACACTGAGCTCAATCAAAAATCTCACTGTAATCTCCTCTAGTTTATGATCTCTTCGTTGATTGCAATGGACAATTATAGATATGAGGATTCGCAAGTTTTCAGGTCCCACGCAGCTCCTGCGCTCGCCTGTGTTCCACAAACATGCTGACTGTACATGTCTTTAAAAAACATTGCAATATATATTAGCGTTTTGAAGCATAGCACAAGAGATATAAAATTTGTATACTCAATCCTAAGGATACGAAATAGATCTTCAAATGTATTTTTTTCTACACATGTATGTAAGCTTCAATTTAGCCACATAAAATACAGAAGACTAAAATTAAGAATGCTTTTCTCGGTCTACATATTCCATTAAAAAATTTGCTGAACATCCTGAAGACAAAATTGGATTTTATTCACTTTCAAACATCAGAAAAGGCATGGATCATTTATCTACAATTATTTCGCGTACAAAAGAATGATCAAAATCAAACGCCCACCTTTTGTCGAAGGACTGCACATGCTGACACAACTTCAAAAAGTTGCATATGAAAACGACTTATCCAAGCTCTAGACCTACTAGCTACATATCTTGTGATTCTTGATAGCTGATTCTCTACATTTTATACAGAGCCAAGCATATGCCTGAGTAATACTATTCGTCCTTTTATAGACAACAGGATACAAAGAGAAGTAGTCGGAAATTTTGTTTTGCAACTTATCTCGAAGATGTTCTTGCAAATATTCCCATGCTTTTTCATGCTTTTTTAGGTCAACTACATTAGTCTGACTCATGCTTTGAGGTTCAACAATGTCCAAGAGACCGGACATGGACATTGTAGCTAGAGTGATGTGGTGATCTTCTTGAATCGGCAGATCTGGCACTAAGACCCCTAGACTGGTTGTTACATGTATACCAAGTTTAATAAGACACCAGAGAGCTTTCAGGGAACTTCTTGCAATGATTCTAAGCTTCTCACAATTTTCTTTTGCAACTGTCAGATCAAAACCACGCTGATCAGGAACTACATGCATTCCATCTATGCTCTCGCAATGAAAATGAAGGACAAGTGGGGTTCCAATATTGATTGCTGCTGTGATTCGATGGCCCATGGTTGCGTCGTCGTTGGTAAAGTACGGCCGACAAGGAAGCTGTTGTGTTGAACCGCATACTCCACTAGTGCGATCCACATCCTTGATCAGTTGAAGGACGTTGTGGTGAGTACTCTTCTGAACATTTTTGAATGTTGAAATGTTCTTCATGATCACTTCAATATTTGACGAGATTTCATCGACTTTGCCCAGCACCTTCTTCACATCCGCACCAACCTCTTGTATCATACCTTCAAGCCTCCTCCGCTCGCGAAACCCAGCTCCTGCCGTCCTGTCCTCCACTGTTGGCCCTCTTGGAAATTCCCTCAGCAGATCCACATTTCCCAAACTTAGACGTGTACCATCAATTTCTTCTAGTACTTTCTGCCACTTTTTTGACTTCTTGATGAGATTGTCAGCTTCAAGCCTCAACCATTCTTGAACCTCCACAATATCTTCTGGTGACAGAAGATCAATTGCTGCTTCACATTCTGAATCCAACGTGGTGCCACTCTTCTTCTCCCAAGTATGATGATACAAGTTTTTTGTTATGGAATTCATGTCCTCTCCTGCAATTCTTATTGACTGCTTCAATTTCTCCTTCAGTTCTTCCCTTGACACGCTCTGATCCTTGCGTTGTGCACATGGTGTACGTTGTTTTACACATTCCGTCCTCAGGATGTCCACCACTAGACTCACTCCAGGAGAGCCCTCAGCAGATGCACAGAACGCAAATAACTTTTCAAGGATGTGCTGCTTGACAAACATCCAAACCATCTCTCTTGACTTGGTGGACCTGATCATCACATCAAAGAAACTTCCATCTGCACTATTTTCTACGATAACATCGTGGCAGTCGTGAAGTATAGAAATCAGGCTGTACTTGCAGTTGTACATGAATCCTGCCTCATTTTTCATCGATCTCCACAATGTAATCTTCACGTCAGAGAAAACCAACATGCACTAATTAGTCGAAAAAATCTACAAACAATGCTTCAGAATAATACAATACTTCAAATCTCATGATTTTTTAATGGAGAGGTTCAAGCCTGACGTAGCATACCTGGAATTTTGGGAAAAATCCAGTGGACAAAAACGTCCGCCTCGGATCTTTGCAGCGAATTCGAAGACCCATATATACGGACAACTCCTTATCTGCGGCAGCCCAATTCCATTGCAGTTGACTATTACTCTCCACCTTGACCAGTGTTGGTACAAAGAACTGCGACTCTCCGTTTATTCCTGACACCTTATAACAAAGGTCTAGACTTTCCAGCACACTTTGTACGGTCATGTGATCGAAACCAGTGTATCGATCCGTTTGTAGACGCTGAAGGAGGTGATCATCCACAAATGTGTTGAATTGAAATTGGCTCAAGAACCCATCATTCGAAATCGGATATTCTGCTCCCGAATTGGACTCTGCTGCATGTTCAAAACCTTGCCCCATGCCTATCAAGCGTCCTAGAAACACATTTGTAAGCCAGTTGGGATTCGCTACCAGTAGATTTGAGTCGCGAAGCCTAATAATGGTTCCAGAGTCCTGGAGATAGGACGCTATAGCTTGCAAAGCATTGAAACGGTTGGGAGCAGGAAGATTCTGAAGCAGACTCTTCAAAGCGGGGTGCGCTTCAGTACATAGAGCGGAGAACTCATCATGCGTGATGACTGGTCTTTTCTCATTCTCTAAGGCCCACTCTAAAATATGCTGGCTCATTCGGCAGCATGCTTCAGGAACAGAGAAGAGTCTTTCAGTGAAAAGATCCTCCATCGTGCTATAAATCTGTGTGACAATTGGCCGCACGTCCTCCTTATGACGAGCATTGACACAATACACTTTGGGATGTATGTTCAAAACATCACTAAACTCCCGTTGTAGTCTGGACACAATCTGCTCTGCCATCTGAATGTAGTTGGAAACCCGCGTCTGTTCTCTCAGCCCGGTCTTCTTCTCCGTCTTGTCCTTGTGGGTCAGGACCACCATCACTGTCGGCAGATTGAATCCGGTCACCTCAGAGTTGGACGTGATGAACTTCAACCAGTAGAGAAATTCGTCTTTGAACTCTTCCTCCAAGTTTTGTTTCAGCTGCTTTCGATGTCGATCGTATAACGAGAAAACAAAAGCAAAAACGCAAGCTTTGTTGAGCTTCGGAAAAAGATACTGCTGAAGTGCTCTGAAGATATCTTGTCCACCCAAGTCCCATAGAGAGACTTGCATCGTAGCATCATTTTTCAGGACATGAATTTCAATGCCCAAAGTGCGAGGTAACATCTTTTTCATCACCCGAGTGTACCATGGTGTGTCCAACTGCAATGCGCAATGTGCAAGTGCGGTTTTTCCTACATGAGAACAAAATAAATTAGTTGCAGATAAGGTTTGGCCTTCCATGATTCCAAGGGATGTAGAAGCATTTTTATGAGAATGACAAGAAATTTTTTATAGATCCGAAGATAATCTAGAGTGTTTTTCCAAATATATGCAGATATAGATTTAGTACAACAAAGCACCTCATCAATTATGATGGTGTATCCAAATTCTTCAAATAACAAATGCAAAATCATGAAGAAGAATTTAGATGTGATGGTCACTTATATAATCCACGATGTCTTTTTTCATTTGTTTAAAAGAAATTATATAGCAATGATCGCATCAAATTGCTTGACACTAATATTCATAAGAATCAATAATATCTTCTGACGCAATGTACAAAGTCTAATCATAAAATTGCAACCATTCCTCCGCGAACATTGACGTTTATGAGTTTGCAACAATCATGAAATCTTGTTGATGCAGCAGACTTTAATTTTTTTTATTTCAAGAGGGTTGGAGCAAAAATTGCAGCTTGTAGACTTTTGTACCTGCCATGGGCGTTCCGCACAAGAACACTCGGCCGCATGTTGGAGATGTCCAAGACCATGTACCCATAACTGTCCGCAGCTCCGCCAGATATGATTGTTGTCTAGCCTTGCATCGAAATGATTCCTCTACTGCCGCTTTGCGCTGCCCATCATCTCTAGACCCACCTAAGATATGTAGAGTTTTCAGAGTTGAGTTGACGTGAGATAGCGCCATCAACTCCCTGAACGTCATGTCATCTTCAAGTATCGCTGTCACCGACAGCTTTTCAAGGCCTGTATTTCTTCTCAAAGATCTGAGAAGATGCCTCCATTCTCCTCCTGCTTTTATAATTAAAATCAGATCTTCTAGAAATGTGGTATTTAACCAAGCTGTCATTGCCCTCCGTACAGGATCAGAAATGGCAAAAGAGCAGGACTCTGCAATTGTAAGATGAAGAATTCTGAGGGTTGAGTTGGATCCCAGAGCTCCGAAGAACGCAGGCCAATTGAGCTCCACGCATTCCCATCCCTTTCCGTTGCGAAACGTTAAATACAGCTTCTCCAAAACTCTAGCAGATTTGATAAACTCCACAAGCTGATTGAAGGCACCCAAATCCAGACCCTTTCCTGTGGGACTTGCGGCTCGATCTACCTGGAGACACAAATTTAAAACTCGAATAGAGCAATTGGCACGTAGCCCTTCGAACAAATCTTGACTTTCGCAGCCCAGAAGATAAGCCTGTGGGTTGAAAAGAGTGAAGTGAGATAAGAAGGTAGTGGTTCGGAGAAACTCTGAGAGTACTCCTGATCTCAACACCTGCCAACGCGGCCCTCCCCAAGTGTGTATTTTCAAGCTGCGAACTGATTGGTTGGGGTGATCAGTTAGGAACGCCGATGCAATAAAACGATCCAATGCACATTCCTTTGGTCCGCCGGTTATAGAGCCGTTTGACTCTATGACTTGTGTGTTCCCACTGTTTTGAATCCCATCGTCCTCCAACTCTTCCAACTCTGGACTCAATTCTAGCTCTTCCAACTCTTGATGCACGGCCACAGCTTCTCCCAGCGCCTTCCCCGCAGTTTCACCCATTGGCACTTGATGAATGTGCAGACGTTTCAATTTGCTAGCGACTCCGATAACCCTAGAAATAAGAATGAACACTTCTTCCGTACCAATGTCTTCATTGCCGCGCAGATCAAGCTCTGTGAGATTGCACACACCCGTCCACGTCAATGCCTCGGCTATTTGAGCCCAATGGGTCATCGACATATCTGCATACGAGGCATCAAATGTCTCCAGATTCTCCATTGTGCGAATGATGCCTCCGAGTGCCCTTGCAGCAACATCTTCCAATTCTGGACATCGTTGGACAATGTGGGGAAAATAGTTTAACCCCAGGTCTAACCGTCTCAAGAATTTGCTGGACTGTAGCGGCATGTGCAGTGCCTCATACTCCCGCAAAGAAATCTGGCTAAGAAAAAGAATACAATCATCCCTAAGATTAGCACGAGTGCAGTTGCTCCAGCACAGACCCAAGACGCCAAGTATCTTCAGTCGAGAGTCCTCCCAACAACCAGCGCTCAGTTCTCTCCCATAGTCCTCGGAGAAGACTAATGTTATTTGCCGTATTATTTCACCGGACAAGTTTAGCCGCTCTCGAGGAGCATCCTCGCGAGCAATTGCATCCAGTTGTACCAGTAACTGCTCCACCTCGGGAGGCATTTGGAAGACTCTTGAACCGACCGGTGAAGTGCCTTCCACTGCATGATGGGAGTTGTGAGAACTTGGATCACTAGGAATCATGTAGCTCTCAACAGCATCCATTCCAATGACCCCCTCGGATGATAAAATGATCACGTGTAATCTAGAAGTGAATGCTCTGCAATTGAACGGAAATTCTCTTTGCGATGACTTCACGCAAGCCGATCTTTGCCCTCACAGCCTATCCTTCGGTCCTGGAAAGATCGTGCCCATGGAAAGTGTAAGAGAGAACCCAATTTCTTATGCTCTTGTAGATTCGAGGATGCTCTAGAGAGCAAAGTTCAAAATTGAACAAGACTCAAACCTAACGCTACGCCCTAAAAATGGAGTAGCTGATCAATAAAAACAGAAGTCTTCACAGGTGAAGCTGGAAGAGCCAATTCACTTCCCAACAAACGCGATGGTGGACATACTGAACCAATAATGACCAAACCATCAGTTTGACCTTCCTTCTAAGGAGCTTTTTATTTTTAACTAGACATACTCAGACCAGGAGCTGGCATGCTTTACTTGGTCAAACTCACAACAGCATTCTTTGAACTCATGTTCAAGCGTTTTCGCCTGCTTTTAATAACGTGAAACTTCCAAATGAATATGAATCTTACCTGGATAGATGGATGCTTACATTGCAAACTCAGATCGTATTCCTCCTATCACTGAGCCAGCAGAGGTCTGCTCTGTTAGAAATCACATCAGGGCAAACGTGTTGATGTTTAGCTACTGTGGATGGATGACATATGAGATTATTAAATAGAGGGATAATAATCCCAGATGCTTTCAAACTACCTCATCAAGATTCTGAAAGCAGAATTTTCTGGATAATAATCTCAGATGCTCTTTAAACTACCTCATTAAGTTCCTAAAAGCCAAATCTGATCTCGCAGCATGTGACTGTGTGTCGTAGGTCGATGTATCTACGGATGTGGTAGCTCAAAAAGTTCAGAATCTCTTCTTCAGGATGAATCACGGTCTTACAGAAAAGGTGAGCCGGAATTGAACTAGGAGGTTGTTTTATTTCCTTGTAAATATTTTGCATGTTGACGCATCTGCACATTTCAATGGTTCATAACATCCTAGCACGTCAAACGAGATGGAACCTCAATTTTTGACTTCGTAAGTAACTATTGCTCTAATAAAATGGATGTGATTCATTCTTTACTAAAAGACATTCAAAAAGATACCTGGAATTCAAATGCCTCAGTTGATGCAGATCACTCCCGTACAATTTGTTTCAGGCTCGCCATCTCACCAGCTACATCCGCCTGCTAAATGTCAAAGAATTAAAAGTTATTATTGCCAGATGCCCTATTAGGATCAAAGGCTTTAAGGATTTCATTCCACAAGTAATGATATTAGTCACATGTAGCATGACTGAGTTGGAGGCGTATTGGAACATTGAATCTATGAAGTATACCTTTGTTCTAAATATATGCATGTGCATTGTCAAAGCCCATGGATAAAGTATTTCCTTCCTCTTGAATCTACTTCCTTGAAACAAATGAGGCAGAAAGATTATTCACTAGTGCCATCCCATTATTGAAACTCGCCGAGGCAGCACATCTAAAATATGCATACCAAACATTGACACCTTGATGCTACGGAATGAACCTCAGCATAATTAAATGTTTTTCTATTCTCGAAGCTAAGCGGGGAATGTCAAGAAGATGTATTTACCACATCTTATTTCCATCTTTAAACAAGTCTCATTATGGAGTTCACTGTAAGCTGGAAGGCTGTACTACTACAGGAGCGGTAGATTGAATCTACCTTGATGTCAGTGTCTCAGTGAATCCAGTGGTATGGACAAGCTTTCCTCCGGTGGCTCGCTACGCGCTTGCCCTGTTTCGTGGTATAACTTGCAACAACCCGACTTTTTCAGGATGGGCAATTTCTACAGGGACGCCTGCAAATCGGGAATGGAAGTTTCGAATATGCAGGAGATTGGTTATGTTCACTGCGTTCTCACGTCAATCTAGCTACACCTCCTACTCAACTCAGAAGATTCAGTACAAACATTATGTGTATCGATGTCAGGTTCCATTGCGTCAAATTCATCATCATCAGCCCCGAACGGTGGGCAGAGAGGTATTCTAACTTACACAGTCTGATTGTTGTCACTGGGGAGGGAGGACTGCTATCTGCAGAGTTCTATGGAGTCCACACTCTGCAGAGGCTAGACTGTTTGGACTCGGTCTGCGGTGCACCCGACGCCATGGACGCTATTGGACCTTATTGGCCAAATCCTACCAGCACCAGCAACTCTCACTGCTACGAGCAGCCCTTTCAACAGCGTTTCATATCGGAAAAACAAGCAATAATCCCAACCCTTATCGGTGGTCAGAGTTGTCAGTTGCTTACCACACGCTTTCTCGTCGGGCGCCTTTGTTGAGCTCTAACGCCAGATCTGTCAAGCTCGTGATAATACCCTCCCCATTCCGCTCTGACGACGTTCTCTTCCGAGCATGCTGCACGATATTAGTTCAGATTATGATATCCTACGGAAGGTATTGTGTGTCTCACTCCGTGCTTTCCAATCTGCGCCTTGTGTCCGAGCAATGATTCAAAGGTGCGCTCAAACGCAAGTCTATCTACCCAAATTTAAAGACTTCACATCTCATCCACTTCCAAATGATAACCGGTTGGAGTGCAAGCAATTTCCACGGTTCCCGCAAATGTATTCATCTCCAGAGTACAAATAAACCACAATACTCGCAGAGATACTAGCAGCTGTTGAACTCCGCACATCTCCATTCGAAACGCAGTACTTACCAGAACTGCATCCACTTCTGTATAGGAGCTTCTGTTCTGAGGGTCTTCAAAGTGGCCACTGAAAATTTGATAATTCACGTAGATTCCCGAAATATATTGGTCGATGGTCAATACTGATGCCTGCATACGATCCCGGCTTCGAAAGGACAGTTTCTAACTTCTGCGGTCGGAGGACGAATGGATCGCCTTCACCATCCCTTACAGAAATTGGAAATTTCGAATGAACTTTGAGGCCTCGATTGGAATCAGCTGCTCTTTCAATAGACCATTCACAATCTATCCCAAGCAGGCTACGGAACACCAGCTTTCGTTTGCTCTTCCTATTATTGTAGTGTCCGTGACACCGGAAATAGAGCGAATATGGTACTGTATCAGAACATCTCTTTATCTGAAAAGAAATTTGTTTAGATGTAGCCACATCTAAACAACTTTCTGAAATGCAGAGTTTCACAACGCGTGTTCCATAGACTGAGATGATTTGCATTTGTCATTTTGTACGTTCCTCGGTTGCTATTCGAACATATTTTAACTATGATGAAAGAAAAGTTGACTGGCGTAAAAGGAAGTGGGACCCTACATTACTAAATTCATCTACTGCACATAAGGTTCTAGTCTTAGAAGTTCTAGAAAGATGATATGACATATATGAAACTTTGTCACGAAAGTCCAACCTCTGTGATTAATGTCAGACGCGCCATAGAATATTAAACGGTACTCCTTTGTTTGCCACTGAATTCAGGTGAGGCCACTGGAGCAAATTGTACCAAAAAGTCCACCTGGACAAAGTCGTCGATGGGGTAAGAAAGTAGTTGAAGATGCCCAACAGTACTCGGTCCATTTGAATTCATCAAAACCTGTGCATATCACCAAGTGACATAACAAAAAGTTTTACAATGCAAAATCCACATGGGGTAAAAGGGGGCTAGCCCCACTAGCAGTACGTCATCTAAGATATGCAAACTATGTAGTTCAAATGGTCTATATACTAAAAAAGCATATGAAAAATGATCATTTAACGTCATTGATCTTTTCTCGGTTACACCACCTAGTGTTTATATAATCAATGGATTGCATAAAATATTCCATACAATATACTAAAAAATATTATACGAATGCCATCTAGTATGGTATGCCCTTGCACACCTATCCTAAGTATCTAAGTCCATAGTTCCATATAACACTAAAGTTAGAGAAAAAAATAGATGAACTCTTGTAGACTTCGGCCTTGACGCTTCACTTGTCACCCATCGAAGAGAATGAGTAATCATCCCATCTGCAACAATATCAATGTAGGATATGTAACCAGAAACTTTGCAATAGAAATTTAAAACTCCTGAACTAAATATAAGTTTGCCCTAACCTAGGTGGATGCAAAGCATAAGCTCATGGTTCATTGAAGCCGGCAATAAAAATCACACTTTTTCAGTTATGTGTTTCTCATAGTACTTTGAAGTTTGCGTTATTCATCACGTTGCTAATTTAACCCGTGGGTTTGTCATGAATCTGGTAGTAGTATCTGATGTAGAAGGTATTTTGGATATGTTTTGAGGCTTTTTTTTTAACGATGATGTACATACATGAGAGTCTTTTTCTTGACATAGTGAATGCAATATTCTAGATAGATGGTGGATGACATGTACTTAGGAGTCGAACCAAATTTCAAGTACTTTTTGTGCAATGAGAGTCCAAGAGTGAAATTTTTCTTCTAGATAGATGGAATTAAATTATAATACTCAGCTGTGATCCTAAAATCTCTCTAAACTTGAAAAATCTAACACTCTATTGATATCTTGCAGCTAATCCTATATGTATTTAACTTGTGGTTATAATGTGTGAGAATTTCAGCACACATATATGTGAATAGAGCCACATGTTTATAGCTATGCATTTATTTGATATTTTTGTATATTTTCAGGTTTTCTTGAAATATAAATATAACTCATGGAGTGTGACATGTCAAATTTTCAAAAATGATAATTATTTTTTTAATATCAGGATTTAATTTTATCCATGAAAGAATTTTTTTAGCTTGTAAAAGGGATGACAATAGCTTTTGTGTTCACAACAGTAGAAAATTATTTTTTTAATACCAAATTGAATTCTTCGATAACAATACAGCTTAAATTTTTATACTAAGATGTTATTAAATCTCAAAAAAACTTAAACAAAAATTTTAAAATTGAAATTGTTTGAAAAAAGTTTTGATTACATTTGATTTCATATAATGTAAAAATATATATTGTTTATTATTATAATATATGATTTTAAATTTGAAAGAAAACTAAAATTTAATCAATTAACTTGTAAAATTCCACCAATATAGACTTCAGGAGCTGAGCAAAGTTTTTTATTGGAAAATTTGTGGTTTTGAAATATAGTTATCTGTTTGAGTTAGAACATAATGTACATAATAAACTGCTTTCCAAAAAAAAAAAAGATTACAAAAACTAATAAATCTTAAAATACTGAGAGTCAATATTGATTTATAAAGCTATTTTGTCCTAATAAAATATTTCCAATTTTTTTTTGGAAATTTGATTGTGTTAAAATGAACTTATTTTTATGATAACAAAAATTTTTAAATTATTATTATATTTTATTATGTATTTTTATTAATTTAAAATAATTAAATTAAATTATAAATTATATTTCAAACAAAATTATCCACAAATTATTAGTAAAATATTTATTTCAAAATTTCTGGAAATTCTTTAGCAGCAAATAAAAATATCTTAAATTTTTATTGTTTAATTGAATTCAAATTTAATTTCCTTCTTTTTTTAAAACACATTTCTAAACCATATTTGAAATTTTAAGTTTTCAATATGTGTTTCACAAAATTTAATTTTATCATCTTTTTTTAAGTAATAAGTTTTAACAAAAGTAATTATATAAATATAAATTTTGGGAATATAAATTTCTATTATCTTTATTCAAACACCTCTGTATATGATTAATCAAACTTCACCCAAAAAATTACGATTACATAAATTGAAGGATGATAATGGTTTATGATGAAAAAAATAATTGTTTTCACCATAAAATGTTATTGACTATTTCTCAAATGATATTCTTCAATAATTTTAAGTTTGAAAGTGTAACAGTATAAACACATATTAAAAATTTATCTTGTTTCATTTATCAACTAATAATTTATAACATGTTAAAATCTGAAAAAATGAAAAAATATCCATTTAATATATCATAACTTTTTGACATAGAGGATCACACTATGGTTATATTAAGATATATTCATTAACTTATATGATATTAAGCATTAATTCACTTCTGTAACATTTATTTTTTATGATAAATTACTAATGCAAAAGAACATTTCAGATTTCTTTCATTGTGAAAACTATATTTGTCATGAAAAATTAATGTAGATAATCAGATTATACTTTGTACCAAAAAAAAATCTTAAATTTTTTTTTTTGCGCGGTTCCTTCACTAGTTCATTTGCGTAATAAATCAATATATTAAATATTTGAGTTTCTTTAATATTTTATTTTTACAATTAGCTGATTTGTCCTTCTCCCATGGAAAAGTTTAAGAACCATGACTTCCAACTCAGAGCACAGCTGTACTACTTGCACATCATCAGTCACATCCTCAGCAGCCTTCTTCACCATCGATCTGGAAAAATGCAGCGACATGTCAACAAAGAGTCCCATGTCTGGAACATCATCATTGAAGAAAAAGCCTCAAAATATGTCCAAAATACCTTCTAGATCATATACTACAAACAGTATGTACTAAATGGCCGCTCGTAAGAGATCTTTCAATTCTACTGGCTGAATGCAGATGACCCCGTGGTAAGTACATTTCCAAAGGGCTGCCTCATAACCGGTAGAATTCTCAAGGTAACAGGGAATGGGATCCACTGGAACCATCAGGTTTTCTGGGTTCATTGTTTTTGTTCTTCTGAGCTGAGCCGCCAGGCGTTGGTACCAGCGGAATGGGACAATGCAATTTGCAGCTGCACAACCCCCTCAGGCTTTGGTTAAAACTTTCCAGACCATGAGGCACATACTAAATTATTGAGATCTATCATTGATTATAGCGAACAAGTTCAACTCGGACTAAGGAATCGGTTTCAGGGACTGCGCAGTTTCGTCTCATGCCTCCAAAGTCTCCGAGACCCGCTTCTCCACAAGTATATGGCCTTCTTTCTGAAGGTTGGGTCCACTTCGACTTCGCTATCTGGCACCCTGTGACTCAACTAGATGACATCTCTTCACAATGTTATCGCCAGTGTATTTTTCGGTCAACTAACATCTGGAAGAATCATCTTCGTAAAAAACAGAAGCTCGGGAAATAGTCTCGAAGCTCTCCGGACTTGCATGTATTTGTGTAGCAGTCGCTTCGCTTCGTGTGGTAAACAGTATTAATCAGAACTTAGCTTCCTGATTAGATTTCAGCTCTCTATGACCTACACGATCTAATTCCAGATCTTAAGGCTCCTTTCTGCCCCTGTAACTGCTCAGTTTACAGCCGGCTATCGAATCTCTTCCCTCCTAATATACAGACGCACACAACCTCAGTCCAAACAGGCAGATAATCCGTGGTGATTCTAGTTCTGCATCTTCAGCACTGGAGATGGATTGTGTTTGCATAAATTCTGAGTGGTTGTGCATCAAGGTCGATTGGCTCTCTTCGAATTAAAGTACACCTTGGCCCTGGAAAAGGATAGCTCTTTTGCATCTCGTAATTAGTTAACTTCTTGAAAGTTCTCCTTGATGCGTATGGTAAGCATATTCAAGTGCACATAACCTTTTGACAAATGAATAATCCAGCCATGATTTGTTCATAGTAAAGCTTGAAGATCTACAGTAATTATGTCAAATTCTGCATGGGAATAGAATTTTAACTTGGGATAAAAGAATGAACCCTCGATCAATTTCTGAGGAAAACGAAGTATAATAACAAAAAGGATGGGAAGACCCCATCAAATCCTACAAGGATGGAACCAAACCGGTAACATGGGGCTAGGCCCCAATAGTATCACACTCGGAAATATGTCCTACAGCACCTAGGATATCTGAACTATCCAAGTCAAAAGGTCTACAAACAACAGAGCATCCGAAGAAGCATCACCTAACGTGATTGCTCTCCTATGGATTGCACCAGCTAGTGCTCTCTATAGAGCAATGGAAACACGTTGCCTAAAATAGGCTATACAGTAAGCTAAAGAGAGTGATACCCCATGTCGCCTAGTATGGTAGGCTCTCGCGCACTCTCTCACAAACATGTCGAAGTCGGTGTTCATAGCTCCATATAACTCCAAAGCTAGAGGAACAAAGAGGTGACCTCTCTGCATACCTCTATACTTGGAGACCTTGGCTACTGCCGCTCCACTCGCCGCCCATCCTGGAGGATGGGTGATCACCCCCTCTGAAACTGTGTCTCTAGTAGGATCGGTAACCACCACATCAACCACAGTGACCTGGTCCTCCCGAACCAAGTACAGGTCTGCCCTAACCCTAGTCGACTGCAAGGCATACCGACGCTCTCTCCATGTGAGGTATCCACCCTCCCGCACCATAGCAAACACCACATCCCTAATGGCATCATGGGTAGCTATCCTCTGCCCTCCGAATGGACAACGAGTCATATGAACACCTGCTGCATCTAAAGTGATACCACACTCACATGTGAGTAATGAAGATGTAGATGGATGGACCAAGTCAAGACGGAACCTCATCGCTGTGGAGAACGTAGCTGGTGCGAGTCGGAAAGCCCTGATGCATGGTCGAGCCAAGATCCACGAGCCTGCACCCTTGCCCGAGCAAGAGCGTAGACGAGCTCTAGTAGTACGAGGGATGGCCGGATCCACTAAAAGTGAATGTAGAGCCTCCTGAAACTGTCGGTCCATCAAGATAGACTGTAGACCCCTAGTCCAATCGGTAGCCAAAGAGGAAAAAGATGGGAACTCATGTCGTACCTCCCGTGGTAAAACGTCTCTCGTATGTCGTAATAATACCTGTAAGGGAAATGATCCCGTATCGACGTCCCTCGTATATATCTCCAAAATAGGTCTATCTGCGATCACAAATCGAGAAGATAACAAAGGTGCAACTAGTGCCCAACTCGCCAAGAATGCCCTCAGGTGCCGTCTCCTCCATCGATAATAAGCCTACCCCTCCACACGAGATTGGCAAAGATGTGTGTCTCCTTGCCAAATCTCCAGTCACACACTCGAATGTCCCTGGTCCGATGATGTCACCAAAGACGCCCATGATCCTCCTATCAAAGGCTGTCAAACATGATATGAATGTAGGTGAAGGAGGAACAGTGCGAAGAAGATAGGTGGGTCGACGAGCAATACTAGATGATAGTATACCAAACGCCACCTGCGGATCCCCTAGTAGAGGAAGGTCGTCTACATGCAAAACATCCTCGGCCAATGCAACGTCAAGGTAGTGTGAAACAAAATCCTCAGACACTACTGGCACTCCTAGAATATGTAAGCCATCTGTCGATATCATACATCATTCTCTGGAAGCTTAAGATAAGGCGGAATGCCCAAAGGAAAATACTGAGGACTTGTTTCAAAGGTTAGTTTTTCAGCAGTTACTTATGGTTCCTCATAGTAAAAAGGCTTAGAGTAGCTTGGCTTTGAACAAGTCATATGTCTTTATAGGGCAAATTTTCCGACTATACAAATCTGCATTCTACTCAGTGTTGTTATTTCCTTGATGTTTGAACGATTTTAGGACGAGTGCTGAGTATTATAATTTACTTCCATCTATCTCCCGGGAAAATTTCACTCTTGTAATGACTTTGAGCGAGAAATACCACCAATGTTACGGAAGTACATCATTGAACATCCTGAATTTGAGCAGCGACAAGCTTGATTTTATGATTGCCCACGTTGGGAAGATTCTAGAATCGGGAGCACCTTGTAGCTCTTGCGTCTACAGAGGAATTTCACTTGGAGGGGGTAATTTGAGTAGTTTCTTCTCTGCCAAATCTCCGATTCTGAAAGAACTCACGCTGAGTGGCAACAGGTGGTAGACACAATGTCGGACGCGAATCTGATACTCCAAACATCCTTCCTTTGTTTGAAAGTACTGGATCTTTTCATCAATGGGTTTCGCGACCCAGTCACTTCCGGCCTTCATCTAATGCCATTTCTAATAAAGCTTCGATTGTAACACAACCCTGGCACAAGTACAGAAGATGGTAGGGAGTCAAAGTGGCAACATATGGTTACTACCCAAAGTGGCAAACATCTGATGGGAAAGAATCCAAGACCCGCAATTCATCGTAGAAAGGAAGTATACAACGATTTTCCTTTCCTCAACTCACCATGAACTCTTTATTTCCTCGAAATTGTAACCACTTAAAAGGGTTTACATTAAAACGTTGAGTGTTGCAATCTATTCTTCCATTAATCGCTTGTAGAGTTCAAATACACATGTTTGAGATACTCCCAACGGAAAGTCTGTAGTAATGACTTGTGCCAGACATGTTTGTTTGCACCATAGCTCTTCTTGTTATCTGGATACGGTTCCAGTGGCGTGCCAATCTTCATCCGACCAAGAGCCGTTCGATAAGGCGAAGTTTCACGAGCAGAAATGTCCGAATTCATGCGGTGGAGACGAAGGAGAGTCTAACGCTGTGGCAATCTATCTGGGCTCGCGGGAGGTGTTGCAGCTTGTAGCGTAGGCTTGATCACTGTATCGTCTGGATGCGGCGGAACTCGAAGAGTAAGCCAGTCACACCAGGCCTGCTAGCGGAAGTGGCCATAGAAAAAATCCATGGGCTGCACCGTTGGGATTGAAGCTGTTACCATTCAAGGCATGCATGTGACTGAACGCAATCGATATCCAATTCTCACAACTAATATCGTTCATCAACTACCAGCATACAAACGCCCTTCAGGTTGTCCGTTAGTACTGCTAGGGAATTCTGCCGAAGCAACCGAGATGAAGATGGTACCATCGAGAGTACTTTGGTTCCAGTAGTAACCTACTGGAACATCATTGAGTCCTGGAGCAGGGGTACCATGAATCAGCTACTCAACTATGACACAGTTGAATTACTTCTTGTACCATTAGAATGCGTTTCTGTTCGATTTCTCTTGAGCAGACCTTTACGCACAAAGGATGCGTACATGTAGCATAAGTGAAGGTAACTTACTCCTGATTGCAGCTCATCCGTCAAGACACCAGGTTCCATTAATTTGTCAACCAACGCTCTGTAACGTAATCTGAAGTGCTCTCCGCTCGTTCTCTCGATGACTTGAGGACTGGAGGTGACATGAACTAGAATATTTGCATCGGCCACTTTGACTTCCACCTATTAAAAGGGAGTTACGAGTGTGCGCAGGATATGCAAGGCATTGAAAAGGAAACAACAGTCTGAGTAAGTGACGTGTATTCAGTGCTAATGCTTGGGTTTTCTTCAGTAATATTGCATACCTCAAATCTCAGACTAATTTGATGGTTGTTCGAGATATAAGCGGTAGTAGCCCAGACTCCAGGAGTGCGTGGAAGATGTATTGTAGGTAGTGTACACAAGCCTTTAATGAACTTGAATGCTGCGTTGGGGATCCAGCTCACTTCGAGTTTAACGTCATCCGGTTTCGTGGCATCGACTGAAGTATCGCGTTCTCCTTTCTCGTCGACAATCTCCACGTCAACTTCCCCCAGTTGCCTCCCACAACATGCTTCCGTTGGTAGCTGCGCACATCATCAGATCCATGTACGATGACATGCACACAATGTACGACGGTAATGATGTAGTCTGTAATGTTGACCCAGCAGAGTACACTTGGGATTATACGACCAGAATATCTTTCATAGTGAGCAACAGATAAAACTAAGATTGTACTACGAGAATACGAGAATATGTCCTACTTCATTTATATATACTATCCCCTATTAGTATAGCGAAACCACTTGAAGAAGTTTACTTGCGATGGAGTTTGTGGCATTCACGCAGGACGAGAAACACAGTGGCTTTTCTCGATCAGTTCCTTAACGAGCAGACCATTTATACGACATCCTGTGTTCTGGCGTTGTGTCGACTCTTCTGATGGACTTGTTACCTCTCCAAGTTTTCGCAGAAATCTGTTGAGGACCTTGACTGGAACCTCGAGAAGATCAACGTTAGATTCTGATACGACTTTGATGGAACCTACATATCAGCATGCAACACACCGAAATTCATAGCTGCTCGTGATTGTGTACCCGACTTTAATCACATCACGGCCCTCTCAGAAAACAAGATGGATACTGCTGTTTCACTTGATAGCAGAAAGCTTTCACCTGAATCTATGCGGATGTATTTCTTCATGAAGTTTGGTTTCCTTATCTAGAGGGATGAATTTCATATCGATATGCTTATGAACAGACGTCACCGTCGAGCCTGATTCAAGACAAGTTCTAATGTGTTTCTATTTATTAGGTCTCGGTTTACCTTTTCTGCTAAAGGGGGCGGTGACTTTCAGCAATCCTACCAACTGCAGCTGACCAGTCTCATCAACCTGTTTGTGAAATCCTTACGTTTTTCATATATTTGAGGCTATGAAATGAAGGACGAGGGCCGTGGATCAAGTTGAACAAATTTCTGTCGTCGTGACTACGTCGATTGTGTTTTTAGCCTCAGACTAACAAACTGGTTAAACTTTACAATTTGCATGCAAGATGAAGACGTCAACCTCCCATATTATAAAATGTTGGGACCAGATTGTGAATATCAGGATCATGAGAAGCCAAAAATGTCTCGAAGTCAGATAAATTTTCTCGCAAGAAGCAGCACATTGTATTAGCTCCCACGAGGAAGTTCGTTGAAGAAATTCAGTCCATCCAAGACGACTTTGAGTTTCTGACCTCGTGCTGCTTGGTTACCGAACTTGTCTCTTGCCTTTAGAAACAAAGAAGAAAGCTAGGTGGCAATGATGACAACTTATTCAAGTCCAATTGACTGATAGGGTTATACCCATCGAGGTAAGCATGATTTTCAAATGCCCAGTCCAGCTGTCAAGCGCAAGAAATGATTAGTCTACTGTTTTTGAACCGAATGATTAACCTGGATTGTCAATTGCTGGATAATCTCTTCGGGATAAAAACTCTTCACGGCAAGCGTAGTGTCTGATAATAACTCGACCAGTGCAATGTCTCCCAGAAAAACTGCCCAACAGAACGTAAGTTGAGAGTCTTTCGCATTACCGTGCTAGTTAATGCCACATTCAAGAGCTAGTCGATGACTTCAATATATCATATCGGACGGGATTGATCTCAAAACGCACCAGAGCAGGAGGTTTCTGCAAGTGTTTTGCCGTCACTGTGGAGCGGTAGAAGTCCCACGCAACATGGTTGCATTGATGCCAAGTTCCGTCTGTCGAATATGATGTCCTACAAGGTGAAGCGATTCACCCGACGCAACGACTCGCAGCTTTATCAGAAGTCCGTAAAGTAAATGATCTGATTTATTTTTATTTTCGTAGAGATATAAATTCAATATTTATTGTTACTAACGTTCTTGATCAGCTCATGACGATAATGAGGTGCAGGAATCTCTACGTAAAGAAGTCGGACAGAAGAATTAATCTCCAGAAGAAGTGTGTCTCGCTTTATCTTCAGTCTCATCTCTGGATCAGTTATGCTTATGGTGGTGGACATTTCAACCCACTGACCATTCTTCCCAACTGTAACCAGCGTGACCTCTTTCAGATCCCCAATCGGCAGAGTATTGCCAAACTCGTCACGTTTCTCGACAAACAAAGGGTACTTATGTTTTTCGTCTAGCCTGTGCACTTGATAAGGCATGTTATTTAGATATGTCTCCAACCTACCTTTATCATTACTTAGATTTTCTTACTTAGAACCTATCGTGATAGGGAAGCAGTAGATGAGTCAGAAAAACATGCTAATGGAGTTCAAACTGAAGGTCAAAAGATGATATGAATCTTATACAAAATAAGGATTAGAATATTTCTCGACAATAAGCTACCACGCCTAGCTATAGATGGGAGTTCATTACTATCGTCAATAGAGTTATGGGGTTCAAGTAGGCACCTGATGGTCAGGCTATGTCGTGTGTCACATGGACCCTTGTGTGTGCAAATCGTCCACTTTGGTTTCCCGTCAGCTGCTTCCACAATAAGAGTACGTATTGCTGGTTGCGCGAATATATCATCGTCACTTATCTGCACATACGAGTTCTTTATTCTGTATATAATAGCACATAGTACTAATACGAGGAACTGGGTGGCACGTTCAGTACTTCAATCTTGAGAAGAATCCTCAACACAGAAGGTCATACACGAGAGTTTGAATGCGCCAAAGCATGGAAACGATCTTCATCTGGAATGGGTACGTATATTTGTCTCTATGCTGTGTACACACTATATGGCGGAAATCTACTTACTGACAAATACTAGGTCTCAGGATATTTTTACTACACGCCTTTTACTGACAGCACCCTCTTCATCGATGTTATTAAACAGCGAACACAGTAGGTGGATTTCATGCTTACATGTCTTTTAGTAACAAAAACCTCTTCGTAGGCATCGACGCTATTAAACTGCAAACATATTAGGAGGATTTCATGCTTACCAGTTCGAATTGGAAGGCGTATTCCCCTTTTCGTGTCAATCTGCTAAAATTTGGGCCTTTGGTACTGAAGCTGTACAATCCTTTGACCCCGCTCGGGTGAATAATACTTTGAGAAGTTGTTTCGTGTAGCAGTTCCAATTGTTCAGTTTTATCCTTTGCCTTAAAATTCCTTCTTGTCAGCAATCCACCATCCTGAGACTTGAGCATTACTTTCAGTGAAACCTTCATAGAAGCACCAGTTTCATCCTCCCCTTCTTGAAGGAAGGACCATGGCCTTTCCGGGGACAGGCAACCACCAGCACATCCTCTGGAAGGCCGTAATCCGCTCTTACAGTTGTGGCGCTTCGTGCTAGCGCCTGCAGCCGAGCATACAGTCCTCATGATGAATAGAAAACGTTTGTGCTCGCAAATGCTCATTTATCTTATACGGTTGAATCTAAAGTACGATATGATATTGTGCTCAATCATCATACTAAACGTGATCAGAAAGCTAGAATGGGTTCGTAATTATCACCAGAGTTCGTTTAATGAGGATCAAGCAGGGGCTGATTACGCCAGAGTGACATATGGGGAGATTTCCATCATGTTAGCATTGAAAATCCCCAATCCAAATAGTCAATCAACAAAAATCTAGGCGGTGATTCTTGCAGCTCAGTGTCCACTACTCATTAGCGGTTTCTTTGCACTTAGTATTACTGGTGGCACGGTCAGATCGGCTGAGCCTCTAATTAGCATGAATGGAGGTGCTTCCAGCAATAAATAAACTGAGATGTACAACTCTCTGATACCTTCCTCTTTTCAGCCGAGGGTGTGCGATGACAGTCAAATACTAATAAGTACAGATTACTCAAGTGATAGGGACATGTGAACTCACGAACTGAAGACCAAAATGCTTAGAGTCTTCTTGATTGAGAACCTCAACAAAGGAAGGAGAGGTTTCTCCGTATTTCTTGACTAGATTACTCCATTCTTTTTCATCAACGTTGTGGCACTGCATCAGAAAATCAACAACAGAGATTTAAGGTGAACGATAACCATCGGTGGTCAGGTTGATCATTGATTCCAGCCAGCGCCTGACTGAGCATGAAGATTTCTATATACCAATTTCATCATGACAAAGATGCTGTTCTCAAGTTTTACAAGGATCAGAACCATGGGCAGAACTTTTGGTTCCTCGAGTTATTTCTCTAGATCTATGGCGTCGACTTCAAATTGCACAGAAGTAGGCGACTTCTTGTGCTTCTTCTTCTTCTTCAGACCCATTGAAGCAGCAGATGAAGATGGGAGTAAGCTGGAACAATCTGAAGGACAGATAACTTTTCGTGTTAACAAGTCCTTGTGCTTTCCATTCTTAAGTCTCTTGTCTGAAAAGGTAGTGCATAAAAAATATATTCCTTTTACTGCATGTAGTTGCTGTGCAACCACCAAAGGCATCAGAGACCCTCCCAGCAATGCAGGAGCACGCGACACAATGTTGAAGTTTGAGGGAAGTTTGGAACGTCTCGTACTCGTGAGTAATGATCAGAGTGTCACTGAGCATTTGTCATGTTAAAGGGATGACCACGTACGTGCACAAGACCTACCATGTAGATCAAGGAATCACATTTTCCGAATCTACTTTTCTCTTTTTAGGAGATAGATAATACGTGCTAGCTACCGTACTTGCGAAACTGAATAAAGGACGGCAGATGAAACCATTACCTACAAATCATGTTCACTGCGCCTGCAAAAGTTTCAACAGTAGGAGTGTGCCTTTCGGTAAATATTTTGTCAGACTCCGTAAACCAGTACTAAGCTAGCACTACTGCAGTAAAGACTGTGCAATAACCAAATGGTACAAGATCATGATAAAAATGACTTGACAAGGTTAACATCGACGAAATGAGAGGACAACCCCAGCGCCTGGATTTTTATTGTTGTCGACTTATACCTCTTTCATGATCTGTGCCTCCACAGTAAAAGAACTCCAGTGTGACCCAAACTGCACCTTTGATTTCGGAACAGCCTCTACCAAACTTTAGCCTTATAGGAGTTTCGTGACTAATTTCCCATGTGTATAGCTCGTTATACTTTATCTTCTTGTGGAGGATAGCCACTGCAATAAAGCCATTGGGTCACTTGTTCTACATTTTATTCATAGAACGTGATACCTCATTTAGTTGTCCTCCCGGTCACTAAGTACCAGCGATTGTAAGGATTGGCAAAAAATTATTGAATCAATGAGCACAAGTTGTTCCTTTTTACAGATTGGTGAAGAAGTATTTCCTCTTAAACTAATCACCTGGCTTATTTACTTTCTGCTGAGGCTTTGCTGGTGAAAAAGGAAGGTCGGAGGATCCAGAAAGGACACTTCTTGATCAAATTCTTCATGCATCTTTTGGAACCAACTCATGTACACTCTTGATAATTCCTCCATTGGGAGAAGCTTGTCCATGTATCTAATTCGGATTTTTACTCCTACATCAGCGTACAAAATGCGCAATGGAACAGTTATACTTTGGAAACAACGCCATCGGAATGCCTTCAAATTGTAATAATTCGCATTTAAACAGACAGTTTAGGAATGTAAGATTGCCTACCATACATGTAGATGTGTATCTAACGTTATACTATAATAACTTGAGATTATTACCTTCAGCTGATATCCCATCATGGGAGCCTCCTGATGTCCTGAGCGCAACTGTGAAGGGATGGTCTTTCTCTAAATCCGTCTTCACAGGCAGAACATTGACATTACTGTTCAGTCTATCACCACTTTTAGTGTATCAGCCTTTGAAACACTTCGAGAAACTGAAAGCGGGATTTTGTTATTTATAATCAAAGGTTACATTATGACATTATTCTGGCCATAATTTCCCTAACCTTGCTCTGTGTCGGATGGAAACCTGGGAATAGAATGCAAAATTTCTGTCAATAGGAATTATCTATGTATTATAATCTTAGGACTAAAAATTAATCAATGAAAGTGAGAAAGTGCGGATAAGGTTTCTACCCAAAGAACACCACCAAGCAAGACCTAGAACACCGTCCCACACAAATTCAATCTGACGAAGAAGAAACAAATAAAGTTATGCTAGATATAATGCAGGTCCTACTAGAGTATAATCACCAACAAATGCCTTTACTCTCTTTGTCCAGATGCCATGAAATTCTCCCTGTTTCTTGAGGGTAAGAGTAACATCCATGAAGCGGAGATTTGGCTGCAATATTACAAGTAGGTACCATCTTATGTACATGTATCATCACTTTCCTTTGAGATTTGAATTTCATAAAGTTTGTTAACACACACGCTTATGTCGTCTTACGTCAGGAGCCGTTGGGACTGATGAACATCGTGCCCATTTAGCGTCAGGAAGCAATTTCATTTACTTCCATTTACTTCTTGCAGCATCTCTCTTCCCTGCATTCACATCCAGGACAAAACTACACTAAGACTCCGATATTGCTGACCACAGAAGTCTGAGAGACCAGCTGTTCAGTTTAACCTTGCGTCCAGAAGAAAGTAAGCAGCTCTCACCCTTATGTTTGGAAAATAGTCGCACTTGATTCGACGTTGATATCCCGATTTTGAGAACCTGGAATCAAAGCCACTGTCACAATCCCAACTCTTTGTAAAGAGGGTGATGATAGAGAAACTTTTCACTACGCGTCAAACTCAGCCTTCTATGTTACATGGTGTACAGGGAGCTTTTACCCTCAACAGGCTTTGGGAATTCCATATTGCATACAAAAGGCTCCCCATTACAAGTGTCCATGTTGCTGATGCTGATCTCGCAGTCAGTTACCTCGATCAAATCTTGATTGTTGACCTGATGCCATTGAACTCATGGACAAGAAAGTCAATATCCCAGCAGATTCTTCCATTTTTTTTTTCCTTGACTAATTACAGGAAGTTTTCAAAGTTGATAGAGAGCCCTGATCCATCAGGGCACTTGATCAAAACACGTATTGGAAGTTCTATGGAAATTATGAGAGTCATGAAGTAGATTGGATTAGTCTTGGGATTGCGTCTCTCGATATAGTTCATCGTAAGTAACATCTCACGGGGTGCACAGCTTTCAGTCTGAATCATGGAAGATCCAGCTTATCCGAAAACTCACGGGACACGTTACTTTAGATGAGACACCATCATCACTCTGCTTTCAATTAAACAGACAGAACATTAGTTCATGAAACTGTGTGGAGTGAAAATTTACAAATTATTATTGAAACACCATACACTCTGCTAACGTCAGAGGACTCTGAATTCCAGATTAGGCCCCAATAATACAGATAGCAACCTGGGATGGGTTTTAGATCAATCAGCGACCAGAGAAAGTCCACGAGAGCATCAAAATAGACATGTGGTGCATGGATTTACATGGTTGTTTCTACAATCTTGTTCGAAACCTTCTCCGACAACCACGAGATACTTACACGAGCGACATGTAGCCGATCATGCGCACCGATTATTTTTTTTTAAATTTATGTTTTGGGCTTGCTTTTGGCGTGCTTTTCAGATGTAATCTAAATGTTCCGAATCTATCTCTTAGCTTCTACGGACTCTGTAGTATGCCTGACTGTAGAAACTGAGTATTCATTATGACGCAGTCGGGCACTACAAATTCTCAGTTGTATATGCAACTGCTATCACCCAACACATCTTTGGCTTAGCACTTGGCAGTGCAAAACTTGTGTACTCGTACCCTTCATACTCCATACTCGACCTTTGTTCTCGGCCTTCGTTCTCCTAGACTGGAATCGAAAGCGGTTTACTTTGAAAAAAATATGGCCACCATCGGTAGAAGGTATGCTCTGCTTTGATATTCCAGGAGGGACGAAGTCTGTTGCAGTTCGGAATCAAACCGGAAAAGTTTCTTCGTGTTGTCAGCCTTTGTGTCGAGGGTGGACAAAGGACAACATTGTAGGATGGAGCGTTGTTGCTTCCTTCTAACTCTCGTCTGAATTCTGAGTGCAGACTGAATTTCTCTCTCGCTGTTTAGATCCTGAAATATGAAGGAATGTACTACGCATCAATGATTTTCTCTTCTTTCGTCGACATTACCGGTCCAAATTATTGTCTGGTCTCACCTCCAGAGTATCTATGAGGCAGAGATACTCATGATCAGATTGAAACTTACCCAGTCCAAGAGTAAACTCCGATACCAGACTCCCCACTACTTGCTTCTGATGGCATGTGCTTAATCTATTAAGCAAGATTGTTGTGCACATTTACTTACTCTTGAGACAATTGAGTTTTGTTATTTCAGTAACAGAATAGAACCCACGTTAACTTTATTGAGGCCTGCACATTACCTTTATGTAAAGTATATGTCTTTTAGTTGACGCTTTAGCTGCGCAACTTTCCAGTAGTTTCTGCCATCCGCTTCCTTGCTTATGCAGTACTGCTCTTTCAAATATGTTATCTCCACCTGTTACATTGAAGAATCTAATTCGTTCTTAAAGTAGCTCATGCAGATATATGATTACTAGGAGAATCGATGTTAGTAGCCAGCCCAGTAGATATGAAGTCTTGAAGTTCAAGTTCTCGCCTTTGTAAAAGATCCATGAGGAGATTTCTCACGTTCTTCTTGTGTCATTTCTCTCAAAGAACCCCGAGTCTGCCAAAAGTAGATGCGATGGTCAAAAGTTCTGCGGACGGAGTCCATTGACTGTCGGACAAATTTCTTTCCAGCATAACTCAAGATAGAAGGTAATTTGTTGAGTTCCGACAAATTGAATGACCTTGCTCTACAGGTGGATTTGATCATAAAGGGATTAAGTATGTAGAATTGATTATATGACTAGCAAGAAATGCCCGTTCAACCCAGGGGACATTTATACTTTTTACTGCGATTAGGTATATAAGTACTCTTCGGGCAGGTTCAATTTGGGTCTGCCCTTTGCTTATACGTTACGCAAGTTGTACAAACCAATTCCAGACTAGCCCGTCTAAGGTTTGACCATCTGATCCTAGAGTCATATTGTCAGTCTTACCTTTTATACTCTCAGACCAGTGAACGAGAAACATTGGATCCGATATAATTCTTATGAGTCCATTATAGTGTCCGTGGTTATCTTTACAATTGTTCACCACTTTCTTAGCATATGTACTGGAGTCGCTCTGCCCACAATTCTTTCACGTAAGCTGGCGAGAGGATTTGCCAGGATCATGTTCTGACTAGTCGCCTTTATGGCCTGGCTGGGTTGGGTTCCCTTTCCTTCACTCCTACAGGATCTCTAAACCCGCCCATCGTCTGTTGGATGATGTGAAGCAGTTACTTCCCGTGGTTGCTCTATTTTTGTATTTTCACCCTGACCATCCTCAAGGCACCTAGTGATGTAAGGTCCTTGCGCACTTCCTTGATTGCTCAACTCAGTTCTGACCGCTAACAACATCAGTCAAAGCTTTCACCCAGAGAGATCCCTGGGTTACTCCGCCACACATATACCAACATATTCTGCTTGGGATATGTAGCCCCTTATCAGGCAAGGAGTGCGTATCAAGTTGGTTAACTTGACCTTGACCACCCCAACTAAGAGGCCCACCAAGAAGGGCAGTCCCCTTGGATCAACTACTCGCAAACATGATGGATTATTAGCTCAAGGTGCCACATTTACCTGTTGCACGTATTTCCCTATGGAAGTTTGACATATTCGCAGGAATATGGGTATTATTACTAACCAAAAATGAGCCTCGCATGGCACACTTGTTATGAATTTAATAGAACCTAAAATAGAGGAAACACCCGATAAATGAAGACTAAAATTGCTAAATCAACAGATCCTCCAAAATGACTGGTTATAGCACTTATGCGTGGATAGCATATGTGTTGAATAACTTCAGCGTCGTGATTGCTTAACGTTATACGCGATACATCTCTTTATGGATCAGACTATACCTTTATCTATCATCTTGGCATGAAGCCTTTGGAGAATGCTTTGGATCTACTCAAGCTTTTCTCGATTCTTCTTATAGTAGATTGCTCTCGATCAGAGCTCCAACTCCAATGATTTCATACCCTTGAATCGGCCTTGGAAGAGTTGGCTTATGCCAAGCACATCCCAACTATGCCTAGTCTCTAATCGATAGAAGTGTGGTCTTTGGATGATCTGAGTAGATATGTGTAGCCTACGTCTTTTAACCTCTAATAAAGGCCTATCAAACTTTTGAATTAAGCCAAACATGATAGAGATCCGTTGTTTTCTGTCTCTATTATACAAGAAGAAGGACCCTTCTGCCTCTATAAAGCCAGTAAGCCAATCGATGTTGATAGCCATATTTGCCATCCAAACAGGATTGACATATGTCTTTTGAAGAGTAGCACTCCGCAATTGCTTACAGATGGAATACTTGTGCTCTGTCATTAACTTTGGATCCTCCAAAATCCGATGGGCTTGACGAAACCTCTTGTAATGGAATTACTTGCTTGTTAGGCATGGGTATTGATCAAGGATAGGAAATATTATCTCTGCTAGATTCCTTCTATCCCGGATCCGATACACTCCTATGGTCTTGTGCATATTAACGGACCTATACCAAGTATCTTCTGGATGTAATACAAGATCCGTAGATTGTACTTGCCTTGAGCAATGGAGAAGTTAAGGTTGTACTTGCCATTTGGAAGCACAATGCTAAAGCAGCCATCTCTATCTCTCATACCAATAATCCATAGTAAGTAATTAGATGATCATGATTATCATCATTTAACTAAGTTGGTTAAATCATTTTAATGTATCAATGTAAATAATGAAACGTTTATACTAGTTTGATTTGGCAAAAATAGAAGTCACTACTAATGTTCACTTGAGAAGTTTAAAAGCCACAAATTCCTCTTCATCCTTGAAGATTAGGTCTAATTCATTCCCTTATTCATTTAAGTTGTCAAGGAGTATGTTTTTTTTGGGGAAGAAAAAATATGGATATTTGATAATATCTCACCATATCTCAAGAAATTTATTCAACTTGATGAACGTCACCTCAAGTCAAAGATGCATTCACATTTTTCGGATCCATTGTTATGCCATATTGTAAGATGATAGGATCCAATAACAAGATTATTTACATCCAAAAATACATCAAGTCAATACTTTGGATTCAAAAAGGCTTTTGTTTGCTCCACACTTTGTGGAATTTTTATCAAATGCTACCGTTTCTTTTCATATACACAAAAATCATCTATAAAAAGTCATAAAAAATTTTAAATAAAAGGGTCAATCATCTTATCCATGAACCTTTGAAAGATTGTTCAAACATTACATAGACAATAGAACATTATCCAAAAAGCTAAAGTTTTCAATGTTGTGGAAAAATGGTTCTACGCTAATTTTTAATGATGATTTCAATCTGATTATAGCCACTGTAACCATCTTTACAACTATAACACTCATGATTAGTTATCTTTTCTATGAAAGTTAAAATATAATAATTATTTTTTATGACAACATTCAATTTTTTATAATTAAAATATACACGTAACTTACTGTTCTTCCTCTTGATTATCATCATACCAAAACCCTTTCACAATTTTATACCTCAATGATGAAACCGACCTCCTTTAGCTTGTCAATCTCGTTGTTCATCATCACAGATGTAGGTGGATTTAAACAACGTTACTTTTGATCAATTGAAATAATTTTGTCCTTTAATTTAATGTGATGAGCCTCCATACTTAGTTGCATCAATTCCTTGTAAGTAAAATAAAAAACATGGATGTATTTATGAAATATATCCAAGAATTTTACTTGCATCCTCCTTAGTAATCTTCATCGGCCATGCAAGCTTTCCCCTTTTACCTTCACTTTTTGATCGTTTCATCACCTCTTCCACAATATTATATTTCAGTTGCATACATAAAATAGAGAAATCATACATTTCAAATTTTTTTGGTTTTCTTGATTGACTCCCAATATTGAGTTGAGTGATCTAGCTTGGTTGATACTCACTTCAAATCAATTTCTATGTAAACCTTACTCTCTTCTTTTCATGTGCAAGATGTCGTGCACATACATATTGCATCACAACATACATCACTGTCATATCAAACATCACAACACATAGATCGTCATACACCAACACAAGTATACCACAATCGTTAGAGTTTTCGAAGTAATCTTTTCTACTCTCAAAAGGACACTCCGCTCATAACCATAGCATTACAGTCAAGCCAAACCCACTTTGTGCTTCAAAGACTCCAAGTTCTCGCACAAGCTACTATCCACCATAGCCACACTCTCAAAGGCTCAACTTCGAAAACTGCCCTCCAAGGAGCCCTAATTCGAACTCTACCCCTTAAGCCCTAGGACCCCTAACGGCGATGTCGGCCCTAACGGCAGTTCCAGCGCAAACGGCGCTAACTACACAACCGGCTCTAACTGTTGTATATGCTCCTGCATACATGCACCTACCTAACTAAAAATGCTACTACATAAGTCGTGACAGCTGTCGTGCACATACATATCATATCACAACATACATCGCTGTCACATCAAACATCACAACACATAGATCGTCATACACCAACACAAGTGTACCACAATCGTCCCCCTAACTGGCGGTTAGGTCCCTCTAACACCAGGTATCCATCTAGTCCATAACATGATATGCCCTTCGTGGGGCTAAGATCAGGAGGCCGGCTGCTACAATGCCCCATCGTTAGTCGCCTATCTGCAATCCATATCATGTAACGGCCAGACCGGCTTGCCTGCTAAACGCATCGAGGATATCTCCAACACCCAGTGGGCACTGTATTGAGAGGAGGTGTCAAACATGACATATGTCATCCTCTCGAACAAGAATCACAAATCAACATATTGGTTGCTCCACCAACTGATCCACATAACATACATCTCAAGCCTGCACGTACAACTGCCAAGCTTGGATCCATAGAACCATCAATATTTGGAAGGTGACATGGCACACAATTACACACATGATACTCCAAATCACACCATCACGACCCTCCAATACCAAAACTCTAGAAGGTAAAACCTCACGTACTCGTAGAATGGTGCGACCAGCCATAACATCCGTACCATGTGGTCGGTGCACTCTGCTGTAAACGTAATCACCAACATGAAATCTGCGAATTGAAGGTCGATATCCACCTCCTCGGATGGTCGCATAACGCAAAGTATCTCTATGCTGAGCAATAGTCTGGTTCTCAAATGCCATGGGCATGACTCTACGGAAGAGTTCTGCCCTTGGAGAACACATCCTAACCCAAACATCAGGGTTATCCATGTCCAAGACTTCACCTGACTCTCGACGGATAGCTGCAGGTAAGTCTGGATCTCTACCATATAATAAAAAGTACGGTGAGAATGACGCTAGAGATGCTTTCCAGCTAAATTGATAACCCATGGCCAACCATGGTAGCTGGATATCCCAGTCTCCCAGATGACCTTTCTCCAAGCCAAACTTTCGCAGTCCTCTCTTCACCGTCTGAACAACTCTCTCTGCTAGACCATCAGCCTCAGGATGATCTCTTGAGGTGGTATGATGATTGATCAACGCTCGATCACACAAAGCCTGAAACTCATCCAAAAACTTAGTACCCTGATCAGTCAACACTTCTACTGATGCACCAAATCGGCTAAGCACTACAGCTAAGAACGCATAACCTATTCCCTCACTTGACTTGTCGGGCAAGGCCACCAACTCAATCCACTTGGAGAAATGCTTCACCATGACCAACACATATCGATGATGTCATATAGTCAATGGCAAAGGTCATGCAAAATCCAATCTCCAACGATAACCAAGTCCCATCATCGGTAGAGGATGTAGTTGTGGTCTAGGGGCATTGAATGATGCTCGAACACGATGACATACCATACATCTGGCCACAAACTGTTGCACCTTAGTTTGCATACCTCTCGACCAATAATGACTTTGAAGTAAGCTATATGTCCGCTTTACTCCAAAATGACCTAACTCCTCATGAGCATGTCTGACCAACTGTGCTCTTTGAGATGGAAGTGGCACAACACAAACGCTGCCATCTCCCCATACTCGAAGAAGGTGTCTACCTTCCCATATGAACCGTCGAGCTCTTTGTAAAACTCGATCCCGCTCCTTTGCACTCAAGGTGCCCAACAAAGTACCGGTACAAAGATACTCCAACACCAGCATATCATCATGGATGTCTCGGTTTACCATCAAATAGTCCTCAGTCTCAGCGTCCAAGGCTAACATATCTGCTCTCTGACCCAAGAGAGATATCATATAGCTCTCAAGCGCCAACATACTCAAAAAGGCATATGCATGCCAACCCGGCACCATCTCCTCATCAGTATCACTGTGCCATCGAGCCTAGGTTTCGTCAACTTGACTTGTATATGGATTTCGACTTAACCCATCCGCATCACGGTTCACCACTCCAAGTCTATGAATAACCATGAAATCATACTCTTGTAGGATAATAGCCCATCGTGCAAGCTTTAATGTAAGCTTGTCTGATTCCATCAACCATTTCAACGGTTGATGATCAGTGATGAGAGTGAAGGAGTTTCCAAACAAATAACATCTGAAATGTGCCACTGCCTAAACAGCTGCCAAACATTCTCCTTCATAAGAACTATACTTCGACTCCGCTACATTTTTGGAACGACTTGCATAAGCCACTACAAACTCCTTCACCTCATCATCATGTTGGGTAAGCACTACTCCCAAACCCAACATACTCCAATCAGTATGTACTTGAAACAGACGACCTCTCACAGGTCCCCTCAAAATAGGGGCAGATTTCAACCTTCCCTTGAGCTCAACAAAAGCTCTGTCCTATTCATCTCCCCAACTCCACTCTTGATCTAGCTTTGTGAGCTTTGGCAATAGTGTTAAATACTTGCACATATCAACGATAGAAGTTTGCAAGTCCAAGGAAAGCTCGCACCCTACTCACATCTGAGGGTTGTGGAATACGCAAGATTACCTCCACCTTGGTTTGCTGAACTCCCAATCCTCATGGGTATATGGTATGACCCAAGTACTCTACTTGCTCATGAAAGAACTTGCACTTTCCAGGATGCAACTTGAGGTCATGAGCAATCAGTTGCTCAAATACCTCCTACAAATGTATCTCATGCTCCCTCACTGTAGCACTATACACTATAATATCATCGATGTAGGCTCGGGCACAATCAAGTCCAGCTAGGATCCTATCCATCACTCTTTGCAACTTAGCAGGTGTATTCTTCAACCCAAATGGTAAGAACTTCCACTGATACAAAACATCCTTGCCATGCGAATCAATTGCCCAAAAGATTGTCTTGGTCTTATCCTCATCTCGAATCCGCAACTGATGATATCTTGCTCAGAATCAATGTACTTGAAAAACCTTTGCATGCCCAACTGCATCAAAGATCTCCCCAGGTGTAGGCATAGCATATCGATCAGATTTTGTCTGTCTATTGATAGATCAGTAGTCACCACATATACGTTTATCTGTATAATTACCATGTATATCCTTTCTTGACTTGCATCACCACAGCATATGCATACTCTCCATATGATATCTCCACTAATCCAGCTTCAAGAAGGTCTTGACACCTACTTTGGATCAGATCTCTCTCCATATCACTGTATCGATAGGGACGACGGAAGACTGGTGCATCTGTTATCAAGTCAATCTGTATGCCATGTCCCTTCAAATAGCCTTAATACTTCATACTGAAGGCAAACTGAAACTCCTTAAAAACCTCCACACCCTACGTCTTTCTTCTCCTGTCACTTTGGGACCAATCTCAATATCCCAAATCTCCTCTCCATCAACACTAGAGATAGAAGACGTAGTATCTGGTTGCTAAATAACAACCTCTTGAGCAGAAAGCTTTTTCTGCTCTTTCATACCAGGCTCCACTATCTCAGTGTGAACAACTCCTGCTGATGTAGCTGTAACCTCTTGTGTTGTATCATAACGGTCTAAAGTGATAACCACCGCTTGCTCCGCACAAAAAACTCTAACGATACTCGAAGAAGACACTACCTCTCCTTCTCTAACATCCCCATAAGACCAAGGATGAGATCTTGGGCACTTCTCACCCCCAACTTTTTCCTCCACCGTCTCGGTAGGCAAAGAGCTTACCAATGGTCTTGCAGTCATACATGTGGATCGCATGCGTCTCTGCTCAGCCAATCCAAGGCTCGCAATCCATGTCAAACAGTTCAGATCCATAGCATGACCCAACACCTGATGTCGTGATGCCTCTGACAATGTAGGTACTGTTGTAGTACCGGTACAAAATCCCATAGCTCGTTCTCTCTCTTCAACATTGGGTTCCACCAACCGCTGCAAGCAAGAATCCCATACAAGTCCAGGTCCTCCCTCTCTGTAAGCATGGGAAGCTGGGTAACTCAACAACGTGGGTAATGCACCTCTTGGCTGACCCACAAGGTTTATCACTGCCATGGGTGACCTGTCAACATAGACCACTGCTTGGGAGTGTCTACCCACATCCAAAATACTCTCCACTGTAAGATGTGAGGGCCTCTCCACTCCGTCATATGCTCGCAATAAAACCTCCCTTGGAAGAAGATTTGTCCACCATAGACGTGGACGGTGTGCACGAGATCCTACTCTCGCTGCATCCAGCAATACCGCTGGTCCAATCCATGACCGCACGTGATGTGCACTCGTCATCACCCGTGCACGTGGATCACCCAACAAGGGAACATTCTCCAAAATATATACCGGAGAATAGGTTTGCTGTGACTGGAGAGAATGTAACATATGTAACATCTCCCAAAACATGCCAGAACGTGAATCATGTAGCCCATGACCATTACCAACACATGTGTGTCCCTGACATGGCCATCCAGCAATAACCAAATGTATGGTGCCATGCCGAGCAAGGTCTTGCGCCCCCAACAATTAAATATCTAACGGCAAGGCTTGCTGATATCCTTGAACTGCCAACACTAGTAGAAGATCTAGATATCTCCGCACCAACTATGCCACATGGCGTAATGAGACGCGCCTTGCAATCTCATCTCGCTCCACATACAAGTATCGATGTACTCATATGTCAGACTGCAAAACAGCAGAAAAAACCTGTGCTAATCCATCCAAATAGATCCAGCACATGTATACCCTCCTCTGAATACTGCCAAGCAATAGGCGTTGTATCTAAAGGGGACAACATAGTGGAAGTGGGAATAACTTCCTTCGTCTCCTCCCTCTCCGGAGCAAAAGACTCACTCTTAGCCTGATGTATGAGCTGATCAGCCATATGTTTTAGTTGCATACATGAAGTACCTAGTGTTCCATCCAAGATGGATGACACTACTCCACTAAGGCTTGGCATGATAGCCACATTTTCTCGACCATAACTATCATGAGCATCCATGTTACCCTCCAACAAATCACCAGGCCAAGTAACACAAGTACTGAAGGCTGCAACATACGCCAAACCTCCACTTGGTAAAGGCCTAGAATCAGTAATGAATCGTACAGATAATCGACTCACTCGGCCCTCGCCAGATTGCCAACCTGGCCGATAAGAGGCTTTCTCCTCCCAATAATCAATGCAAAACCCCATCGGGTATAACACTGCCGCACCCACTGATACATCATAGGACTATTCATGACATGATCCGGTTGCACTTGCACAGTCAACCCCAGGTGATGTATGGTGCCGGAGCATCACTAGAACCTCCAAGAGATGTGTGAATCTGGAATGGACATCTCTCCACATCGGTCTTTCGCAAACCAAGACCAAGTAGTGCATCCTTACCCAACATAAAGGGTTGTGCACTAGAATCCAACAACACGAGTTGAGGTTGATAAATCTCTCCTGAAGGTCCGACCAAACAGAAGACAACACTCATGTCATCCAACATCACCGAACTTGGTGACATCCTGGTATGCTCGTATGCCGGCCTCGCTGATAACTCCATCATTCGAGCGGCAGCAACTTGCCAAGTTCCACTAGTAGCTGTCCTGATCCTAGGATCCACACTACTAGAAGCGACCAACACATCCTCTTTACTTTCGCAAAGTGTGGCTGCCAATCGTAGAACATGGGATGATGACACCTCCAACACCAATAAATCCTTAGCTGAGAAAATAGGAGAATGAATAAGAGTTTTTGCCGCCCCCAACATTACGTTGGATGCTACCTCAGACGATGTTGATGGTTGGTCCCTACTTGCTCCATCTCCAAGTATATCCACATTGGCTTACATCCTGATCTCTCCAATAGGTCGTCTAAGAGCCATGAATGAGGTGTTCAATGCCTCAGACAATGTGAAAGACTGAGGAAGTCTAACTTGTCGGCTAGCCTCCCCTCTTTGTGGATCCAACTCCACAGACGCTCGTCTAGACTCAGTAGTATATGTTGCACTACGAGTCATAACAACTGCACATGGTTGTGCCCCTGCGCCCATGTACTCCACAACATCTCCATCATATGATGTAGAGGCACCAGCTCCAGAATCTGATCTTTGTTGGGCTATAGCCATACTTGCTATCTTCTGCTCCAACTGCTCCAGTCGAGATGCCATGTTCACCTCATGACTAGCCTCATGGGCTAACACTTGAGTAGGGGCTGGTCCTCTACCACCACCCCTACCACCTTGAACTCTTTGTCCTCTTCCAGGGACTGCATGGCAACTCTTGAGGGCATGAACTCACTTTGTTAACTTGAGGGCAAATTTGTGAGTTCTCATGTCTTGTTATCTAAAAGTGAGTTCATCTTCTTGTGCATTGTTGCATTCCACTCTTCTTACTTCTTGCTAGAAGCTTGAGCTTGATAGAATGAAGATGGTTTCGATCTTATGTAATCAATGCATCACTTAAATCATCAGCATTAGCTTCAGTAGTTTCAATCACTCTATGATTACCCCCTCTGAAATTGTATCACGAGAGGATCGATAGTCATCATATTTGTCACGTCATCAGTACCAATGATATTTTTGATTGTCAATTATGGAAAAACGTGAGATTCTATCATTTACATTCTATAATGAATGTTAGATGGATTTGAATTACGAACCACTTGCACTAGTTCTGTTCAACATTTATATAGAAATTAGATTGATTTACGAATAGAAGAAAATGTGTAGTGATTTTATTGTTATAAATTATGATGAATAGTACTACAGTGTTGTCATAGGATCAACTCGACATTTTGTGATTACTATTTTGAGATATTGGATTGTTATTATATTTACATTGTATTAGTGACAGTGATTGAGAAACATGGAAATATCATTTGTTATGAATGAAATTCTTAATTCAATCATGATAGAGATAAAAGAGTTGAGAAAAAATATAGTAGATGATCATACAAATCAACAAACCATGGAAGAAAAGATCTCTGCATCTGAGAGTGAGAAGGTAGAGGGAGAAAGAATTGGTGAAATGAAGTGAAAACTTTGATTCAAGAAACTCAACCCCAACCACAAGCAACTCTTATTGATAACAAAGACGCAAATAGAATACGACTTCAAGAGATGAAAAACTAAGCTAATCTTTTACTTCGTATGGAAAAGACATGTATGATGGAAGTTTACAAGGTCAATAAAGCCATGAAAAATTTTGGAGTGATGTATAATGAGAATGAATATATATCTATCATATTTTCATATTTTTGATTTTATTACATGAATGTTCATGAGATTTTATCTTATGTATAAGGCTCTTACATAGTACACTACATGAGAAAGAATGCTTTTAGAATGAGGTGCTTCTCTAGAACTTTCAAACATCGGATTTACTTCAAACCATAATAATGAAGTTGTGGGATTTAAAGTAAAAAAAAATGATGTATAAATTAAATGGATATGAGTGGAATGGATGTATTCCTATATGATCTAACTGCATGATTGCCACCTAAGAGGCGTATAGATTGAGATGATACCCGGTAGCATATCAAGTTGCAAAGCTCCATATCTTTTAGCTCCAAACAAGTTGAAGTAATGTAAAGCTCAAGTGGATAAGATGTTGAAAAAAGGGTTCATATAACCAAACATTTCACTTTATGGGGCACATATGCTCTTTGTGAAAAATAAGAATTAGAGTATGAGATTGTGCATTGATTACCATGGGTTGAATGAACAGAGGAAATATGATCAATTAAAAAATGATTGCACATCTCATAGAGAGTGTGGATCATCTTATGAAGGAAAAGCAAGAGAAGAAGGAGGCAAAGGAGGTGAAGCAGTCCTATGCTGAGTCTACCATATCAAAGGAGTAAAGATCAATTTTGTGGAACAGTACAATGAGCGGCTAAAGGATCGGATCCATGAATTGAAGAGACGCATGAACCAAGTAGAAGTCGAGGGACCTTTGAGGTTGGAGTCTCTTGTGAGTGATGTGCATAGTAGCTCTTTGCCCGATGCAATGAGGTGCATACGCATATTCCTATAACAACATCTTCGTGCATCCAACCTGATGGCCATGCTATTGTATGTGGCAATATTGGGCAGATTTTTAACCCCATCTTATTTCTGCATCTGAAATCTCATCAAAATTTGCCGATCCTCCAAATAGTGGCAGATCATTTCATGATGTCACTTGACTTGTTGAATCTAATGTTCTTAACAATTGCATAACAAGGGCGAAGTTCATTTCTAGAGCCATGGCTAAAAAAATTTGGATGAAAATTGTACAATTTTCAATGGAATCGAGTTGATTTAATGGGAATGACATGGCAACACAAATTACTGTCAAATGCCTCCAGCAACAAATTGCAAGCACCTCGAAATTGAAATTTTTTCATGAAAATGGGAGAGAACAAAATGTTAATATGCTAATTCATGGGCATTTGAAAAACACACATTTCTTCATGAAAATTCGAAGAACTTCAAGAGTTCGACGATAAGAGTTTGAATATTAGGCGGGATTTAACCCGCGATTGACTACAAGCAACCATTGCATACATGTGGAATGCTTCTAGAACTGGATAGTGTATCACTCCGTAATCATGCGCCTTGTTATGCATTCAACCGTAACCGAGCAAATCCTCACCTCTTGTGTGAGTTTGTAAGACACTATACGTGAGTTGTTAACGCTGCTTGTGACTGTTGGCCACATTCCGTAACTTTTCTTGCATGCTTCATATGACCCCCTAATAGGTCCACAAAAGATATAATTAAGTTTACTGGTGGTTTACTAAATGATCTGCCGTTCAACGAAAATCACTAACTACTCAGTTCAGACTTCGTCAGAATTGAGTAATTACTGATTTTTCACACATTAACGTTGTTGGACTTCATTCCAAAGTTTTAAAGTTTTAATATACACAGAACAACTGACCCATCAGAGCACAATCCATCGTCCGCATACGAGATTTATTGAAGAGAAAAAGTAAAATTAACCTGGATAGTTCATCATACTCCTCAACATATGACCGCTCATTACATGACACTCTCAAAATGAAAACACTAGATATGAGTACAAAAGATAGCTGCTATGTAGCAGCATTGAAGGGGGATACAATTCAGAAACCATATCCAACTGACATAGAGTATGGTTCTAGGTAGGGATTTGCAGCCAATCGCCACCGTCGATAAGAATTTCGAGTTTGAAACCCGAGGCTCAAACTCGTGTCTGAAAATTATCTAGACACCTTGTCTGGTAACGTAAGTAGCTCAGGTCAGAATGTGATCATCTCCTCAGAAGAAGTTGAAGAGTTGGATTACTGAGAATGGGGATGACCATCTTACTGAATTCCTCTTAACTTGAATTAGGATTAATTCAAGTGGAGTTTAGTGTGTCATAGAGGGACATGACCTCAAAACTGATAAGCAGATCCCACCTGAGGGTGAAGGAGAGTGGTGGAAGCCTCAGTAGAGCACGCTTGCGAAAGATCCAGTGCTACAAAACGACTGCAGAAAAATACGGAGATCACCTGATGGGAAGAATGGGATTAGGCAAATCGTGGCCATGGTAATTTCTAATCAATCCGTAGACTTACATAGACTTATACAAAACTATAGTTTCAATGTCCAGATCAAACTATCACCGATTACTGACGCCTACAAACACATTTCGAGCGTTTTATTCGACCGTCTTATGAACATATCTCCAGGTCTCAGTCGAAAGCAATCACGTCAGTGGTTCATGTGCAGTCTACTACTGTTTGAAAAATCATACTACAATAGTATTTTAGAGGACCAGCTGATAGCTTTAAAAAAAGCATTCCCTAGTTTGGACACTTTCCGACAAGTTCTTCAGTAATATCAGTAGCGTGCTTCAAGTTCAATTCGGAAATATCAAATCATTTTGTTACTCCCAATCTCATGAACAGTAAATGTTGCCTCCAAGACTCTGACACCGTCCTTACAATCTTGAAGATTGTAAGGACGGTGGCATTGCATAGACTGAAGAATAAGAATATGCGATGGAAGATAGAATAAGCCCTTCCTTGGGTCCTTGGGTTTAATTCCTCAGTGCTGGACAATAATAAGAGAGAAACCATATTAGCTCGTCGACTCACGGCCAGAGTGTCCATCACATGCAAAGAACATTTGACCTCTCCACATCATTATATGGTTTCACCACATCAAGTCTCACAAGCTCAGTACAAAATTATATGTTTTGAGTCCAACTTTGGTCTGCTAGGTTGTTCCATGTATACGGGACAGATTTACAAAGAAAGATAGATGCTGACAGAACACAGCTTGATAATCCATCTCACATTCGGAAGGGACCAATTTGTACGCCTGGATGTTCAGGAACCATGCCTGATCACACGCCAGAAGTGCAACATGACCACCAACTACTCATCAGAGCAAAAATAAAAAATAACGTGTGTACCTCTTTACATGTATTAACTCTAGTGCCGTAGATACTAGATCCCGCCTAATTCTCAAATCCACCTCACTTCAACCTTCCATACGAAAACCGCATCACAGATGGACAAGTCGACAGGTCTCGTACTATGTAGCTTCCTCACACTCTTCTAGTAACAAAGTAGCATTTTTGACAACTGGCAACTATATGATAGTCATCCGGTGCAGCATACTCATCGAAACATGGACCAACACCATCACCTCAGCTCTAGAGGGTAAGGACGGAAGAAACCATGTTGTGGGAAACTCACAAGGGTACCTTGAAAACAGTCCACGACAAGCTGCCAGTATCGAAGTTCATTGCGGGCGCTCGCCCACTGTCCGAAGCCATCTTAGAATCAGCGGGTTGCGATATACAAGGACTTCATGACTGAAAATAATCCCAGCGCCTGGGCCGAAAAGGTCATTTTCAACAGTGTTCCATACTCCCACATCCGAATCAACCCTTAATTTCTTGTACCGAGATCCACGTCTGTGTTATGTCCCACCTGTGTAGTATGGCAGACCTCCCCCACCCGCACCTGTAGGCAACCCACCCTGTGGGGCTTGTTGTGCTTGAAATGCAGATGCATACTGCGCGTACTGTGCAGGGTTGTACTGAGGACCGGCAGTAGCATACTGTGTTGTTGCTGAGAGGGCAGCATAAGCAGGCTGTGTGGTATATGCAATTCCTGGAGTATACGTAGCGAAACCAAGAGTAGGGGCTTGGGGAGCTGCTACCTGAGCCCTAGGGTACGTGGCAAGATTTGGAGTTACAGTTGCGTAGCCTGGTTGCACCTGGGTTGCCACCTGCACTTGTAGAGCTGCAGCCTGCGCGGCAGCTTTCTCCTTTTGTCCTTCTGCAGCTAGTTTGACAATGACATGCCTTCCCTGGAGAAAAAGATCATTCAAAAGCAACATTATTTCTGAAGACATATATGGTAACAATAACCTACACATGTTTTTCGATCATTAAGATATTAAATCACAAGACGCATATCACAATAGAGCAACAGAGAATCCTCTGAAAAGAATATCGACCCTCTGGACGTACCACTACGAGATTGTGATTTCGCCATGTCAAAACTACTGATTTTTGGTCGAGTAGGTGAAATTAAGCGGGGTACTTGTCACATTAGGACGTGACAAGTATCCCGCTTGAAAAGAGATTTGAACACAATAATGTCGCTTTTTGAGCTGAACTATTGAAGTCGGGTATAATTCGGCACTTCCATTTGACAATCATAACATAATCCTTTGAACACTTCGAACTTACTTCAATATTCTTGTTAGGATCATCCATTGCCCGCTTTGCTGCCTCAAGAGTCTTGAAAGTAACGAAGGCAAACCCCCTGCAGGCAAGAACGTCAAGCTTAAATTTATACTGAGCTATTCCAGTATAATTATTTTTAAAAAGGTTAAATACAGACCCAACACAGGCTTCAGCTGTAAAACTCCAATAAAAATACATAAATGAGGGAGAAACATCATAAGCAAAGTAACAACAGGATAACCTGCAGGTACCACAAGGTCAGCAAATACAGTACAACATGCAGAAATGGGAGCATAAGCGCACAAAAGGACCCAAGTAACATGCCTCATGAATAAGAACGAACAGATGGAAAAATAACTTATAAAAGTACAGTTCAAAACAAGGAATTTATAATTTCGTTTTACACAGAATTACTGCATTTACTGAGAATTGCAATAACCTTATAATTGCAGAAAGATATGCGCGGTATGACCTGTTACTGATTGTTTTATAAAATTCTGCGAGACTTCCGACGGAGAAGATGACAAGACGAAACAAGGCAGACTGGGAGGGTGGGTTTCACGACGGCAATAAAAGAGTATTTCATCAGTCAACATATCCAGGGGAGGTAGAGAAGTAGGAACAAACGAGATGGTGCTGGTTTAAAGGCCTTGTCTAAATCTCGAAATAAGAATTTTAGTGAAAGAAAAAATAGAAGCGTTCATATAAACTGGAAAATTTGTTGATCACTTGTGAAGAAAAAAACAGGAACATATATGTGTAGAGAACATATACAAAGAAGGAAGGGTACAGCTTCAACGGCGACGCATTACTACGAGAGAATACAGAAGTAAACCAAGATGATGAATGGATATCAGAATTGATGTTACATCTCCTACTTCAGTTTATGAATCTATGGAGCAATATTGTTGATAGAGCTACAAACTATACTGCAAAGTCGAACCTGTTGAAACACAAGGCTATATAAACCTCAAAACAGGATGAAGGGATACCTACCGTGACTTGTTCGTGTTCTTGTCATAAGCGACTGCACCTTCCTCGATCTCTCCGTACTGAGAGAATATCGTCAACAAAGTATCACTTGATGTCTCGTACGACAACCCTCCAATATACAATTTTCGCTGCGCCTGATCAGTGGCAGTGGTCGTACTTCCGCTTGAAGCCAGATTGCAGACAGTGATACGCCCCTGAGGCCAAGATCAACTCAAATGATCACTACAGAAGAGTTTATTAACCCCAAAGACTGACCTTTTCTCGTACTGTAGGACTTCCCCTGTAGTACAGAGAGGTACTTGAAACCAGTTGCGACATATAGAGAGAAGTTAGATGAGGAGATAGTAGGAGAGAAAAAAACCATCTACGACGTTTCAGGGATACTCAACGACTCGTTGAGCCCTAGGTAAAGGAGATCTAAGTACATATGCTACACACTGATTGTTTAGGTGAAACGGAGACAAAAGCATGTACGAAAGCAGATTGTGACTCACCGGCCTGCGAAACAGTCAAGCAGAGACACATGAGAACAACGATGAACATGATACGGACCAGATTCACTGGGCAACGAAGTAGCCAAAGGGTGCCAGTGGTTCAAGAAACAGGAGGTGATGGGAGCATACACAGAAGTATTTTGATATCAAATTTGGCGATCATTCACTGTCGACAGGTTCAGAGAGAATTACATCGATGTTTTTGCTAGGCTCTTTCAAAGCACGTTGCGCAGAGTCCATATGCTTAAAAGTGATGAAACCGAAACCCCTAGATTTTCCTGTTGCCTTGTCGGTGATAACAGCACCTTCTTCGATCTCGCCATACTGCTCAAACGCCTGCTCAAAGACCATAAACAAACAACTTTCAGCATCATGGCGCATAGCATGTGGCTTTCTTACAAGCCACTGCAGACCCATTTTCAGGGTGCACCTTCGGATACAGTACCTGATTTCAATGCAGCTGCTCTCGGGAAGGGTATAATAGAGGAGCCCACTTATCAAATAGGTGGTTCTCAAGAAAACCCAGATGTGATTCCCAAAAATTATCCAACACTCATCACAAAAAGTCAGTCTCGATATGATCAGTCGGGACAGCCATACCAGGAATCATTCAAAAGACAAAATTGTAAAGCCGAAGAGGCCACATTCTTGACAAGGAAAGATGAGCTCTTTCTCTCCTCTCTGCTTGACAATAAGCGTAACAAACAATCAAGCAATCCATGCACTCACATCACGCAGAGCCTGTGAAGTGGTCTCCCAAGCCAGGCCACGCACAAACAGCTTCCGATGAGCAGGATCCTTGCTTGCAACATCTCTAATATCATCTGCAACCGCAGAAAATTGAGAACCTCTGCAGAAATACCAGCCAACAACCACCCCACATGCATCCCCAGTCAATCCATTCATACAGATGCAGGCAAGCAAGAGTTTCCACTCTTACTTCACAAACACAGGAACAGTCAACGTCAAGAGTGCCCATACTTAACAAAAATCACAGGAGCAACGCATGTCAGCATACCCACATCCACAAAGTGAGTGCTTTCTATGCGAAAAATGACTCGAAGTAACAAATATGAGTATAATGAACAAGTGAACAGCCTCGTAATCTTCACATCTCATGAAAATCAAGTAAAGCATACCCAAATCATATAGGAAAATAGTATATATGCAGATACAAGTAAAGATGGCAAAGGTATGATTGCTCGGAAGTTTGAAAATTGTGTTGGAGTAGATCATATCCAGATTATTCCTTATTTGTCAGTACATCCTGCAAGACTTTCTTAATTGGCAGGGCACAACTTCGACGACATCCATTCTGTACTAACCAGGCAGTTGAACTCTAGGAAATCAAGCACATATAACTTAAAATGAAAGTTAGCGAAAGTAGAATTCTGTATCCTGAGACTTTGTGCATAGTAGAAATAGGCAACATCTGATTATAATAAATCTTGCCCACTAGCCAAGGAAGTTAACCACGTCCTTCCCACCTATTCCGGTGACCAATGGGTCAACGTCGTTAAGCACCAGTAGAACTGGAAGGGTGGGTGCTCCGAAGGCAACACCTGAGGACAACGAGTCAGAGAAAGTAACAGGTTGCCGCACGAAATTGGCAAGTTGTTGTCAGAGGAGGGCCTGATGTATCTTAAAAACCCTGTGAGTCACTGCGGCTGAAGAATATAGCTGGTTCCCGAGTTTGCTGTTGCTCTAGAACGTTACAACACCGTTTAGTGTCAAGACGACAGGTGTATGGTAATCACGGTGCCCTCTAGATTTTTTACAAGATGGTGTATAGCAAAGAGTGGTTTGTTTCAAAGGGTGAAAATAATCCAAGTGAAAAGGCTGACTTCAGTAGGCCACAAGAAAGGCATGAGAACTTCCAAACGATTGAGCTCGCGCTTAACTTTCAAGACAAATATGGTCGGCGGGGTGCAAAGATGTATGTAGAGATCTTGCAGATCAAAGGAATAAAGAATGCGACTAAGCACTAGAAAGGTAAAATTGAAAGAAAAGCCGAAACCGGAACTGAAGAGTGCGTAACAGTAAGGACTTGATAAAAATGGTCTGAAAAATAGGTCTTCTTTATACTTCTCTCTTAACGGATATCGATCAACTACTCGAGATCTAGGTCGTTATATATCGAATGCACTCTATTATTACCTCATCAATGGCAACAGCTATGCCAGCAGACGTTAAACTACAGAAGATGAAAGGACTACCGTAGCAGTGTACTGCTTCAACGAGTTTGAACTAGTTTGTAACCCTAAACCTCCTCCTTCTCTGGATAAAATCTGCTACTACACGAGAACGTCATGTAGTCAGTGAATGCCAAGAACCTGCATGATGAATATGCCACGTACGATGAAGGAAAAGCAAATTGCTCTAAACCCTGAATGTAAACAACAAGATTTCTCAGATTCTTACAACAGAAGGCTTTAAATGTTTCTTTTGTCGGTGATAGACACACGGAGGAATATATAACGGTCAGCGAAGGTTGTAGATTAAACCTCAAAGTGACAAGCGATGTTCACCGACTTGAGGAGATGCAGGCGACCAAAGATAGCCATCGTTACGACAGAAACGGAGATACCTCGCGTGATGAGCTCAAATTTACGTACCAGGTCATCTGTGCCAAAGATCGAGAAATGTGCGGCAAGTGGTATGTTTTACTGGACCGGACCCTCTTGAAGTTTCAGCCAGCTACATTCGGTGAGTACAGTACTAACCTTTCAGTCAAAACACCATTTAAGAAAGTTGCTACTGTTATTATATTGTGTAGGACAACGAGGACAGTGTAACTGCGACTTACGCGTCTGCAAGAAGCGTGATGAGCTGCTCTTTACTGAGAGGCTCCAAAAGCTTCTTCAACTCTTCGCTCGACAAAACTATCGAAGATCCATTATTGTCATCATTTAGCTTTCGTTTCTTGTTCTCCTCGACGGGGGCCTCAGCAGCTGCAGTGTCCGAGTTCACTACGGCTTCCATGGCCTTATCTCGCGTCCAGCCTCTCTCTCCCCCTCACTCCTTCACCAGATGCGCTACTCGTTCCAGAGAACTGAACATCAAATCGTCCAGAGCCTCGAAGATCTACGGCAGCACAACTCAACACTCTGCCTAATCGCCAAAAGAGCTCCCAAGGCTTACACAAAAGCCCCCAGATGTACAGTACCAGGCACAACACCACAAATTGACGTCGCAAGACAACCGAATCCGCAACACGCTTGTGAATCAAAACCGCAAATCATGCAGGTCATCACTCTCTGTCGATGACGCGGAAATGACAGAACCTGTGACCTCTCAAGTCAAAATCACAAGGTCAGAACGGGAGAATTCAACCAAAGACAATCAAATCACGGAGGAGAAACGGGGGAGAGCAGCACTCATCGTCAAGGAAAACTGGCTTCAAAGGGTTACAAGAGACACGATGCGAAAAAGCGAAACGGAGTATTGCAGGCTGCCAAAATGGATTGTTCGGCTGCAACGACAGTAGATTGAAGAACTGAAATGGTCAAGAATCGAGCGACGAAGGAGCAGAACCGAAGTACGTTCTCCGAAATAATGATGATATTATTTACTATTATTTAATAATTTTCTACGGAAATAGAAAAAAGGGTTCCCACACAAACCGCTCTCTCTTCAATTCCCGAGCATTTCCGATTTTAAGCTGATTATTTCCAACTCATATAAATCCAATATTTTTTTAACGTGAGATATAGCAGAATCATGACATGTGTTCGATGACGGGAATCGATCTAAGGCAGATGTTGGAGTATATGCGACTTTCTAGGTTGGCGAGTTATAACTCAGACCATTTACTGGTGGCGGATCCGGTGAAAGGAGAGGCATTTAAGGAAAAAATAACAGAATGAATCTCATAATTGGAATGAAAAGTAAAGGGGACACAAGTAATATGGCTAAAAGGAAGGGAAGACCCGATCAAGTGGTACATGGATGAATCCAAAGCGGAAGATGGGCTAGAACCCAATAGCATCACCAAGGGAAATATATCATATTGCACCTAATATACATGAACTATCACCGTCTAGAACCATTTGGATCTGATAATTGGAATGAAAAGAGCATTCCGCTATAGTTATCTTGTGTTTATTTCTATATATATATATATATATATATATTATTGTGTAATCACTTTGATGGTGGTGAGGAGGTGGATTCCACCACCTCTGAAGTTGGTGTTATTCCACTTGAACTTATAGTCCAAGTGTTATGTACTTATAGTCCAAGTGGAAATAACTACATCTATGTTACATTCCAATGGAAGTAACACTAAGTGTTACTTCCTATATTCCAACTATACATTGACTATCATATCTACAAGCAAGACTACATTACTTCTTGAGTAAGTAAATGTAATCATGTTGATGGTTTAGGATAACTAGTTTAAAATCTTATGTGATATAATTACTCTAATTAATTTAAGGGTAAAAACTCACACATAAAGGAAAAAAAATAGGAAGCACCTACATAGACCTATCATTACAAATGTCTTCTAGATATGATAGCATATGCATCCCTATCATATATACAATCTTCTTACGGGTTGTGTTATATAGAGACTTCAACAATAAGTTTTCAAAGTTTTCACATGATCAAACTTACTTCACATCGATCTAAGAGCTCAACCGTTGTGAGAAAAAAGAACTTTGGAGCAATGTGTTTAATGTGGTCTTCCTTAATATATACTATATTCACTTGCATGTGGCATTGTCAAATGATTGGAATAACATGTACCTCTAAAAAATTACAAGAACCTCAAATAAAATCATCAATTGACCTCAGTCATACACACACTAACTTGATGTTTCATGTAACATCAAGATCTCTGCATTATTGGAGGATGTAGCAATCATAGTATGTTTCATTAACTTTCAAGAAATGGTTAATCATGGTTTAAGAAAGACATAGCTAGTTTCATTACTTCCGTGATAGAGATGGACAAGTAGCCTATATATGCATATATCCAATGATCTCACTACTCTCTCTAGTTTTGTAGAAGCCCATGTTTTGAATCCCTTTGAGTTAATATTGTACATGTTTTACTTCGCTTCAATGTTTTTTGGTAGGTTTACCATTAAAATAAGCTAGCACATACACATCAAAGTATTGAACAAACATCAATGTTTGATAGAATGCAGTTTGAAAAAAAAACATGTGTTTCAATTGCTTCTAAGTATGAAATTTCATGTCATAGATATTCATGTCCCTCATCGAACCCTCTATATGCATACTTGTGGATATTTAAATAACAAACTAACATAGTTGAACCCAAAGGGTGAGCATTGTCCATAAAAAATCCTTTTGGTATCTTACCAATGTAAGAACTTTGATGAAGAAATTTTTTTTCAACAAATTGCTCAATCCGCAAACAAACAAAATGAGGTAATATCATGATCTTTCATCTCAAATTTCATTTTTAGTTCATCAATAATTAACACAATGGTATATATCATACCAATTAGGATGAGATCATCCAAACAAACAATAATAATGTTAAAAATTTAGCATACTAATACTAAATTAATATGCTAAATAAAGATGCAAGAACACACATTATCATTCTTAAGATATCGATTAACAAGAAAATTCTTGAGATATTGATACCACATTTGTTCATCATCATTGAGGCCATACAAAATCTCTCAAGATTGAAGCACTTATGTTATCCTTAAGACTTATTATTACATTCTAAACTTGCATAAATCTTCATATATATATATAAATTAATTAGTGTCCAACTTGCTATATAAATACACAATGAAAAAATCCAATAATCATACTACTAAGTTTTTGTCAATAGGAAGACTTTGTGGATAACTAAATGTGATGGAATCCATTTGGTAATATATCTTTTCATGGTTAATGTTTGGACAATGGATAAAATCTTGAGCCATAAAATGTGCATTGTATCAAGAAATGTTATAATTCTTATTGTGTTTTCTACCCCACAAGCTTAACTTTTTTTAGGTATGATTTTTTCTTGATCAAATAATTTCTAATCTTTTAAAGATTGGAGTTCAAATCTCATGTACTCTCTCTATATTGACAAGTCACTATGAGTATTAGTCTAAGCTACAGAAGTCGGATCATTCTTATCAATGTTACCATTCCTTTGGGCTTTTGAAGAGTGAAAAACCTTTGATAATTATATAAAAGAGTTTGGGAGCCAAGATAATAAAGACACTATGAACTGAAAAAAAAGACCTCATCAATTTTGACTTTCTCACATTTTCAACCCTTTTCTGTTTTGACATAGTTTTACAATAGATAGATGGTTGTTTCACAATCATTTTTGTTCACTAAGCTTGTGTCTCTCTCTTAGAGTTTAATTCTCATCTCTTGAGGCACCAATTCACATGCATCATTTTGCATGAATGCATTTTTTATTGGTTGTTGGTCCTTCCCACGATCTCTCTTCGAGGATGTGCTACATACTACTAGTAGCTCAACATGAGTTGGAGTATTAGCTATACTAGTCGCTAATACTTTAGCATAATCACACACAAAAATCATCCATGCAAAGTTGTGTCTTGAATGAATGCATTCATGCATCACTCAACTCTTCATGGATGCATTTTTTTGTAGTTGTTGATTATTTCCACTGTTTCTCTTTGATCAAGGTGTGGTACTTATTACAAATATCTCAACACAATCAAGAGTATTAATTGCTAATACATGTGATTTAGTCATATTTGTTACATTATTAAAAGAATCAGATAGTCTTTCTACTATCTAATAAATGTATAAAATCCGTTCAACTTCTCTTTTAGACTCTTGAGTGCGTAGATCTAACTAGATATTAGATGAAGAAAGGGCAATACATATTAAGTTGTCATGACTTATGTATTGGTCCTACCACTAATTAGGTAGATGCATGCACACATGAGCGAATACAACATTATATTGTTTGACATGGATGTGTCATTAGGGCCAAAAGCAGCATTAGGAGATCTAGGGCTCAAGAGGTAGAGTTTGAATTAGAGCTCCAAGGAGAGTAGTTTTTGAAGTGGAGCCTTTGAGAATATGATTATGAGAAATTGCAATAGAAAGTACCCAAGGCACCACAAGATGCTAACACAATGGCAATCTGAAACTTGCTATCACCAGAGGCACTCAGCTAGTCTACAGATCTGCAAATCTTATCCCACGGGGGAGAAACATGGATAGTCTGACTTGTCCGCAAATCCAGCCTCACTATAGCAACACACATGAGCACTAACACTCCAAACAACAAAGCACCAACACAAAAAAGTATGTTGCACAAACAAGAAAAAAAGATGGAGGTATATCAATCACAAGAAACAAATATTAGCTAATGCAAGAACCTAGAATCTTTTAAGCTCAAAATGGGTCTGGCTAACTATAATCTCTCTTTTATGCTATGGTTATGAACAAAGCCTCTTTGTGGATGTTTTGAAAGTAGAAAAGATTATAACATTTGTTTTATATAAGATCTGTCATGACTTGTATAACGACATCCTTAGTTAGTTAGCTGTGTGTATGCAGGAGCAGATATAGTAGTTAGATTTGATAGTGCAATTTGTGTCATTTGCACTATAACTACCATCTAGGCCGACAATACGATTAGGAAACCTAGGGCTCAAGGAGTAGAGTTTGAATTAGGGCTCCTTAGAATATAATTTTCGAAGTTGAGCCTTTAAGGATGTGATTATGATGGATAGTAGATAGTGCGGAGTCTTTGAAGCACAAAGTGGATTTGGCTCTATTGTAATCTTTCGTCTATGCTATGGATATGAGTGAAGTGTCCTTGTGGATGTTTTGAGAGTAGAATAGATTACTTTGAAAACTTAAATTGGATTCTATGTTGAGAACTATGAGTTCTTGGAATACTAAAGGTGTTTTGACAAGTTTTGATTGAATAGCTTTGTTCTTTTTGCTATAGAGTGTGCATGACATTGATGGAGATCATACCGTGGTGGCAATCTAGAATTAGAATCGATTCAAAGTAGGTGTGATCAATTTCAAATTTTTATATTTTTTATTTTAGTGCTTAAAATCCATATCAAGTATTTGAAGGACAAAAGTGCTGCTAAAAATTGACAAAATGTGTTGATGCTCATAGTTATCTTGGTGCTTCGAATTGAGATTGGTTGAAAAAGATTTAAGACAAAAGTGTTCGAAGTCCAAGCTTTGATGTTTCAAAAATTTTTGGATAAAAAATATTAGGGGTATGTTATAAGATTTTCATATACTATCCCTTTGATCCAAAATTTGGTGGGATCATAGAAGATGTAAAGTATCTCACACCGGGATAGAGATGTTAGATACAAGGCTACTATTGTTAGAATTACAAAATTTGGACATTTAAGGGTCCAAGCTTATAGTCAAAGATTTTTGAAATCCCGTAAAAGTTTTAAATAATGTTTGTGAGCAAAAAGAATATCATATATAATTGGATTAGTAGCGTTAGATTATCAATATGGAGAGTAAAAAATCTCCAAAATTGAGTTTTAGTATTTTTGAATGCCCTCTTGTTAGTGCGGGTTGATTTGATCCCTTTGATATACACTTTTGAGATGGAGTATTTTTATTTATATTTTTTGTGATTGATATATCTCCATCTTGGCTTCATGTTTATGCATCATGTTTGTTTGTGTTGTCACTCTGTTGTTTAGAGTGGTGTGAGTTAAACTCTTGTGTGCGGCTGATTGGATTTGCGGACCAGTCAAACTATCCATGTTTTTCCTCAGTGACAAGACTTGCAAACATGTAGACTAGGTGCGTGTTTGTGATGATGGCAAATTTTAGGTTGCCAATGTGTTAGCACCTTGTTATAGAGTCATGATTAAGATAAACTTAGTCACACTTAAGATATATTCATATTTTATCCTATATGTATAACCATGGATCTTATATTGCAGAGTGCAACAATCACATTGGATGTTACGTTTGGTTGCTCGATTCTACAAATATGTGAGATTTTACCTTCTAAAATTTTTGTATTAGAGCTTTGTGATGGTCTGATTTGGAAGTATAATGTGTGTAATTGTGTATCATATCACCTTTCAAATAATGATGGTACCGTGAATCCAAGCTTGACAGTTGTGTAGGCAAGCTTGAGATGTATGTTATGTGGATCACTCAGTGGAGCAACCAATATGTTGATTTATGATTCTTATTTGAAAGGATGACATATGTTATGTTTGACAACTCCTCTCAATATCATATCCAATGAATAGTGAAATTGTCCTCAATGCGATTAGCAAGCAAGCTGGTTTGACCGTTACATGGTATGGATTTCAAAGAATTTATTAAAAATGGAGTATTTTAGCACATGACCTCATGATCTTAGCCCCATAAAAGACATATCATGTTAATGGATTAGATGACTACTTGGTATTAGAGGGACCTAATTGTCGGTTAGCGGTTAGATTGGAGTACATTTGTGATTGTATAACGATCTTGTATTTCATCAGAAGGATTTGTTTGTTGTCAGAACCAATGATATTTTTTGATGTTTTATTGTTTAAGAACTAACAAGGTTGATGATGTACTTCTCTTGCTCTTGATTTGAATGTAAACATGGGAACACAATTGAGTGAGAGATTTGTTGTCATCAAGATCTCTTCGTGTTGATGCTATGCATTTGCATCTTAATTTTTGAGGCTTTAATTCTTCTCCTAGATTTATAAATTTATTTTATGATTTTCTAGATAATCAAGATAGAAGATGCTTGTTGTAAAATGGTTCCAACTCAAGTTAAAAATATTTTCATGTTCTTTTTTTATATGAGTCATATCAAAATTACTTATCTTTTGGTCATGTGTACAACAATACACAAAAATGAGTACAAAAAAATAATTAATCAAAGTTATATGTCTTCTCATCCAACACAACCTTATGTATTTTTTTTTCTACTAATATCTCTATCATCTCCTTCATTTTTCTCAATTTCTTGAGCAATATCATCAAATGTATCATGATGATCTTGTTTGTCATGTAGGATTGAATTTTTAAATGGGAAGGCATGTACTACAACGAGTGATTTTGTAATTTTTTTGCACGCACATGTATAACATCCACAAGAATCAGATCGGATAATAGATAGATCCATTCTGATATGATCCAATAATTCATTCATCTCTTGAGTTTTAGCATCATTTATGGTCTCAAGATGATGATTGGCTATTACAATGGATGTTTTAGTATGATGATTTATATGGAATGGTTGTTTCATCCCATCTACTATAGATGTTAAGTGAAAAACATCATACCAATTAGCCACACCATCAAAACACATATTGATGATGCACATTAGTATCAAATTTTCCTAAGAAAAGCCACACATTACCTTGAAAATCCTTCACTAAATACAATTTAGTAGTATCGTAAGCCTTAATTATTTTTTTTACTTCATGGTACATTATTTAAACTAGTTGTGGTTGGTGATTTGACATAAAGAATACAAAAACATGACAATCAATAGTGATGATACATAAAAAAGATGGTCATTTTATCACAGATTTGTTAAAGCTTTTGCCATAACAAAGTTTAAGTTATGTATGTCAACCCTAAGATTTTACAAATTATAGATGATAACAATAAAAAATTGGTGCTACTAACGATAAATATTTATATTATTGCCATGAATGTCAAGATGGACTATGACACAAGAACATAAGGATGAATATTTGATATGAGGTTTGGAGCCAAGATTATGATTGAAAGATATCAAAATTATTGTCCTCTGAAGAAAGTATTGAGCCGGTAATTATAATTTTTAAGTTGAAAAGAATTATATGATTGGAGCACGGTTGATTATTGAGACATATTGCTTGTCATTATTGGGGGATGATCAACTAATCCAATCTATCAAATATTGCAATGTTAGGATGGAGAATATAAATCAAGACACTAAATCTAAAGTTCAAGTATGTGGCAAGAAAGGATAACAAGATGACAAGTATGTTATCAAGAGCTACATTGTAGGACCCTAGTTAGGAATTTTAAGCTTTTTTTTTTTGGTTTTCGGAATAAAACGCATGATATTCGGCGGAATTGAGTATTGACGAATACGAAGATGACTCTTAAGGCGAATATGCATGTTGAGAAGAGTATGTGTAGATTGAATCCGGCGGAAGCAATTCTGTTTCGGTTAGGGTAAGTTGTAACTGTATCGTTGAGCAGTGGCGGGCGCAGATCTAGCAGAGTGACACGATGAAGAAGCGAGTGGCATTGCGATCGGGAGCACGGGAAGCTATTCGATTACCTCCTCGGCAGAAGATGGCGAGTGTAATTAGATCTCTAGTGCCAAAACCGGACTGGACGTTGGAAGAATTGAAACGATTGAAGCAATAGGGCGGGCGTTCTAGCATGGCGATGGGACTATGTCCGTCGGAGTTGTGTGAAGAAGTGAAGGCCAAGAAAGTTGCCAATCCGATTGGATGGAGAGGTTACCCGATTTCTCGGGATGCGATTCTATGGGCGGAAGCATTGGGCGGGATTATGCGAGAAGACAAAGGGCGGCATCGATTGGGAAGGATCGGCTTTGCATACCGGATTCGACTTCGATGAGTCCAAGTGGTTTGATCCTCGAGGAAGGAAGGGGACCAACGGGTTCAAGATTGATTTGATTAAGGATGATTTCCGACGGAAGATCATGTATACGTTGAATCGCCTATTTTCACCGCAGAGAACTACTTACGCTAGTATGCATAAGGTGAGAATAGTGGAAGGATTCGTCGGAGGAAAGATCAAAGTCAACTGGGGAGAAATATTCGCTCGGAATGTGCAAGCTATGGGACGAAGTTGAAAGCGGGGAGAGAAGGGAGTAGTGTACATTTCCTCTTTTCGGTACACATGTACTCAAGGATGGGGTGGTTAACTCCAAGGGAAAGAGTGAAGTATCAGATGGATGCAGAGAATGTTTTGCGAGAGCCGAATATGAGTGAAACCAGTAGTGGATCAACGAAAAGTGTGGGTCCCGAAGAAGGAAGCAATTTGCAGTCGCCAGTTGCAGGCGAGATGCCTTCAGACGAGTTGGATGAAGTAATGCGGGGAATTGAGGAAGCTGCATTCGGAAGAGAGGATTCGACAAGAACTTCAGGGAAGAGAGTGCGAAGTCCGAGTATAGAGGAAGTTCGAGCGCCCGGTCAACAAGAGCGGAAGTTAAAGGAGATTGTTAAGCCGAGGAGCCCGGTGCCGAAAGTATCGAGGCCTAAGGTGAAGGCGCCCAAAGTAGATGGTGGAGAACCGCTCTCTTCGGTGTTGCGGTTAGCCCGAAGTTGGAAAATGTAGTTGTCCTTTGTTCTCATGGAGTTGAGCGAGATGGGAGCAGACTATATCGAGGGGTGGAATCCTCAAGAAGGCGGTTACATGGACCTCATTCGGTTGATGAACCGCATTGCAACAAAAAGCAAGAAGGACCAGACCCTGCACTATTAAGCGGTTGACGGAGTCGGTGGGGGCGCCCGGAGAAGGAGAAGGCGAAGCACAACGGGAAGTGACAAACAACAAAGAAGGCTTATGGGGAGATATGCAAAATCTGGGCGAGTTGAAGTTTGTGGAAGTCGAGAATGAGCGGCCGGAATCAATTGAAGGAGGTGAAGCGTCACCGCACGAGGTCGATGTAGAAGCGACCAGAGCTAGATTAGAAGTTTTGACTAGTAAGTGTGCGAAGTATCTTCTTGCCGGTGTGATGATGTGGAAGGCGTCGATTGGAGGCCTTGACCACGGCGATGAACACTCCTGGCGATTCGAAAGAGAAACGAAAGGAGATGTACAAAAGCGATGGGTCGTATTTGTCGGGAAGCGTCTTGCGAATTCACCGGAGGGAGATTGCGAGAAGATATCGAGAGAGTTGCAAATCAGCGTTGATGCTTTTTTTTTTGGCGTGAAGAGACATTATCGAAGGGTGCAACAGATCTCGAAGTTGTAGTCGGACGCGATCCGTGTAGGTAGCGATTCGGATAGGGACGTTAGAATTGTGTATAAATAGGACTAGAGTAGTTAGTGGAGACATCTTCAATTTGCAAGAGAAAATCAGGATTTGTTCTGTGTAGCCAAGGTAGAACGGAAACTCTCGAAGCCGAGCGAGAGATCGTGGTGGCCTACATTTGGAGATCGGATTCTTGTGAAGATAACCAGGGGAATTCGTCCCACGAGTTTGGCTATCGACGATTTCGCCGGGAGAACTTCAGCGAGCTTACGCCTGGTGAATGTTACCTCTTGTAATTGGGATCACCCAATCTTAGTAAAAGAATTCCTTCTGGAAATTCTTGGAACTTTATGTCTTGATGGGTTGTTAAGTTATGAATTGATTCCACTCTTCGGACTGTGATTGTCCAGAGTTGATTAAAGAAGTCTAAACACACCTATTTCCCACTTGATATTCGGTTAACACCCCATTCCCTTGGGAACGAATCAATAAACACTACAACTATCCAATTCTAATGTAACCTTGCTGTTACAAAAAATTGATATCATTAATGAGGTGATAATCACATTTTATTATGTGACACATTAACAAGGAGTAACACAAGGTTTGAAATTATTTTTGGCAGATCTGTATGAGGGTGAGAGGTTAGATTTTGGAAGATATCTTAGTTCAGTAGTCCGACTAGGTGATTTGAGTGATCATGATTTTAAACAAGTAAAAAAATATCATACAACTATATGCTACAAGATATATTTATATGGAAGAAGCCAAAATGAAGGAGTGACATGTGGTTTGTGGAACAAAGTCTTGACAAAATTTGATGTTGAAGTTTCATAAAAGCTTATGGTTACGACTTAGGATTATATATGCCACTTTCAAAATATTGAACGAGAGGTTTCGATGGAAAGTCTATACAAGGATGTGATGGAGTTTAATGAGACATTCAAGACATGTCAAATGTATTATGATAGTGTGATAGTTTGCATCCCCATATTCATTTGTTATCCACTATGAGTGGATTTGGTGATCATAACAATGTGAGTGGGATAGATAAAGGAGTATTTATCCAATCAAATGGAGGAAAGTTTTATGAACAAAAGCAACCAAAAGAATTTGAAGTTATATCTTTAAAGTAAGTTGTGTGTTAATTCAATGTATTAGGAAGATAATTATTGACCTAGGAGAGTTGAATGGCCAAGAGTCATATGACTTCTTTGAAAGATATGGAGTTAGGTACGATTTAGAATCCAAAAGGGAATGCAAAGAGTGAACGGCTCTTTGCATTCTTTTTTGACTCTTCTTGAAGCTATGTGATACTCTCTTGAGTCGGAGAGTGGATATATTATCCTTGAATGCTGAAAGACAAAGGTCAGTTTGATGGTAAGTAGAGACATCCATGATGACATGATGGTGTTGGAATATCTTTGTACATGTTTTTTGGTGGGTATTTTGAATGCCAAAAAGTGGGATCAAATTCTACATTCCAAGTCCTTCCTCTCTATAAGCATGGGGAGCTGGAGAACTCAACAATGTGGCTAATGTAGCTCTTGGCTGCACCAATAGGTTCATCACTATCCTGTCATCATAGACTAAGATTTGAGAGTGTCTACCCACATTCAAAATACTATCCACAAAAAGATATGAGGGTCTTTGTATCTATCATATCCTTGCAATAAATCTCATAGGAAGAATATTTGTCCATCATATACATGGACAATGTGCATGAGATATTTTTTTCGTTGCATCTAATCATAAAATTGGTCCAATCCATGATTGCACTTGATATGCATTCATCATCACTCATGTTTGTGGATCACCCAACAAGTGAACATTCTCTAAAATATATGTTGGTGACTAGCTATGATTGGATAGATCATAATATACCTAACATCTCCCAAAACTTACCAAGACATGAATCATGTAGTCCATGATAATTACGAGCAGGTATGCTTCTCTAACATGACCATCTATCAAGAACCAAATATATGGTGTCATCTTTGAGTAAGATCTTGCACCCTTAACAACAAAATATATGATGGTAAGACTTGTTGGTATCCTTGAACCACCGACAATGATAGAAGATATGTGTATCGTCATATCAACTGTGTCGCATGGCTTAATGAAACATGATTCACAATTTCATCTTGTAAAACATACATGTATTCATGTACTCGTATGCCAAATTGCAACACAACAACCAAACTTGTGATGATCCCTCCAAACAAATCCAAGACATATATGCCCTCTTTTGAATATTGCCAAACAATAGATTTTGTATCCAAATGTGATAACATAGCAGAAGTGGGATTAATCAATGTTAAACCCCATAGAGTATAACACCTACTACATCCACTAATATACCATAAGACTTTGCAAATGTAACAACATCATATGCTCTCATCATAGATCTGTCTTTGACATGATCTTGTTGAACTTACACAATCAACTCCATCTCGGTGAAATATGGTGGTGGTGCATCACTAGCACCTCCAAGTGATGTTTGAATCTGAAATGTATAGCTCCACATCAATCTTTAGCAAATCAATACCAAACAATGCATCCTTATCCAACATAAGGGATTGTGCACCTAAATCCAACAACACTCATCCATATGGTACATATGTACTCAAGGATGGGGTGGTTAACCCCAAGGGAAAGAGTGTAGATCTGATGCAACATTCACTAGCTTTCCGAGCACTCGTTCTACCATGACTATACTTGTGGTTTTCAATGAACACTTACAAAGAGAAAGATAATCCTACTCTCATTCTACTCCCATTTATAGAGATTTTTGCACTACTCCTAACCATTATTTATATGGATCGCGTCCGATTAATAACATCTCAAATGTGCCACGGCTTAGGCCGTGGCACATTTGAGATGTTATTTGTTTGGAAACTCCTTCACTCTCATCATTGATCATCAACCATTCAAATGGTTGATGAAATCAAACAAACTTACATGAAAGTTTGCACGATGTGCTTTTATCCTACAAGAGTATGATTTCATGATTATACACAAACCTAGAGTATTGAACTGTGATGTGGATGGGTTAAGTCAAAATCCATGTACAAGTCAAGTTGACAAAACGGGGGCTCAATAGCATGGTGATATTGATGAGAGATAGTGTCTGATTGACATGCATATGCTTTTTGAGTATGTTGGCAGTTGAGGGCTATGGGATATCTCTCTTGGGTCAAAAAATAAATATGTTATACTTGGACGTTGAGATTGAGGACGGTTTGGTGGTAAGCCAAGACATCCATGATGACATGGTGATGTTGAAATATCTTTGTACATGTGCTTTGATGGGCATTTTGAGTGCCAAGGAGCAAGATCAAGTTCTACATTGAGCTTGGCGATTTAGATGAAAAGGTAGATATCTTCTTCGAGTATGAAGAGATGTTATCGTTTGTGTTGTGTCACTTCCATCTCAAAGAGCACAGTTGGTCGGACATGGTCATGAGGAGTTAGATCATTTTGGAGTGAAGCGCACATATAGCTTACTTCAAAATCATTATTGGTGGAGAGGTATGCAAACTAAGGTGCAACAATTTGTGGCAAAATGTATGCTATGTGATCGTGTTTGAGCATCATTCAATGTCCTACATCACATTACATCCTCTACCGATTATGGGACTTGGTTATTGGTGGAGCTTAGATTTTGCAAGACCTCTACCATTGATTATACGACATCATTGATATATATTGGTCATGGTGGAGCATTTCTCCAAGTGTATAATAGCATGGGTATGCATTACTAAGTCCGAATGCATATAGATAGATTCGTTCCCAAGAGAATAAGGGATCAAATCACACAAGCAAGGAAGAGAAACATGCATTTAGTCATCTTTACAACTCTGGACTGCAGAGTCCGAAGAGCACATGAATAGGAAGCAATCAACTCTGATCAATTCTTCCTCACACCCATCACACAATCAATTCCATAGACAGTGTCGAAATGATTTCAATGAATTCCTTACTTCGAAATGGGGATCTCTCTCTTTACAAGCTTGCGTCATGGCGAAACACTCGACAAAGTACTCCTGGTGACTACATGCAGGCTCGGCTCATGGACGAATATCCGGGTAAATTCACGGATGTGCGAACCAGTCAAGGCTATTCTATCATGAATACACCAACTCCTCGAGCGCTCGTTCTACCTTGACTACAATTTGCAGTCCAACAAAATGGACACTTGCAAAGACGGAAAAGATCCCATCACTTTATTCCTATGACTATTTATAATGAATTTCCTAACTGCTACTTCTAGCTACTACCTACACCGATCGTTCTTTCCTAAGTCTGCTTTGACTATCTAAGCCGTTCGATCGCACCTCCGCTGCTTGCGTGAAGGCGTCGATTCCTAACTGCATCGCTTGTACATCCGTTGCGATCTCATGTTGATGAAGAGCCATGGCTTCCCGGAAATCTTGACCCAAGGCTTTGTACATCTCCTTCCTCCGATCCTTCGAGTCACCGGGATTCTCCATTGCAACCACCAACTACTCTAATCACTGCGTCTCTACTCTATCACACCGTGTGAACAGATGTTGCGCACACATGTTGGCAAGGGTCTCTAGCTTCGCAGGGGCCTCCACGTTCACTTGAATCAATCACCTCTTCAGGTCCTGCACCATCTCCCAAAGATGAGCGTTCTCCTTTTCTACGAAGTGGATCTCTGTACCCCGAATACGGCAGATCTCTTCGTAGGCCTTCTTCACCTCCTGAACAATCTGTTCCTGTTCGGTCTTCTGCTTGGACAACTTGTCCACACTCTTTGTCAATTCCCGAATAGAAATAGATTGATCCTCCTTTCCCAAGGCAAGTCAATTCATCATCTAGACCAAGTCCATATATCCGTCGGCTTGAGGATTCCACCCTGGCATATACATCGGACCCATCTCGTTTAGCTCTAACAACACCAGGATTACCATTGCCTCCAGCTTTTGTGACAGCTGCAACACCGAGGCCATAGGTTCAGCGATCTCCTTCGACGCTTTCATCTTCGGACGAGACGGCTTTGGAGGAGCTACTTCCTCCACTTTCTTCTTCCTTGTATCCCCCTTCTTTACCGTCAAAGCGCAAGAAGTACTCTCTTCTACCACTCTCTTCCTCTTCCTTGAGGTGCATATGACTTCCGAATCCGAATCTGAATCAGGCTTGCTCTGCGTCGCTGGCCTGACCTCTCCGGTCCATCGTGGTTCTGGGGGCGCATTGATTCCCAAGCTCCTCGTAGACCCGCTGCTCGCATCGATGTCTACGTCAAGGTTTGAGAGTCCGTTCTTCAAACGATATAACTGCCTCTCCCTGGGAGTTAGCCACTCCATCTTTGCATACAAGTGCACCAAGAAAGACGAGAGATATACTACGCTCTTATCGTCTTCCCTCAACTTAGTCGTCATCGCTTATACATTCTTCGCGAAGATCTCTCCCCAATTTACCCAAATGGTCCCACCGATGAACCCCTCCACAATCCTCACCTTATGCATGCTGATATACGTTATGCACTGAGGTGAGAAAAGCTGATTCAAGGTAAGAGCCACCTTCCTCCGGAAGACGTCCTTGATCAAGTCAAGCTTGTATCCATTCGTTCCCTTCCTCTCTCGAAGATTAAACCACTTTCGTTCATCAAACGTGAAGGCCGTGTGCATCGCTGATTCTTCCCAATCAACGTCAGTTTTGTCTTCCTTGTACGATCGTCCCAATTTCTTCGCCCATAGCCTAGCATCCCATTTCTCAGATTGTGCTCTGTTGCCGATTGCTGTCAAGACTTTTCCCCGTCGGACTTCATCACATAGCTCTGGGCACACATAGTCTCATCGCCATGACAGAAACACGCCGCCTAGGTTCTTCAACCTTAGCAACTCTGCCGGAGTCCAATCCACCATCAGAATAAGCGGTCGAATTCTCCCCATGGTCGCACTTCGCCCCGTTGGTACTCTCACGGTTCGATGTTTCGACATTGTAACTATCCTCTTCTCCTGCCACACTGGTTTCGTAGGTTCTTGGCATCGACCTTCATGCTCGACGCTTCTTCAATCTGCCGAGCGATTGTGCAACCTAAATTCCCTCGCAATTCACTCGTGTGAACTCCCTAATGGTATTCATATCTAACTAACATATATTAGGACGAATACCCTCATCAGAACCTGAATATAGCTCTTTATGAATGAAAACCAAAAAAATTCCTACTTATCCTAAGAACTATGCTCCTACAAAGTGGATTGAGTTGATGGCATTGCCTTACAAGTCAAATGAAGGAACAACTTATGTGTCTAAGCTTTGATGCTTAAACAATTTGGTGCACCAACAAAGATATTGATTGATCAAGGTAATGAGTTTTTGGACAAGTTTAAGGCTTTGTGTGATCAAGCGTTGATCTATCATCGTACCATCTGAAGAGATCATTATGAGGCTGATGGTCTAGCAGAGATAATTGTTCAAACGGTGAAGAGAGGACTAAGAAAGTTGGCTTAGAGAAAGGTCATATGGGAGACTGGGACAACTAGCTACCATGGTTGGCCATAGGTTATCGATTTAGCCAAAAAGCATCTCTATCTTACTTTTTATTATATGGTAGAGATCAAGACTTACTTGCATCTATTCGTTGAGAGTCAGCTTAAGTCTCGAACTTAGATAACCTTGACATTTGGGTTGGGATGTGTTCTCAAAGGGCAAAACTCTTTTGTAAGATAATGCCCATTGCATTTGAGATCCTGACTATTGCTCAGCATAGAGATACTTTGTATTATGCTACCATCCGAGGAGGTGAATATCAACCTTCATTTCACAGATTTCATTTTGATGATAATGTCTATTCGTAGCAAAATGCATTGACCACATTGAATGTTACTGCTAATTGCACAATTCTAAGAGTATATGAGGTTTTACTTTCTAGAGTTTTGATATTAGAGGATCACAATGGTATGATTTGGAATGATCATGTGCATAATTTGGGTATTTGTGCAGACAAGTATGTATGTTATGTGGATCAGATGGTGGTGCAGCTTATGTGTTGATTTGTGATTCTTGTTCAAAAGTATGGCATATGTCATGTTTGACACCTTCTCTCAATGCGGTGTCCAGTGGGTGGTGGATATGTCCTCAATGCAATTAGCAATCAAGCTGATTTGACTACTAATTGTATGACAATCTATGTATTATGATGTTTGATGTGACATCAATGTATATTGTCATACAATATGTACGTGCACGACAACTGTCATGACTTATGTAGTGGCATCTTTGGTTAGATAGGTGCATGCATGAGCAAATACAATGGTTAGAACGGATAGTGTACTTAGCGACGTTTGGATCGGAACTACTGTTTGGGCCAAAAACTTGAATTAACTCCTAACAATTGGCACTAATGGCAGATTAAGTGCAAACAACATTGAACTCTAGCTGTTGTATCTGCTCCTGCATACGCGCACCTACCTAATTAGGGATGTGGCTACATAAATCATGAAAACTTGCTAACAAGATGTAATGTTTGTAACATGCATGACTTGTATTGATGAATTATTGTATGAAAATTTTTTTAATTTTTTTTATGTGTTATGGGGTTTTAATTTTTAAACCCAATTGAAAGTAAACTGCTAGCATGCATATTTTTAAAAATTAATTCATGTTGTTCAAAAAATTAAAAAATCTAATGATACACTTTGGACATTTGAGATACTCGTGGAATCTAATGTGAACATCATGAAACATTTAACTATACAAATTGGACATGGGAATGTCTCATTATAGTGAATACATTGTCGTGGTTAGTTTAGGGTATTTAGTGACTGTAGGGTTGCTCTATCTTCATAGGATTAATATATTTCAAATTGGGATCTCTCTACTCAGATTTTTAATGTATCTCTCCATTGTGTGATTTACCTCACTCTTAATATTTGGGGTTAAGCAAAGGGTTTTGAAATGTATATAGAGTTCACGCATAAATAGTAAGTTGCTTCCTTGCAGTTATTAATATGAGGCAGTTGAATGTCCATCCAAGTTGGCATAAATGGATTATATTAGTATTGGCATGGCAAAGTCGACAAATATAATCCATACTTATGGTATATAAATTCCATAATTGTTATAAGATGGTGTGTTTTGTATTGGCGTTGTAGAATATCAAGGAGATACGTATGATGACATTATCAAAGAGGAGTTTTGCATAACAGTTGCTTGTCACCTTGGTGGGCAAGTATATGGGGGTAGGCAAGAGGGTAGTGTATTGTCATTTTGGGTGCTGAAGTTTGTCAGTAGTATGGTATTGTGGTACATCTTTGATTGAAGTGTGATGCTATCATGAATATAGTTTGGTTATGTTGTGATAATTAGAAGCCTTTGATACATAGGTTGCTACACATGGATAGGATCTGGGGCCGGGTGTCTTGATTGTCAGTGGAGTGGCAAAGAGGTCATAAGAAAAAATATCTCTCCTCATTTTATTTGATCAGGTCCTTAGCTTCCCTAGAACAACAACAGAAAGCTAAAGCTAAAGCTAACAGCTACTTTTGATTTTTCATTAAAATGGTAACTACGGCAGCGACTAATGGTTACTAATTTTGGGGAGAAATTTTCACCGATCCTACAGAAACGAAATGCTGACGAGCATGAGAATTTTGGAAGATCACTACGCTACAGTGTTACAATCCTGTTGTACCTCAAGACTCTGATCTATGCGGACTCTAATCTTACATATAATCCCGGAAATTTGTAATGATCGATCAGCACGTAAAATATGGCACTCGGGATGCTTCAACCTGATGACATAAGTTAGTTACAAAAGGACACTATCTACTCTCGTTGCCAGCATTCCTGAAGTGTGAATGTGGTACTCTTTAAAATGCCGTTGGGCCACGACCCCGGCGTATGTAAGTGGGGACATACGCCGGGGAAATGAGATCAATAGTAAGAATTTCGATCGATCGAAGAAATGAGACTTGGATCGGATGGTTTGCCAGATCACAAAAGCTGAGCTGAAGTCTCGAACGGTGGCACCGACGTAGCATGAGGCGAGCTGGAATTCACTCTCCATTAGTGATTAGGAATGGAGCTGGCTCTGTGCGCGGCCCAAGCTCGGCCTGGGGCGGGGTTTCCATGCCACACATCGACGCAGCCCAAGTCTGGATTGTCGACGCATTTTCCGGACATGTACAGGGTCTTGCCGTCGGGGCCGCCGAATTCTACATTCGTCGTCTCGTACACCCCAGGAAGCTTGATCCGTAGCAGTAGCTCGCCGGTGGGAGAGATTTTCACCGTCTCTCCATGCCTGCCGTTCTTGGTGACGAACAGATTGCCGTAGACATCGGTGCGCATGCCGTCGAGGTCAACGTGGCCCGAGCCGTCGAGCTTCTGGAAATCGACCAGCAGAGTTTTGTTCTCGACGTGGCCCGTGCTTTGGTCGATGTCGAATTTCCAGATGAAGTTCAGCTGGGGCTCCCCGAACTTGTGGAAGGACTCGGTCAGGTACAGCGTCTTCTCGTCGGGCGACACCTCGATGCCGTTCGTGAGCCCGAAGAGTCCCAGCAGCTTGGCCTCCACGGGGCCCAGATCTTCTTCCCTAGACGTGTTGGCGAACGTGGTTCTGGCCTGGCACATCCACAGATCTCCGTGCCCGACGACGGTGTTCACATGAGCGTACGCCCCGCCGCTCATGTAGATTCTCCCGCTCTTCACAGCCACGGCGATGTCGTTCGGCTGGATCATGCTCGAGTTCTGACAGAACGGGCTGCCTCGCGTTCTACCATCTCGTTTGGACCGGAGGAATTGAACGACAGTGTGAGTCTTCACGTCCGCCGCCAGAGCACGGAGGTCGAAATTCTTTGACAAGGAAGGCGAGAGTGGTAGGAATCTGAGCCCGTTGAATGACGAACTGGCGGTCTGGTCCTTGGCCAGTAGGTTCTGCTCGAGCTGGGCTCGAGCATTTGCAACAGATCCGACTCCGGATGTTCCGTCTCCCCCAAACCCAACCGCGTAGACATTGCCCACCTGGTCCACGGCCATCCCTTCAATACCCAACCCAAACCGGGATATGCTGGAGGTGATAAAATTTTCGGCTACGACGATTCTGACTTTGCCTGGTTTCGCATTCGTTGCTCTTAATGCAAAACACATCAGCAGCATCATTGAGAGAGCAGTCATCTTCTTCGACCCGCCCATTGTGACGGTAGTATCTGCTGTAAATCTAATCCCTTTAATTTCGGTAAGTCCTAATAGAAGTTTCTGTCCTGCAGGTGAATGTAATGCGATGCTGAGCTGATTCGTGGTCTCCGTTGTCAAGCAGTACGTAATCTACTATCTGTTATTTCGCCTGGAAGAAGAAAGAAGAGAGTGCTAAAATTGTGAGACAGTGATTACGGTGAGAAGAGTGCACAGCTTTGTATCTGCTGCTCTGAGGAAAACTCTATCTTATCAGTAAGTGATGAACTGGTTACAAGAGGGAGGGAAGACATTTGGTACAAATGAGTAGAGGAGTTCATGGAGTGAATTAGAAGGCTGGCTAGCGAGGTGTTGAAATCATACTGAGGTCTTACTAAAACAGTGGAAATGCATTTAATTCTCCTGGAGCGATATGATTGTATATATATGTATATAATTATATAATCAATATATATATAAAGTCAGCCATCCCCGCAGTCTATGTATGGTTGATATGACATGGCATTCTTACAGGTCCTGTACTATATCGCAAATCTTCAGTTCTGTGATATTTATTCATGATCGTTACCTTTAGGATGATTTCAATGTCACGGAATCTTACTTGAGAACCGTCTTCCTGGACTTTTGTAAACTCAGTCCGTACCTCAATCTTGGGCATGACAAGTATATTATTGTGATTCAAACTTATTGCCCCAGAGTAGCGTGGCGTGAAAGTGGTCATTTTGCATCTTTTTACTCCTAGCCAATTTGCTTGAGAAGTCTCCAACCATAAAAGTAATATTCTCCTCGCTACAATCACGGGCCACCGAGAGTTTGCAGGTATGTTTACTCTCAACCCGCTTTTTGTGTTTTTATCCTCCTTCGTTCTCCAGTTCTCAAGTTTGTTGAAATTTTTTTTATGAAACTTGTAACTATTTTATAAAATCAAGAGATTCAACTGTTGTTTGTAATCAAGTCGAACAAAACAAAAAAGGAGGACCTGATATCACAACCTCCGTCCTTGGAACTGCTGGCCGTGCGTAGAGTACAAAGCGATTTCGAGAGCACGAGAAGCAAAGAGGGCAGCAGCAGTCCACTCTTATGAGCTGTGCTGTAAACAAAGAGGGACATTCTTTAGCTCTAGTGTATGTGTCATGGGTGTCACTTTCAAATTGCAAGTCCCTCTGGCAAGTTGGGGGGCATGTCGATGGAACGGGATCATGAGTGACTCGTGATAACTCCAGTAGTTGTAGCTCCATCCTTGAGCAGTGTGCACTGAAAGAGGATCTTGCCTTCAAAAGTCTCCCCCAGGTACGACAAAGAGGGAAGCCGTGAGTTGCCTGTACTTTGCACTACCATCTTGTCATGGAGTCTGATGATATCTTCAGCTGACTTTCTCAAAGTAACGAATTTTCGAGCTCAACAGTAGATAACATTTGACCAATCAGAAGTCGGCCACCTGGAAAACTTTCACAAATTTAAAGAGTAAATTGCACTACAGAAGCAACTGGTCAATGTGCCGTAACAATACACTTCTGCGTTCGTAGTACATTTTACCAGAATGAGGCGCTTCGAATAATTTGTTACATATATGCCGTGCAGCCCTAAAGTGGGTCTGTATGCCACCGGAACATAAGAGCAGAAGACACTGGGGATTTGCTCCAGGGCCTTGTTTCATCCTTAACAATCGCTCGTAAGTATGGTCCATAAGCGTCAAGAATTACAGAGATCCCGACCCTGTCTCTCGTGTTTTATCTTGATGATCGGACGGTGCATGCATAAGTGCACTTCTGCGTATTCTGGCCGAGCATGTGAGCCTCAGGGTTGAACCTCAAGGAGTTATCTTCGAAAGATTGACCTGGCTGGGATTATTGAGAAGAATGTTAAAAGAAAGTAGTCTATCCGTCTTGCATGTGGAAGCAAGGAAATGCAAGTCGTGTATGCATGTCATCACTGAAACATAGTACCGAACCAGGTAAATCAGCGCATTAGCTTTTCCTGGGAATTGTATGTATCGTTGCTCACATAGTTCCGATTCGTTACTTTATCTAGATCTTGCACCAGCTTTCATACGTGCCTTGACCCGTCCTGGAAACTCAGCACAGGAATCCATATATCATGACGTACGCGCATCGTTGACATTTGTGTGTTTCTGAAAGTCTATGCGCCTACGTGTTAAACAAGAATTTACACTTTTGTACTCTTAAGCTTTAGTGACGTCTGTACCTTCTTCACTATCGATCCGTCTGTACCTTCCAAACACATGAAGGCTCATCGGAGTCCCAGGTACGAGCACGACCGGATCTGCAGCTTTTGAGACACAGGATAAGGAAAGTTAGTGGAATATATTTGCCAGGAGGTCGCGAGTCCATTCGCAACAATTCGGGCATTCTTCTGCTAGCAAGCTGTAATGTAAATAATAATAATAAATAAGTAACTTTGGCTTTGACATGGACATTTGGTCGCCATGGAAATTTGGTACTCGAGAATGCTATAATTGATATGCAATACCTTGAACCCGATTGATAGTTATGTTACAGCAGAAGCTCCTCGTGAAAATTACAGCTGGTTTCTACTCTGAGTTAGCACTGAGACGCTTCCGTGATCAAAATATATTTGGTCACGAAGCCTCTCAGTGCTAACTCACTTGTAAACCTATTTAGTAAACCGAAACGAGTACAGCACTCTCTTATCTGACAGGAAGAAACACGATTTTAGTTTCATATTGACAGCTGATTCTTGCTTCTTGCAGTTACGTGACAATAGATCCTATTGAAACTATTTGGAGTACCAAAACTTTAATATGGTTATACATTACACCAAAGGGGACCTGGTAACTCACTTGTACTTGGGTTAGGTTTCTCGTATTGCCATATTTATGTAAGGACTTTGAGACATGACGTAAATTTGGTATGTAGTCCAAAGAGAACTTAATGAGGTGAGTTTTAAGAAACTGTATTTGGCACTTTGAATTTTAATCAATAGTTGTCGTAGACACATACTGGGCAAATAAATTAAAGACCACAAATCAGCTTGCGGAATGAAGTCAATGCACTATTTCCGTACCCTTATTACAGTTGAATACTATGAACAATCGATGCAAAAATATCCTCGTAATCTTTACAGACTATTCTTCGTGTGTAAATAAACAATACTCATGTTTTACACATTTATTAACATGGAAATAATTGATTCACATGCGAACATTGATTTTAATTTTATATATATATATATATATATATAGAGGAGAGAGAGAGCTTGCAAAATCAGTTCTATTAACTTTTACATAATATTCGGATAACAGAAGTAAAATTAAAATATGTAGGATAATTCATGTTGCTTAATTCATTTATTGTTTTTTCCCAAAAACATAAACTGATAATCATTGATAAATCCATGAAATACATATAAATTAAAACTTAGATGTAAAAATAACATTCAGAAAATTAAAATAATAATATATTCACTGGATATAATATATTCACTGAATTTATTTATTTACGAAAAAATGAAGATAACACATAAAATAAATTATTAAAATCATCAAAAATGAAAAATGAAAGTTTTGTAAACTGAAACCAAAAAAAGAAATTCAAAATCAATTTAATTTTTTATATTGATTTAAAAGAGCACCAAAAGAAACTCAAAACAGTAAAGCAAAATATAATTTTAAGAGTTTTAAAAATGTAAAATGGAAGATTGAAGGTAATCCAAATTAGAGATAAATATTTTCTATATAATAATAAGCTAAATACTGTGCTTTTTAAATTTTTTAAATTTTTTTGCCTTAATTTCGAAGAAAAAAATTAAAGAATAAAAAATTTAAAAATGTAATTTTTTGTTCACAAGGATCAAACTAAACTTATTTCAATGAATAGCAATAAACATGGAAATCAGAAAAAACCATGTTTAAATGATAATTAGATGAAAAATAAAAAAAATTGTGATCATTAAAATGTAATAATGTAAGATATATGGAACAGAAAATAAATAATTTACTATATTATAAAAATTAGAGAATTAATCATCATAATACATATAAAAAATTATATTCTACTATCATCAATAATATTTTTTATATGTTAAATATAAGATTAAAAAATAATAATTTAGAATTTCATTAAATGACATAATTTTTTTGAAAAATATCTGTAAAATGAAAATTTTAAATTTTTTCCATATAAAATGTATTAGAATTATTAAAATTTGAAAAAAATAAAAAATTGTATATTCCATAATTTAAAAAGCACAGTATTTAGCTTATTATTATATAGAAAATATTTATCTCTAATTTGGATTACCTTCTAATTATTAAAATTATGGAATACAAAAATTTTTATTTTTTTCAAATTTTAATAATTCTAATACATTTTATATGGAAAAAAATTAAAATTTTCATTTCACAGATATTTTTCAAAAAAATTATGCCATTTATTGAAATTCTAAATTATTATTTTTTAATCTTATATTTAACATATAAAATATTATTGATGATAGTAGAATATAATTTTTTATATGTATTACGATGATTAATATTTTTTCCCAAAATGAAAATATTATACTAGTATAATTCAGTTTATTATATCTTAGGAGGATGTGGTAGAACTTTTTAAAAAGAATGGCAGTAATATTGTAAAATAGCTACTAGAAATATCTTAGAAATTTTTTCAAAAGTATGTAGACGATTCAAACGATTTTCATAACATTTTGGTAGATTTTAGAAGAATATTTCAGTAAGTTAATATTGAGTGTGTAAAGGGAACATGAAGTTCATTGGTGACTGATCGACTTCGCGAGGAAGTTGACGATGAGCTTCTAGAAGAACTTGGCAGTTGTGTTCAAGATAAGGCTTGTTCTTTGAATACTATGGATACACAATTTTAAGAGTTCATCAAAATTGCAAAGTATATTTCCTACCCTTTTTTTTTTTTCGGTTTCTGATACTCCACAAAGATTTTCTTATTACATGATATCATGCATTAATATATATTATTTTAATAAAACTAAATCATAGTATTTTCAAAGAACATAATTAAGATTTGGAATTGCATGCATTAGCATGCACTAACATAGAAACTTATGTTAGTGCATGAATAATGTGTTAAATTGATAAAAATGATCCAATCTAAATGGTGATTCAACCATTAAGTAAAATCAGAAATAATAAAAATAAATTAAAATTTTATGATTTACATTTTCATGAATTAAAAAATTTAATGGAACTTAAAAATTACTTGTATGATCACTTGTATAATGATTCATTGAATCATTATACAAGTGAATTGAAAATATCAAATTTATGACGTAGATTAAAAAAAATCTGTAATTAGAATGATATGAAATGTTATGAAAGTCAAACTTAATTGTGAAAAATATGACAAATAAAAATTTACAGCTCATATACAATTTTTCATAAACTATAATACATTCTTAAAGTTAATATACATTTTTTAATAGACATATTTGGAATTTTTTCCTAAATTAAAAAAATAATAATTTAAATGAAGGTTATTTGAAAATTTATATGTATAATTTTATGATATCATTGAAAAATTTTGAAATACTTAGATTTTTCTTTTTAAAGTTGGATATAATAAATTTTGTGCCAATCTTTTTACAGAAAAATCTTTTAAAAAATGCATTGACAGTGGGAGCATTCAGATCAGACACATTAAATTTCACAGCCAAAATTTTTGAAATTATCTGTAAGAAGTGTTTTACGGGCAAGACACAATTCCTGTAAAATCTTCCCATCTGAACGCAAAAAAGAGTTACCAAATTTATTCTCCATCGTAATTATCATTGTGACTCGTAACTTGCTAGTCCATTTCCGATATAAAATGGTTTTTAATATACATGCGTAACAATTTTTATAATTCCATTATATAATCTTAAGTGTTTTGAGGATCAGTGACTTGTTAGATATTAACATCTTGCGCACTAGTTTCTACACCTATACATGTGAAAAACGATAGGAACCAATCACATTAAAGTTTTACAAGCATGAATGGAGACATGGCAGGTATTTCAAGTTTAATTGATTAGTTTACACATATGTTAGTTCACGAATCAAGATTATTTCAAATATAATTTAAAGAAATATCCATAATAGAACAATCAAATCTACATTTAAATACTTGTCTTTGAAAGTTATCAATTATAGAAGCATCGTTTTATTCAATGTTATATTTCTTCTCATTTTTGTGGGTGCGATTATTCAGTTTGCAGGTGTGGCGTCAAATTGGGCCAAATAACAGGTAAGTACAATGTGACCGGGAGCGCAGGAACCCCTGCCCAGGGAACGACACCAGACCTGACCTCGTGTCGTGGAAGAAGAAATCGAGTTCGAACTTGGAACGGTGTGTGCAATGGCTGCCTCTGTTTTGCCGCACCTCGTGTCTGCTGCAGCCACTGGCGTTCAACCTTCTGGCCCGCGAAGGTGCGTGCTTTTTCCTCACGTCATGTGCCAGCGGAGTGAGTGGTTGACAGGTTTTCTTTCGGTAAGTCCTTCTCGTTTTTGTTTCGCACTTGGATTTGAGTAGATTGGAGCCAGACAGTCATACACCTATGTTCAGCTCAAAATTGAACACGTGAAATCTGGCTTTAATTTTTAGATTCGTCGCATTTTATAACTCGCACATTCCCTTGACTCTGAGCGTTAGCTTAGATTGACCGTCGGCCGTCTCACGGGGTACACGCTTGTATGGAATTTAGAGGGTGGAATCGTCTAGTATCACGGTCGATATATAGGAAAGGACGTTTTCCGCCTGCAGCTCTCGTCTTCATAGCTGTAACTTAAGCCTGATCATTTTGTCAAATTTTTTTCTTAATCAAATACTTTCTGAAAGCACTCGTGCGTGAATTCAGCGTAACGCGAACAAATTTGCAGGTTTGCCGTATTGGGAGCAGGTTTTGCCGGAGTGTCAGTAGCTTGGCATCTACTGCAGGTCTGATCTGTCTGTACAACCTCTGCTTCAATTTCTGTTGTGTTCTTCCCGTTTTCGTATTTAATGGTTGTTCCCTCTTTTTAACAATCTGCCCTTCAAAATAGAAGCAATCCACTGAAGTTTGTCCTGGTTTGTGGTTTCAGCACACGAGCCCCTCAGCACCAGTATGTGTAGAACTCTTCGATGACGCAGGTGTCGGTGGGGGAGCATCTGGAGCCTCGGGAGGCCTTTTGCATCCTTATAATCCAAAAGGTTTCTAGCTTGTCTCAGTAGTGTTAGGTATGTTTGTGTACCTTTTCTCCGATCTATGTCCTGATTCTTCGGACGAAGAGAAAAGCCGGAGCATGGTTTCAACCTCATGCACTTAGGTAGTGATTTCATGAGATCATGTTTAATCACCCAGTCATTCCGGAAATGTTCTCATTGTTGAGGTTCAGTTACGATTATGACTGTTTCTCCAGAGGTACATGACCATGCAGTTGGTGAACTTACCGAGGAAAGCTGTACTTGGTAAACAGGGAAGCTGTTATGGAAGGGTGCCGAGGGCTGGACTGCTGCATTGAAATTGTTGTCCATAGCAGAAGCGGCATCTACCAATGCCCTCACAATAGATGGGTTCAGTTCAGTCACAGCCCCACTAGCCTGGAGAAGGTTTTGTTCTATATTATCCTTCTTCGTTTTCGCCTCTCTTCATTACAACTTATCGGACTCTCACCAAAGGGTTCGTTTGGTCAAGATTTTGAGCATGTGTGGCAGAGGATGTTTAGGCACAGAATCGTGTCTTTCGACTAAGAATCTGTGGGCGCGTTGAAATGACATGACATGATTATATAGGACACTTGTTTCCTCGGAGCGATTTGCAATCTATGTCTGTATACAGATGAGCGAGTTGGCTGTACATGTGAGAGAGCTTGTTCTCAGCATTTGAATCTGCCGTGTTATTGCTTGAGTTTAATGTTGAAAGTATGTTTGCAGAGGAATTTTGAGGCTTGCTAAGCAGCAAAAGCACGCAATTACCTTCGGGAAGGTACGACGTTGTCGTTTTATCATGCACTTTGGATTATCACATTCTGGATTTTGATTTCCAGTAATGGAAGTAATTCTGCTTTCTGACGAAGCAATGAGAGCATATTGCTCATTTTGCATCATGAAAGAGAGTTATGTTATTGTTCTAAGATATGATTCACTTTGCTAGTGGCGTGCAGAACGTGAACAGCGTTGAAAATGACAAGTCAAAGATAGCATGTTTGGGTGCTCCAGCAGCCAGGGAACTTGTTCCTGGGCTTGAACTACCACTTGATGGGCTTGCTCTGTACATACCTGAAGCTATCAACATCCATCCTCAACGGTATCTGGAGGTTGGTTGATTGAACGTTTTACTTTCTGTCCTGGGTCGCGAGGTTAGTCAAGGATCTGAAAGTCATTCAGACTGAGTATCCATTACACGTCTAATTTGCAGGCTCTGTGGATGGCATGTGAGTCATTCGCGAAGGAATCTTCAACTACTGACTGTCCTGGTACACAAGCACTCTTTCGGAACAACAATGTTGCCTCCCTCAGCGATTTGAAAGGTGCTTTCTTTATCCTGTTCTTGAACAGAGCATTCACCTAGTTAGCCTTCAGATACAACTCCACCTCAGCAGGTGAAATATATGACAAATTTCACGATAACTCCAGTGAAGCCACATTGCTTCCAATGAACGCTTTACAGACTTTGCTGGAAAGCGTTCATCACTGCTTCGTAAGGAGCTACACTTTGCAACGTCATCTTCCACCATAGTCTTATTACTGTCGACTGTCTTGGGAGCGTAAGAGTCTTGAAAACAAGTCTGACAGGACTGTCAATCTTTGATCAGGATCTTACGAAGCAGTGATTGTCTGCTTGGGAGCTCAAGCCAAGCTACTTCCTGAGCTGATGGACAAATTGCCATTAACTACATGCCGAGGTGTAGTTGCACAACTGCATGCGCCACCTGGCTCAAGGTACGGTACAGTTTGGACATGATCATAAGCAAATTTGTCTGCAGATTCATAAGCAGGTCCATATATCATCAGCAATGTTATCCTTTTCAAGGCATACCTGGTCTGTTTATCCCGTTGCCTGCAATATAAACTGAGATTACACCTTCGCTTCTACCTGGATGCTGTAGTCTCACCGACTATTGAATTGACAAGGTGTTAAGTTACTGATTCTTTTCCGAATGGACGATTCCAGAGATGAGTATGCCTCCCAGGCACCCAATCTGCTGTTCGGCACATGGCTTGCAGCGCAAGGAGGAAGAAATCTGTTGTTGGGTGCCACCAAGGACTGGGGTTCCTTGAACGGTTCACCGATTGTAGATGACGAAGAGGCCTCTTCCGCTTTGGAGAAACTTTTAGACGAAACTGCACCGTTTTTTCCTTCCATTGTGAACTGGGAGGTCAAGGGCTGGCAGGCTGGTTTGCGAGCCATGCCACCTCGTACGTCGTTAGGATCCTTGCCTTTAGCAGGTTGTATAGATGAACTTGTTCAGAGCTCTCATTCAAAAGTATATCTAGGGTCTTCAGTTCAGAGCAGTCTAAATACTGCCTCAACCAAGTGGTGGATGTTCGGAGGTCTTGGATCTCGGGGCCTTATTCACCATGCCTGGTTGGGTGAGCAAGTGGCTAAGGCTGTTATTGACCGCAATGAATCTGTGCTACCACAAATACTAAAACAGTGGTAATTGTACAATCCATTGAGTCCATTCCTCGCTGTTCATCTACGTAGGATTGAAAGCACTGACTGCAAAATCCATCATTGTGGGGAATCTTCTTCCTTCTCACTCAGTTCTCAACGAAACTTGAAGCTCCAGTCATCTGTCGTTAAGAGGATAAACGTCCTTGACTTTACCGCAGCGGTTCCTTCTGACCTCTCATACAGTCACTTGGACTACCCCTCGCTGGTCACTATTTCATATTGAAGAGATTGCTAAGAGTAAACGGAGAGTGCTTTGCCACAAAACTAACGCACATTGAGCTTTCATGCATGGCTGTAAGTCAGAATTCAGCTAGTAGAAGACGTATCGACTTAACTGTTTGATCCGACCATGGAATTTCCGATTCACTCTGCCTAGATTTGCGGAGAGGGTACAAGTTACAGGTAGAGTGGGCGACTATGCACAAACGAGAGTCGCAGACCAAGTCACGAGGGTTCAGACAGTAAGAATCGATGTCCAGTGTACTCCAACTGCTTGTCTCCGGACATTAGAGCCTGGGAGAAAAAGCCTTACAAGATCTGATGGTTAAATCCTCGTTTTATCACTCATACATAAAGAAGCGTCCCCACGTCGAGTGAGAAGGATATTCTCTCCCACCAAATAGAAAACTGCAACTCATAGCTCTGGTGAAAACCACTACAGGTCGGCTGCATGGAAAACAACTCCCTCGCGTCAATCTTCCTACATCTCTTACTCAGCAAACAGCAGTTGTTGAGAGAATTTGGGCTATAAGACCATTACTGCGCGGGAGTTCAGCTTTGATGAAAGGTGAGGTGCAGCAAGAGAGCATGACGAACACCCAGATGGAGTGAAAGTGGTAATAGGTCTCTGCCTCTTAAACCCCCTTCGGTGTATCTAGTTTGTAGCTCAGGTGGTGATGAGGGAGATTTAAAGGGCCAAATCGCCTTTGTTATGTAAGCAACAGGAAGCGCTTGGGAAACAAAAAGCTCAGGGAGTTAAGCAAGTATTGAGAGTTTTTACCTACGGAGGTTTTGTCCTAGTTTCATGCAAACCTGGCGTAGAACTCTTGAAGACAATCTGAAGATACGACGTTGATTCGTGTACGGGGCCCAGCTTTTCTCAGGGAGTAGAAAGGAATCCTCGGCGCATCGAGGGTTACAAGGATAATCGGCTTGACCGCATCTCTCGACGATTTTCGAAGGAAAGGTTATGGACACGTTGACGTTCACTCCAGCTCTACTCGCACGAGCAGAGCTACTGAAGCGAATTCTCGGGGGAAACTGCAAGGCTGTAGCATCGAGGGCAAATCACGCTGTTGCGTACAGGAAACATCATCCCCACAAACACCTGCTCATTTCAGTTCAAGAGTCCGTGAAGACCAGTTCCCATTCTCTCTTCCTGGAACTAATTGGCGTTGTTGAGGGGGTGCGCTTCGAGCTTTACACCCCCATCGGAAACAATGGCGGTTGGTCCAGTTCAAACGCCGACTTGCACCATGCAATAAACGCGGGGGGAAACGACCCTTTTCGAAATGACCAGCAGACTCACTCGAAGTCAGAGATTCCTGACGAGAAGCAGAAGGTAAGCAGCTGCACCGACGATGTCGAGCCGAGAGCAAGAGGTAGACGTGGCCATGGAGAGCAAGAGTCTGAAGAGGAATCATCAACAAACAGCGGGGGCAAATTCCCAAGAGCTAGAAATGTTGGCAGAGGTGCACTTCGCTCCAGGGACGAAGAAAAGCAGACGACGCATTGTCATCTCCAGGACGAGGACGACGAGAAATTCATGCTGGAGGCGCTGCTGGAGGCCAAGAAGGCCGCCAGTCTCGGGGAGGTGCCCGTCGGGGCCGTCGTCGTCCAGAAAGGGAGAATCATCGCGCGAGCGTTCAACCGAGTGGAAGCGGAGGGAGATCCGACTGCACACGCGGAAATGCTGTGCATCCGCAGCGCGTCAAAGAGGAACGGGGACTGGCGCCTCACCGATGCGACCATCTACGTGACGATGGAGCCCTGCGCCATGTGCGCGGGCGCTCTGCTGCAAGCTAGGGTGAAGAGAGTGGTGTGGGGTGCGCGCAACAAGCTCCTCGGTGCCGACGGGAGTTGGGTCAGTCTGTTCCCCAATTCCGAATCAGATGTTCATGAAGAAGCGGAACATTGTACACTGCGCCCATTGCAGCAGCAGCAGCAGCATCCCTTCCATAAATCTGTGGAAGTGCGTCGAGAAGTTCTTCCCGATGATTGTTCCATGATCATGCGTACATTCTTCCGGTCGAGAAGAAAGGGCGAAGCTCCTGATGCCAAGAAGAAGCCATGGTGGCTGTCGTTTGAAGTTTGGGTTCTCTTCAGAAGGCTTCTAGGCTAGTTAAACCACGGCAGAAATGGGAAATGAATCCCTTGAATCTGTCTCCCTGGTATGAAAATCAATTCTTTTATTTACGTCGTGGAGTTCATTTCTCGTGGATGGCAGTACACTGCTTGTTGAATTCAGCTCTGCAACTTAAGTGGACGCTGTTCCATCGAGTTCAACCTCGAGTTTCCGTGTACGATTGAAACTGAAGATCAGAAAGTTCGTGTGATGGATGACCAATTTGTGGATCGTTGACAGGGACAGAAGCTGCTCTGCTCTTTATCTTGATCAGTATACTTCCTGTACGTGGTCACCTTCTGCCTCTCGGACATGTTTGCAGGTTCCTCTCGATTTGGTCACTTCCTTTGAGACGAGCGTCCCAGTAAATTTTGCAACGCCGTGAAGCAGCACTTACAGCGAAAATTGGCTCCAACAGCCATCATTAGCACACCAGAGGAATGATACTGAATGCAAGATTCAACATCTGATTATCATAATGTTGAGGTATTGGCAGCTTTTGTTACATATGTGTGAGCATGTCTCCAGTTTGAGGAGTGTTCACGGAAGACAAGAGAATGAGTATACTCATCCTAACTTAATTATATTATAAGTTACTGACAGTTCACATGTCATCTCCGTAATAGTCTAGATGGTTAGGATACCTGGCTTTCACCCAGGCGACCCGGGTTCGAGTCCCGGTTACGGAAATTCTTCTTTCTTGGTATGGGCGACGACTGCTATTCTGAATTTTGGCTAGGGGTCTAGAGTCCTTTTACTTCTAGATGGTGTTCCTCTTGCACAGAAGATTGTTGGAGGGTCGAGGTAGAGTCCACTTTAAACGAAACTGAGGATTTGAAAATTACAAGGCAAGAATCCACGCAAGAAATTTTCGGAGAGGATCGACCCGTTTGCTTCCATCGCATGTGGTGGCGCTATTATATAAGGAAGTTTGAGTTCTTCGAATATTAAGCATAGCAACGTCATGTTCAAATATATTGTTCCATGTAGAAAAGAATAGAGCACTAATTACCATGTCCATAAAAGAATCAATACTTTTTCAGAGTCCACCATCACATCGGGAATGGAGAGAGTTTCTTGTTGGCGAGTAGACTATGACCTACTTCTATTTGTCTCAGTGTTCATAGAGTAGACTATGACCCGTTCTATTTGTATGAGTGTTGAGAGGGCGAGAAGGTGCGTGTGTGTGAGAACTTATATTATGAGTAGTAGTTATGTGGCCGTACTTTGCCAAATATGGAGAGTTAATAGTCTATTTTTTTGTCTTTCAATTTGGGTTCCATTGGTATCTAAATTGAAGACTATGGAGAATGATATTGTGAAATATGAGTGTTTTTATTTTTTTAGGGTTATGAGTGCATTTTGAGTGATTTTTTTTCGATTAGACATATGGTTCGGGTTTTTTTTGTTAACATCTCTTCTTTTTCATGTATAGGTTCCATTGGAATCTAGTTGGAAAATTATGGAAATCTAAATAAAAAGTTATAAATATTTTTAGATTTTAGTGTTTTCATAGTTAGCATTTTACAATGTGATGTGGTGTGTTAGGGGTTGTGGTTCTGCAGGTGGGAGTAGATACATGATGGAGTGCTGGGTTTCTTTATCATTCCCTTTGTGCTAGCTATAGCTTTGACTTTCTCTCATGGGACCGCCAAAAGTGGTGCGCGATACACCATGTCCGGTGTGTCATTGTCTCTTTAACTCGCAAGGGGTAAAGATTCACGTGGGAAAGATGCACAAAGATTATGATTGGACCATTTGGGATGCGCATGCCCGAAGTGACAAAAATCGATCGACATCGGTTTTTGTCACTTTGAGGAACACACAGACTACATCGACTCCTTCGTTGAGCATTTCGGGTATACCATCGGGGTCGTGGGAGTGGTTAGCTTCCCATGCAAGTTAGATTCTAGGGCTTTTTGAGACTACAAGACATTCATAATGACATAGTGGTGTTGTTGCATCTTTATAAAGGTGATTTGATAAACATTTTGAGTGCCAAGGAGCGAGATACTTTGATTGTATACACAAACTTCAAGCTATCACTCCATACTCAAAACTCATCCAATTGAATCAAAATTTCAATCCAAACGTAAGCCCAAATCGTAAACTATATCACACGCAACTCAGATCTCCCAATACCCTTGTAAGATTCTCGGAAACACCACAAATACACTCAAAGACTAAATTTCTCATTCTATCTTTGAATCATCATTTTAGAATGACAAATCCTTCAAATCCATCCATTCTTGAGCCCACATCGTAGCTCGTCCCGTCAGCTCTCCAACCCAATCCTCAGATCTTTGAATGTCCCCCTAGAAGGTCTCCAAAATACCTCAAAACATCGAAGAAGTTGCCCAAGTGCCCTCATTGGTCCAAACTCCAAGATCAATGAGAATGAAGAGTGTTATTTTGACCTCTAGTGTGCCCAAATTAGCTCCATTTTAACTTAGAGCTTTACAACTATCCTAAACACACTAGTTAGCCATCCTATACACAATACGATTTGTCACTAATAAAGAATCAAAATGACAACTCGAAATCGGTTAAGTATGAACGGAACTACAAACGGAACCGGGGAGTTTATAACTTGAGAATAATACTCCTCGTCAAAGTTACTAACAATCAACTCTCTATGGCTTATTTTTGATAAGCAACAGTGATGGATTGGAACCCATGTGTTGAAAGCCACCACTACTGGTAAGTTCAGATCCATAGCGCCCAAACTAAATCAAAACGCATACCAGTTACGCCCCAAAATTATAACAGAGGAAACAAGCGGAAGAATAATCGGGTGCGGAGAGTTTATCACTTCTTGTAGAAAGTTATCTCCAAAATGATACACTAACCACGCCCGAAAATGATCACGATGAAGACACCGGATGTTGATCACAAATGGATTACGCATCGGTACATTTGGACGATCATGTTGTCCTCTATCCATGTCCTCGTCGGCTCCACTTCGATCGGATAAGCTCCTTAGTCAGCAAAGTGATGTGTCTAGCTCTCTCCCATACCCTTTCCATCGATTGCGCTTTTATATCTGATAAGGTCCAAGATAATATCTCTTGGAGCCTTTTCAACATCATGACCCTACAAAGTTGATCCAACGGTGGACTCTTAACAACCTTACAGTGCGCCGTCGGTTATCCTAACCTAAAGTATCGCCGTCATGACAACAGCTCTGAAGATGACACATGTCATCATCTTCTCATAGTAGCCGCGTCACAACACGACACCGCCGCTGACACTCGACAGGGAGATCCTTTGGGAGTACCCTTATTTGCCATGGCTCATTATAGAGCTCTTCTATCTACTGCTTTGGCCGTGTCCGGTTGTGTGTTCCCCTCCTTAGCTGATGATACACATATTGTGGGCCCTGTGACAAACTGACATTAGGCGGCCTTTTGATTACTTGACTACTGAGCTTCATCTTGTAGGCTTGAGGGTCAAGGTGTCAAAGTGTAGGGCTTGATCTCCTTTGGGCATTCCGCCTCATCTTCAGCTTCCAGAGGGATGTATGATATCGACAGATGGCTTACATATTCTAGGAGTGCCAGTAGGGTCTAAGGATTTTGTTTCACGCTACCTTGACGTTGCATTGGCCGAGGATGTTTTGCATGTAGACGACCTTCCTCTACTAGGGGATCCGCATGTGGCGTTTGGTATACTATCATCTAGTATTGCTCGTCGACAGACCTATCTTCTTCACACGGTTCCTCCTTCATCTACATTCATATCACGTTTGACTGCCTTTGATAGGAGGATCATGACTGTCTTTGGTGACATCATCGGACCAGGGATATTCGAGTGTGTGATTGGAGATTTGGCAAGGAGACAGACATCTTTGCCAATTTCGTGTGGAGGGGTAGGCCTATTATCGATGGAGGAGACGGCACCTGCGGCATTCTTGGCGAGTTGGGCACTCGTTGCACCTTTGTTATCTTCTCGATTTGTGATCACAGATAGACCTATTTTGGAGATATATACGAGGGACGTTGATACGGGATCATTTCCCTTACATGTATTATTACGACATAAGAGAGACGCTTTACCACGGGAGATACGACATGAGTTCCCATCTTTTTACTCTTTGGCTACCGATTGGACTAGGGGTCTACAGTCTATCTTGATGGACCAAACGTTTTTAGGAGGCTCTACATTCACTCTTAGTGGATCCGGCCATTCCTCGTACTACTAGAGCTCATCTACGCTCTTGCTCAGGCAAGGATGCAAGCTCGTGGATCTTGGCTCGACCTTGCATCAGGGCTTTCCGACTCGTACCAGCTACTTTCTCCACAACTATGAGGTTCCGTCTTGGCTTGGTCCATCCATCTACATCTTCATTACTCACATGTGAGTGTGGTATCACTTTAGATTCAGAGGGCAGAGGATAGCTACCCATGATGCCATTAGGGATGTGGTGTTTGCTATGGCGCCAGAGGGTGGATACCTCAAATGGAGAGAGCGTTGGTATGTCTTGCAGTATAGGTCTGCCCTATACTTGGTTCGGGAGGACCAGGTCACTATGGCTGATGTGGTGGTTACTGATCCTACTAAAGACACAGTTTCAGAGGGGGTGATCACTCATCCTCCAGGATGGGCGGCGAGTGGAGCTGCAGCAGGCAAGGTTTCCAAGTATAGAGGTATGTAGAGAGGTCACCTCTTTGTTCCTCTAGCTTTGGAGTTATATGGAGCTATGGACACCAACTTCGACATGTTCGTGAGGGAGTGCGCAAGAGCCTACCATACTAGGCGACATGGGGTATCACTCTCTTTAGCTTACTGTATAGCATATTTTAGGCAACATGTTTCCATTGCTCTACAGAGAAGAGAGCACTAGTTGGTGCAATCCATATGAGAGCAATCACGTTAGGTGATGCTTTTTCGGATGATCTGTTGTTTGTAGACCTTTTGACTTGGATAGTTAAGATATCTTAGGTGTTGTAGGACATATTTCCCAATGTGATACTATTGGGGTCTATGGACATATTTCCGAGTGTGATACTATGGGGGTCTAGTCCCATGTTACTTCTACTATAGTAGACTATAAAAGAGCAAGTGGATGAGATATCATTTGTAGGATCTAGGCTGAACTAAAGGGAGAGAAGAGAGCACTAGTTGGTGCAATCCATATGAGAACAATCACGTTAGGTGATGCTTTTTCGGATTATATGTTGTTTGTAGACCTTTTGACTTGGATAATTAAGATATATTAGGTGATGTGATGCTTTTTCGGATTATATGTTGTTTGTAGACCTTTTGACTTGGATAATTAAGATATATTAGGTGATGTAAGACATATTTCCCAATGTGATACTATTGGGGTCTATGGACATATTTTAGTGTGATACTAGTGGGGTCTAGTCCCATGTTACTTCTACTATAGTAGACTATAAAAGAGCAAGTGGATGAGATATCATTTATATGATCCAGGCTGAACTATTGGGGTCTATGGACATATTTTAGTGTGATACTAGTGGGGTCTAGTCCCATGTTACTTCTACTATAGTAGACTATAAAAGAGCAAGTGGATGAGATATCATTTATATGATCCAGGCTGAACTAACGGGAGGTTAATAACAGTACAGCTAAGGACTATGGCAAGGACCCCGAGACACGAAAACAGAGGTCAAGAAACTGGATACTCAAAACCTTTGACGGCACTGCTAGTGTTGGAGTCTAAAATGCGCAGCCGGGGAATCGAACCCCGGTCAGTACCGTGGGAGGGTACTATGATACCACTACACCAGCTGCGCATACTTGGCAAAGTCTGCGATAGAAAACATTATAAACTATTTTTACGTTTTACTTTAGTATAGACTGTGGCATGAATGAGACTGCAGCCGTGTACCTTTCACAACGTAGATGAGGGGTGTAGTGGGTGTCAAAGTGCAGTAGAACTGACTGATTGATAGTGCTAGCACTAGTGGATTTGTATATCTTTCATGTGGTAAATCTTTTTATTTCTAGATAGACTTTAAGGGGAATTTCGATGATATTAGATGGGGTTTTAGATTACTCGCTTCACGTAGTACTTGGTTTTGGAGCAAAGAGTTCGAGGGCCCTGGCTGGCGGCGCGCCGCAGTCCAACAGGGCTGGCGAGGACTCTCTCAGGCCCATGGACCAAAGGGACTTTGGCTTGGCTTCCGTGTGCCTTGGTGGATACACATCGTCCCTTTTTGCCATTCGACGGTCTCCCAATCCCTCGTGGAATCCACGTGTCTATTCTTTTATACACGGAGGAATAAACAAAGATGCGATCACGCAGAGAGGGGGAGGAGGAACAAGCACAACCATACAACTGGAAAACAACCCCAACCCCGTTCAGAGGTTGAGCGTGAGGGTAATTTACCCCGACGCCTCTCGCTGGGAAAAAGAAAAAAGAAAAAAGAAAAAAGGCGACGCATGGAAATGAGACGAGGAGCTAAACAGCCCCCATCAAAATCAATGTATTGTGACTCTTAATTTAAGCAAGATTTGATTAATACTCACGGAATGCACGAGGTCACGCAGGTTGTCAGCTACATCGCCAGAGGGAGAATGGTTCACCTCCGCTCGGTGGTTCTGTAGAGCAATTCGCAGACCGCACATCGATTTTGGTGCAGGCGGATGAGGAAGATGAAGATTTATCAGAGCGTGCTTCTTCTGCTGCTCTCGGCTGTTTGGATGCGTCCATCCAGTTCGGATTTCGTTTCTGCCGATTCGTGTCCAGGTATGAGTACTACTGACGGAGAAGCTTTGGTGATCATTTCTGTTCGTGCAATTTTGTAGAATCGGGAACAAGGTTCGGCAAAGCTTTCTATTCGCGTTGCTGCGGAATTGATCCTTGGGTTGTTTTTCCCTGCACTTTGCTTAAATTATGTGGCTGAATTACTGCTGTACTTAGTTTCTTTTATGGTTGAGATTCCAAGACGAACGAAATTTCGTAACTGGGTCCTGCCGGAAGAACCCTTTGGAAAAGTATTGCTTCTTCATATAGAAGCTCCGGCTTAACAACAATAATTTCCTGTCTGAAGTCTGGATTTCCCTTACTGGCCCTGTCTGTAATGCAGTGGCTGACTTGCCAATTTGTTGAACTTCCTATTGATAACTTGGGCTGCATTGTCTTCTATGACCATAGTACAGATCGTGACGATGTGGGAGTAATTCAGGCGTTCGGCCGAATAAACCACATTGAAGCTAAAGATGTTCAAAACAAATACATCAAAGTGGTGGAGCCTACACTTGCTCCAATTCACCTATACGGTGTGTAATCCTTTTTCTCACAAACTCAGCTGTATTACTAGTCTCTCCAACCCAGTGTACAGTTTAACGCCAGAGCCCTTACTGAGCCCTTACTGACCTCGTTTGGTTCTGGCATTGTCGGTTCGAACCTCATGTCTCCTGTGTCTGTTGTTTTTATGTTTTGTGTGTTTTTTTGCCTGTTTTGGCCTTTGGCACGCGGTATAAATGGTATGAACTAATTTTCATAAGATGTGATTTCCTCAATTCTGGGTGGATGATTGGATTAACCTGCTTTGTAAGAGTTTACATCATTACAGTGGCCTTCATTCGTTTCCTTGCAATACTAAAATTTCCACCCAATTTTCTCTTTGTTTCGCTAACCTTTTGAGTTAGTATGGTTACAGATTTACCAGGTTATACCAGAAGCGTTTATGAACGGGACTATGCTCTCATTACTCCTGAGAGTCAAGTTTTCTCTTCTATCAGTGGCTGGTAATCTTCTCAACTTGGCAATGGACCAGGTTATGACGTGTGGTTCGGGTGGGGACCAAGTCTTTTATCTTTGACTTGGCACAATTGAATGTCCTGTTGTCCTAGGAGGCACTTCATTGTGTGTTACATCTATGCAATGCAGGATCAACAGCCTTGCTGCGTTTCTCATAACTCCCGCCATGGGTTCACATTTTTCCATGTACTTTGTCAAGTTTCAGGGTGAGTGGTAATTGTTCCCGATCGACCTGAGAATTTGCTGAGATTTAATTATTGATCTTCTGAATCAGCTGGAGGGCCTCAGTACATTTTTCTGTTATTGGACCTGTTGCGATTGAAAATTAGATATTACATGTTTGAAACTTTTTTAATCTAGTGAAAAAGTTTCCATTTGCCCCGGCCTGTGTTTTCCCGCAGGGAACTCTTCCGCTGCTCAGCCTTCTAAGGGGGTGGAGAGGTAAAATTTTTTTCCGTCTGAAGTCATGTTTTTCCTCTAAGCACAGATATGCAAATGATACTCTTACCTTCGCTTGAGCAGAGAGTTAGAGGCTTTCAAGTACATGATGATACCCCCTGAAAAATTATGTCAGCTGAAATGGGTGCCTGCGTCGAATTAGCTTTTTGGAGAGTTCATTGGGTACTTACGAATGATCTACTTGACATTCAAAACATTACTCTGTCACTTTTTGCGGGCTGCTCACCTGACTTGAACACACTGCTTGAAACCGTTTCTATGTCTTCCAGGTTTGTGTTTGTAGTGGACGGTCAGATAGAACTCTCTTGCGAAGGACGGAATCATCTTATTCAGGTGCATACTATATTTTGTCTTCGCTACTCCTATCGACACCTTACTCAAAAATATCTTGTATGTTCACACCAACTGATTCCAAAGCCTGCTGTTTTTCAAGGCGGATGGATATGCTTATGTGCCTCCTGATGCAATCCATGAGATTCGATCAGATGGATCCTCCATGCTGCTCGTTTTCGAGCGCAGGTATATTCTTACTATTCTCGAACAGAGTGTCTGTGCGTATGGAAGAGGAAGATGTTGCTCACTGTAGTACGACACCTCCTGTGTTTGAGCTGTCTGACCTGGAGGGAGATGAAATAGTGCATTGACACTTTGAAGCGCATTGATGGTTTTTATCTTTCCATGTTAAGACTTCATTTCAATCAGCTCACGAACGTCCAGCTGTTTCCAATGAAGGTATTCCAACGAAGGAAGTACAAAACCAGAACTGATAGTGGGCGTGACGGATGTGCAGCCCCTTCTGGATACTCCTGGGGAGGTAAGTAATCGAGATAACAATACCCTGGAGATAGCGCAACTCAGTGTTGTTGCATTATCTATACACCACATGAGAGCCGTTATGTGAACAATGTAATCGACCAAGGCTAGACGTGTGGTATGCCTGCTCAATTGATGGTGGTGCTGCTTGTTGCGCACCTTATTGCACATTTTGTAGGTTTTTGCGCTTCGGAAGCTGCTTCCCACAAATGGCATATATGATTTCAATATCCACGTAAGATACTCTATCTGAAGATTATGTATATAATTATGAAAGTTTTACGAATCTTCACTTTTCATTGCTGCAGTCCAGGATGAGACCTGTCGAATAGCTTACGACTCTAGAGAGAGTTTTCACAAAATTTCTATAGTCCCGGTCAAGCCTTTGATTAAACGCGCCATTTATGGATAATTGACTTGACTGAAATGTGCACTTCGTTTTGTCCTAGATCATGGACTATCAACCGGGAGAATACTTGAATGTGAAGGTACATTAACTTCTTGCCCAGTCTTTGTAATAGACATATCTAACCTCCAATAATCATTCTCTTATGTCCCTTTTCCCTGTACTAGGTATCGAGGACTCTGGGACTCATGATTGTAGGTGCATGCTTATTCTTGAAACAGACGGACTTTGACAGACTAGCACATCTTTCATGTTGAACTAGAACCTCGTGGTGCAAGTTTCATTTTGCCACAGTTCAAACTCTTTGTATACATATATGCTGAGCACAAAAACTCAGTTATTGCCTCTATTTATATCATCCTCATGCTTAACAGACTTGCGGCCTGTACTTTGGTTTTCCCTTTCAGGAAGTACATTACAACCAGCATGGTCTTCTGCTACTCGAAGGACGGGGGATTTACCGACTTGGAAAAGATTGGTATTGTCTTGTCCTTTGATTTCAGCTTAATGTGCATCAAAGTTACAACACTATTAATAGCTGTAGATTGCCAAATTGCTTACCTCTTCTGTGCACAGTTCACTATCTTATTCCACTTGAGTTATCAAGTAGTTTTCTTTCCAGTCGCTGTTCCCATGCTAGGGAACAGCCGGGGCCTTGGTCTAGAGTTGGTACGGACAGTTCAGTTGAAGGCCCAGAACTTCGTCGTCTCAGGTCCAAACTGTGTGATTTAAAAACCAGCAGAAACCTGAGGAAGTGCTCCAGAGGTTGTTATATTTCTTTTATGTCATATTTCGTTCTTGACTCAGGCATCCTGTTCAAGCTGGTGACGTGATCTGGATGGCACCTTATGTTCCACAGTGGTGAGTGCTGAGTTGAATGAGGACCCAACCCATCGTAGTTTCATAAGTAATCACGTTTCAATTCATCTATTTCTAGCAAGTACTTTTTCTGACGAAAATTTCGCAAAGTAAGTTCGAACATTGAATGGATTTCTGCAGTTTTTGCCTTCTTAGTCTAACAAATTTCTCGTGTCCTGCAGGTATGCTGCTTTAGGTCGAACTAGATCACGGTATATTCTTTACAAAGATGTCAATAGAGATCCACTTCTGCATCCGCACTGACCTAGAGCCCCGGAACTTCAGAGGACATTAGCTCCGCTTTTGTCAGAATTGCCAAATGCGGAAGGCTGCAATCCTACAAGGGGACACCATGCATTTGTGCTCTGGATGCTCTTATTCCTGTATATTGATTGCTAGGTTGTACTTTAGAAAAGTAGCTGCTTTTCAAGCTTCTGAAAGAAGCCACGGATACAATCTGATTCTCTGGCCGTCATGTTCCTTTACAATGAACTTTGAAAGGTAATTTTCAAGTTTGTAATTTAGTTCCTCTTCAAGTTTCAAATCTCACATATTCATTCTGAGGTTGTGTCGAAAGAAAGGGGGAGTAAGGACGTCCCTCTTTTTTTTCTCTTCTTTCATCATGATAATTCTTACGGCAAGTGAAGGAAGTCATTGGCTATTCCCGATGTACTGACGGCAGAAAGTACTTCATCTCTCAACGAAAGGAGTAAAGGTGCGAGGATAATCTGGGACTACAAACTGTAAATTTATGATCTCCGTTTGAATATGGATGGCTTCATAATGTAGCCCCGAAAAGCAAACCTCGGTCCACCATTCCGCCGGATATTGATCTGCTGTACTCGAGAGCTCCTAGCACCTAAGGCTAGGAGCCTTACCTTTACCTCATGTACGCGATCGGAGGGTTTCGCAGAAACTTGCGGAGCTTTTCAGCAAGTCAATGGTTTATTCGGTCCATTTGGTTCATACTTTGACCAAGCGAACCCGTCCTAGCTCATCATGTCCACTTCCAGGAAAGAACATTCGTTTAATCGTTTTCAGACGACTGCCGGCGAGAGAGATAACATCTGGACCGCCAAACAGAGACCATGTGATTCCACAACGTGTGCAGTCTACCTCTCTAATGCTTATTATTCGAAGGAATCAACGCCATATTGTTACTGCCTGGTGGTAAAGGACGTAAATTTTTCACTGGAAATCTTCCTTTCTTTTTCTTCTCTTTCTAAACGCAGAAATATGCATGTTTGTGGAATAGGAAATGAATCGTTATTAAATGAATCGTTATACAATCGACCTGTGAAAGTTTCTACTTCTGCCTCAAAATTGAACACGACGTTGAAAAGAGTAATTTGGGGTGAATCCCGAGACGCTACTCTCACAGAGGGTAGGCTGTATCTTTTAACATACAACATGTGCCGGGATAGTACTTTGGCTGGACGGTCTTCGGGGAAATTGGACTGATTGGTGTTACCACAACTTGCTGTCTCTTGCGGAATCTTGGCCTACCCTAGGGACAAAAGCATTTGATGCGACCGATCTGAATGCGTCCATGTTGACTTCTGAAAGAGGATGATATGGCCGAAAAGAGACAATGTCTCAAGTGAAATGCTCAAATCCACAGAAAGAGAAACAAAACAGCAAATGGATCTATCGATGACACGATCTCCGAATCTGCCCAACCAGTCTCTTCCTCATGATGACTTATCAACACTGAAAACAGTGTTCTCTAAAAAGAACCTCCACCCTCCATCCTCCTCCTCCCTCCTCTGCTCGATCCATTTGATTGTCTTTTCATGTCTAGCTCAACTTGGACGCTGGTCAACTATAGTATCACTACATTTTTCGGACCCCAATGATGCATTCCACTGCGAACGAATGGGGAAGGGAAGGTCGGTCCCATGTCGTGAGTGACAAAACAAACTGAATCGAATAATTTCTCGACCCCACTAGAGGTTCAGGGGTGACGACAACGCCAATCCTGTACCTTGCTGCACCAGGTGAGGATGACTCGATGACCTGGTCAGCCAGCGGGACAACGAAAGAAGAATGAGTCCTGTTGACAAATGTGGACTGTTTAGCTTGTACAGTGGGACTACTGAGGTGCTGATCGTGGAAAGGGACTGCTACCGATCGTGATATGCAACTGCCGGAGTGAACTGATGGGGACATACTTCAGCCACGCTTTTTCTTCATTTCGCTTCACTTTATTGACACATATCTGATGTCTGAGTGTCTCAGGTTTTAAATCCTTCAACTCCTCCGATCGAGATACGATTTCCAGTTTTTTAACCGCCGAGTGACATCATTCTCTCTGCAGTAGCTCTTTTCAGTTGAGCACTTCTCCAGTTGCAGAGAGAGAGGAGAAATGCGTATAAAACCCATGACACATGTTGTCAGTCGGTGCTGCTCTCTGTTGTGCAAAAGTTGCAACAACATCGATGAATGTCTGTAGAGTTTTGATCCGACACACCTCGACACGTTCTATTTACAGGTTTTCTATTTGCGTGTTTTCAAAGGATCACTCATCAGAGGAAAAATCTACCCACGGATCAATGCACATGCGACAAGTGGCTCAAACGACGGCTCAAAATTCAAAGTTCCAGAGCTTGTGCAGATGAAGATGCTAGGGGATTAAAGAATTGCAGCTCCGGCAGTATTTTAAGCTCCTAGGAATGAAATAGGGGTTACACAGTCAGCTAAGCACGTTCTGGACATGAGGTACAAGAAGATTTGATTCACAATGTCATATTTGTGTTCTGCCGAAAAGGTAAAGTGATAGCGCAACAAGCTTCACTCATGGCGTTTGGTGACTTTTGGCAGCTGACAAGAGTTTTTAAACATAAAGGCTAAGCACCATGTTTCAAAATAGCATACTTTCTCGTTGTACGAGTCCAGGGGTCGAGTGAACACTACTCTAGAAACTACCCCATCTCTAATCATGCACATCATAGCTATTAATATACAGAATTATTTTACTTCTCATTCGAGATGAAACTTTTGCCTAAATTCTTTTCTCCTTCCGAATTGGTACTTTGATTGCTTTATAAATAGCACTCGCCAAATTTTCTGATTCGCCATTGAGGCGCTCCACCCGATTCTTCTATCCAATGAAGGTGGGCCTCTTGAATCTCAAATAGGAATGATTATGCATGCTTTTATTGAATTGTTCTAAACTGAATGGCCAGTTCAATGCTGTGAGTTCTTTATTCGCGAGTGTGGGGTATTTTTGAATTCACCGGCTGATTTGAATTCGTGTGATCAATGGTGGATGATTAAGAATGTTCCCTGGGCCCACTGCAAGGTATTCCCATATGGTGGTATTGGGAGCAGAAGTCAGCTGTATTCAAAAGTGTTAAGATCCTATTTTATGATATTTAGTTTGCTCTTCACTAATAGTACTTCGAAGCCCTTTAACTTTCGGGTCTTCTAAATCTTTGAAAACTACATATAATATTTGACAAATTTAATATGGGATGATTATCCATATTCTAGATTGGAACGACATCAACCAATGTGTCCAAGCACAGGGGTATGTAAAGATTTAAACTATTTCTTCGGAGTTATAGCACGTTTAACATGCTCATGAGAGAGTGTGCAATAGTCTACCGTACTATGTGATAGAGTATATCATTCTTCTTAGATTATTCTATAGACTATTTAAGTTCTAGTGTATCCATTTCTCTTCATAGAGCACTAGCTAGTGCATATGTGGGAGAGCAATCACGTTAGATAATATTTCTTCGGATGTTCATGTTGTATGTAGATTGTTTGATCTAGATAGTTTAGATATATTAGATGTAGTATGAAATATTTATCATTGTGATGCTATTGGAGCCTAGTTCCATGTTAACCTTTTGGTTTCATCCATGTGAGACTTGATAGGGTATTCCCATCATTTTTGTTATTTTATTTTGTACGATTCCATCTTTGAAAACTTGCGTATTATAAAGTCCATTACCGCAAGGACAATTCAATATGTGTAGCAAAAAGGTTGTGTATTTCATTCAGGATCAGCATAGAAAATATACTAGATAGGTGAATACTTTATTTGAGCGCTGACCAATCAGCAAGTGGTTAGAATTATTTTTATATATTTTTTGGAAAATAAAAAAAAAACTAAGTTAAGGAGGATTTAAATTTCAGCTCTGGTACAAAGTGGTAAAATCACATTCTACATACATTGTAAGTGAGATGTGCTTGAACATAGATGCTATAGAATCTACTTACTTTTAACTTTTCAAAATTAAATTGCAACATGGGAGTCATTAACATTTGACCAGTTCCTTCGCAAATTTACTTTGTGAGAGTATTTTCAATAGCATCAATGTCACACCTTGCACCTATTATCATTTTTATCTCATTATTCTTTCACTTTTCTACCTTCTCAATAGGAAAGTTTTGTGACCTTGATGCTCGATATTGAATTATTATTTTTCAAAAAAAAAATGTATCTTAAATAGTAGATTCTCGAAACCTCTCAAGGCTTTAGAATCAACTCAATCAAAGTCCTCAATACATTGTTTACAACATCATGAAACACTTGAAGATGATATTTTTAACTGTTAAGTAAATAAATAGAAATATATATAATTATAATTATAATTTATACCATATTAGATAACAAGTCTACGTCCTGAAAAATATCTCTAGTTTATGCTTGAGATTTATAAATAGATTCGACTACAAACTTTACTCCCTTTGGTGGAGGCTTGCTAGAAATTCTCCCTTCAACAATACCTGCTTGTATGGCTAGTTCTCCACTTCTCCTATCTCTAATGAGCTGCCACCACCTTGTGAGATTTAGTTGTGCTTCACCACTGTTTGCTCTAAAACCCTCTCGTGTGTTTGTGTTTACAATTTGATGGTTTTCCAGACCTGACATGTCTACAGACTTTACTCCTTTTGGTTCGACTATTCGACTATAAATAGAAACGATCTCTCCAATGCATAAAATGGTTGAAATTTTACACTAATCATCACTTTAGTGATTAGCGGATGTCCATGGCTATGGCGAATTCGGACATTAAAGTTAAGGATTTCATTAAAGTTAGAAGGCTGAATCTCCTCAAACTCGCACTACGAGTTCGGAGAGGGAAACACATATTACTGTAATTGAGCTCAGCTATCTATTGTATGTTGGAAAACCATCAAATCGTAGACACAAACACGAGAGGGATTTAGAGCAAACAGCGATGAAGCGTAGCTAAATCTCACATGGTGAAAGCCTATTGGAGATGTGAGCAGTGGAGAACTAGTGATGCAAGCAGGTATTGCTGCAGGGGGAATTTCTAGCAAGCCTCCACCAAAAGGAGTAAAGTATGTAGACATGTCAGGTCTGGAAAACCATCAAATTGTAAACACAAACACACGAGAGGGTTTTAGAGCAAACAGTGGTGAAGCACAACTAAATCTCACAAGGTGGTGGCAGCTCATTAGAGATAGGAGTAGTGGAGAACTAGCCATACAAGCAGGTATTGTTGAAGGGAGAATTTCTAGCAAGCCTCCACCAAAGGGAGTAAAGTTTGTAGGCATGTCAGGTTTCGAATTGATAGACTCCCAGCTGGAGAAATGCAAAGCAGCATCCGCAGGGAGCAACACTAAACAAGCACCATCGAGCGTGATTCCACCACGGTCTCAAGGACATGGCACTAGCCAACTCTCCAAAGCGGCTTCATATAGAGCTCCACCACATCTGAAGGAGAACCTGGATCCTGTTACAATCACCATGGCTATGAACAAGCTTCAATAGAGTGAAGCTTCTCGGCACTAGGCACCAGGCACCAGTCTTTTGGTCGGCAAAGCGGGCTCCTGTCACCAACTCGAGAACAAGTGAAGACTTAGGACGAGCAACTCTTAACACAGAAACATAACATTTTTGTAGATGACATAAGAGATTCACGGGACCATTGCCTCCTTTTCACGATGGCTACGCATGAGCATAGGGAGACTATATTGAAAGTAACAACAATGTTCATGGGTAACGTAATTTTGGGAACCAGTGTTCATAGTAGAGAGTCTCTCCACTACGTCATGCTTTACGTGGGTATTAAATCCAATATTGTAACCGGAGTATAAAATGTGAACTCTGAAATTATATTTATAAAAAAATTGAAAGGAGTGATAAAGCACATGTTTTTAAATTTTTTTATATATTCTTCTTTTTTCATGGGTGAAAGTAAAGTTACGATAGACTGAATACTCAAAAACTTTCAAATTGATTAAGACTTGATAAGTCAAAATTTAAGGATTTTTTTAATTATCAAAACTTTTTGAAAATTAAGAGTTTTAAGATAATTTTGAAGAATACCTATATGCCACAAATGATTGTATTGAGATGAAGTTTAATGGTGTTAACAGGTGCATTTTATTAGACTTCACAAAAGAACTACCGTTCAAAAGTTCAGTTAGGATTATGAAGTATGTTCAAGAAGGACTACCATAACATTCAATGATGACGCTTGCTACACTTGTAGAGAAAGAACTCACTTTGTTCAATCGTCTAACCAAAAAAGCCGAGTAGGAGGAAAAGAAGTTACAGAGAACGGGAGGAGTTCTCTGAATGAGAACAAAAAAGTATCAATGAAAGAAAAATTCTTCCCACACCAAAATGCATGACAGCCAAGGTAAAGCCAACATTGCCACTAATGAAATTAGTGCGTTACATGATGACGTTGAAGACGAAGATGCAGAGATTATCAAATCAGATGATGACAATGAAGACTCGTTACAGAAGAACTGAGAGACTCAAAAGAATGATAATGGTTAAAGGAAGGAAGACGAGATGCAGGATAAGTAACAAGAAGATGAGGAGGAGAGACCACCAATTTGGGAAACCCGACTGAAAAATCTAGGAGATAATTTGAACAAAGCAGGAAGTGATGAATACATACCTTACAACATGGAAATGGGAAAAAAAAAAACCAAAAACATGCTAAATTTTCAACAACACATGAGATGGTGCAAACTCCATGAGCATATGATGAAGTGAAGGAAATCATACTAATCAACACCCCAAGTAGCTTCAAATATCCAACACCTGAAACTTGGAGGTGAAATAAGGGTGAAAAACCGGCCGTTGTGATACATCAAAAGAAAAGCAAGAAAACACAAGGAAGAGGATTATTAAACCAAGCTCGGATAAGAAGGTTATCTGACATGAGAGCAAGGCTCAAGAAGGTTTTTTTCTAACTACGCCATGCAGAAATTTACAATAACCTCTTGGGATATTTAGGGGCTTGGATATACTTTTAATCTATCAGCAGTTAAATCATGGCTAAAAAAGCAAGATATTACACTATATGTGCTTAATTGGAAAAAGTAAAAGCAAAAATAAAAATAAAAATTCATTTAACCTTTAACAACTAGCAAAACCTGAGAGAATTGTTGTAGATTACACCAGTACGGAACAAGCGGGTGCAATGTTAGTTGTGTCTGCTGATTTGAGAATTTTAGAAATAGGTAGACAATGGAATGGATAATGTGATTGGCCTCTACTAGAAACTCAATATGGCAATCTTGCTTGGACCATATTCCAATCATAATAATTGTGAAACCACATTCGAATGCAACAAGAAAAGGATCTACTCCATACTACAAAGCTTCGATACATGTGCTGAACAAAGAGGATACCAAGGAAGCCATGCTGTCAAAATGGAGAGAACCTGCTGAATGGGAGCGAAGTGCATTGCATCGGTAGTCTAGAAAGTAGACGATAAGGAGGAGTAAGCTAGAACTAAAGGATGATTAGTTAAAAAACCATCAGGAAGGCAAAAGCAGTGAAAGAAATAAGTCGGAGAAGGTGCAAGTAAGTACAAAATGCAAGTTTAGAGAAAATTATTGAATTCAGAGACCAGATTCACACACTAAAGACGGACCAAGCAAAGGTTTGGTGCTAATAGAGCCGACAAAGATGGATAAGAGAAAGGGATTCTACGTTCCGCTTCTTCTTTGGCCATCTTAAAGGTAAAAAGTGTTAAGGAGTTGATGTTGGCTTTGCAATCTGACAATTATTAATGGGTTAAAACTCAAGAGGATATGCTGCAAAAAGTCAGAAGATTTTACAATACGTTCTATACTAAGGATCCAGTAATTCAAGCAAAGAGTGGGAGAAGCATTAAAATTTTGGGGAAATTTTGGGGAAAAATCTGCAAGTGGATCATGTCATGCACATACATATTATATCATAACATACATCATTGTCATATCAAACATCAAAATACATAGATTTTCACATCAGACATTACAATATATAGATTTTCATACACCAAGAGAAGTGTACCTTACTTGTGTTATACAACTTCTCATGCCTAGAGAAAGGGAGGACCAAGACTTCTATAACATTCTTGCGTGCAACACTTGGTTGAACCCACCGCTGATGAGAGGGAATGAGTTATGGGTTTTTGTACTTGTACCATAACAATACCTACATTATATGAGATATCACAACATCATGTGTTGACTTAGGGTATGGACTTGAATTGCTTCACATGGATTGTGAGCATTGGATTGGCCAAGCAGAGATGCATGCAATACACAAGACAAAACTCAAGAGGTTACAACTAGTATAGTTGGAATTGTTCATACCGAGCTAGTGGAGCTAAGTATAAGAGACTAAAAAAAAGTTTTATGCTCAAAAGTTTATCGTTTAATAACTAGATACTATGTCCTCTAACTCTAATGTTGATGAACATGTGATATGGTATGTTGAAATTGGTCCCAAAGATGTGAGAAGAGAAAGATGTAGAATGTGAAGGTTTCTAAAGAGTTTTACACATTGTTTTGCTTTCAATATGAAGGATTTAGGTTGATTGAAGGGACTTAGTATATAGATAGACTAAACAATTGATGCACTAGTTTTTCGTTGTCCTTATAGATATAACAATATGGAGAGAGATTTGATCCAAAGTAGGTGTCATGATCTTCTTGAGGCTAGATTAGTGAAAATATTATATGAAGAATATGTTTCTATTATGGTGATGGCCGTCAAGAAGGATACACATGGCAATTTTACAAGTAGAGGCAATCATAACATCCAATTCACATTATAAAGATATACTCATGCATCTTATGTCTTAACAAATGGGTCTAGTAACAATACTTAGCTTATGACTTTGTTGGTTATACATCAACTTTGGAGTCATTGGTATTGTTTTTAGACCATGCATGAAAGGCAAAGAAGTTAGCTATACAACACACACTTATCACCAATTCGAAAATAATTTGGAGGGAGAAAAATAAAATAGTATTTGATAACAAGAAAGACAAAATTCTATTGCAATTGATGATCTTACAAACGGAAGAAACGCTACGAGAATCCTCCAAAAGTATATTGTTGTTCAAACATTAGAACTAGTTATATGAAGACTCAAA